>CM053504.1:45681718-46087808 GCA_028627145.1 Eidolon dupreanum | reverse complement strand
CTTTGATAAGCTCCTAAAACATTAAAAACTCCAACTGAGAACCTCTTCATAGAGATGAATGCATATGAAAGGTTGCATCATTGTGTGCCCCATAGGCGCCCTTGGTTCTCCTCTACACAGTCATGGCTCTGTTCTTCATTTCCTTAGCTAGGGTAAAAAAGAAGCCATTTTAGCATGTCATTGAAGTGACCTTGAGTCTGACCTTGCAACCTATTTCCTAGTCAATCCCTATCTTATCAACCACCCCCATCTCACATTGAAGCCAATAGTTTCCTCTCGGCTTTTGGAGCTCTTAGATTTTTATTTCTTTCACGTGGTTTCACCTCTTAGCAGAAATGGTGATTAGAAGAGAAGTGACATTTTGTGGCTTTTTCTGATTTTTCACGAGGCCTTGCAGCATGGTTGAGACTCTCATTACTTTCAATATACAGAGAAACTCTCTGCCCCTGGCAAACAGAAGAAACTGGTCTCTTGGTTTAGTGTCTCTTCCATCTTCTCTCAACACTCTGGGTCCCCCCCCCCATTGCAGCATCCTCAACCTCCCAGACACTTCCATGCCCATGACTGCTGTGAAAACCAAATAATCCTGTCCCCAACTTCCCAACATAATCCTGCTCAAGGACAACTGGTTAACAGTATTGTATTTGAATGCTATGATGGATTCTCAATATGACGACTTGGAGGTCCCTGAACTACATATCCCAGGATTCCACTCTCTCTGTATTTCTGGTAGGTGGACCCCAGAGGTCATTTTATGCAAGATATAGAGGCAAAAGGAAATGGCAGCTTTATGATTTTTACACTCAGAAGGTAGTCAGCTATGGGCCCAGCTGCTGCCCATGCCAACAAGGCAAGCCACCAGGATGACATGTGTGAGCTGCCCACCAGTGTTCTCCTCAGTCTCCAGCTCCTGTTCACAATCTAGATCCAAACCCACATCTAAAGCATAGGTTTTGTCAAGACATTCAATTTCAGGTGTCAAAATCAGTATTAGTTATCTACTGCTAAATAACAAATTGCCCCAAATTTTAAATGCTAAAAACACCTATAAGAATTTATTATTGCATGCAGTTTCTATAGGCCAAAAATTCAGGAGTGGCTTAGCTAAATGATTCTGGCTTGATGGCCATTCATGCAGTGACTGTCAAAATGTTAGGTCAGGGTTGCCATCATCTGAGACTGTGGCTGGAGAATATACTTCCAAGATGACTTACTTAAACGCCTGTCAGGTTGGTGCCAGAAGTTGGCAATAGGGCTCATTTCCTGCCAGTGTGAACCTCTCCAACCATTTAAGTGTCCTCATAGCATGATGGCCGACTTCTCTCAGCTATCCTAGAAGGAACAAGGCAGAAGCTACCATTTTTTTTAAGACCTAACCCTTAAAAGATATACTCTGTCATTTCTACAACATCCTATTGGTTACAAAAGTCATTCCTATTCAGTGTGGGAGGAAATACACAAGGGACACTATGAGGAGAAAGAAAGATGGCTGCAGTCAGGCTCCTTCCCTACACCGTTAGCAACTTCCAAGCGGAAGTGACTCAGCACTTCTCCCCTTATGGAACCATGTGCCGGGTGCGCATGTGCAGGCTTCTATAACTTGGTAGTATGCCACTATTGTTTAACTTGTGTATAACAAGGCATCACCGCCCTGCAAGGCTAGCTGTGCCCTTGCTGGAATAAAGAGCTATGTTGCAGTTGCCTACGGCTCCCCGAATTTTCTTCCAACTGCCCGAGCCTTGTACCCCTTACCTTTGAACCTCAAATCTGCAGCAACACAGACACATAATTAGTGGCCATCTGGTAGGTTAGTTACCACCTGCCAGCCTGCTTCAGACCTCCCATATCACCTGGCACCTCAGCTTGTACAGGTTGATCAGCTGGAACATAATCAAATCCTACCCCTGGAATGCTTAGCCTGTCAGTCAAGACTCTCCTCTCCTATGCTGTCCTCACCATACTGCTATACATTTTTATCCTACCAGCTTCTGCTGACTTTACCACCAGTCATTTTTACTCTGCCTTAAGGAACACTTGTTCAGTTGTAAATAAACCTCCCCCACTGCCTTGATTAACACAAGGCTCTCTTTCTCCTACTCCCAAGGAAATGGCCTCCTTTGAAACTCTTTCAAGAGGAGATAACTCATTCTTCTACATTCCAAATACTTACTCAGTTTCAAGGACTGCCTTTCATGCATCCTTTGAGCTAACTGATGACTACTCCCTGCAGCTTGTGATCTTGAACTGCCTCACCTCTGTAATCTTAAATAAACATGCCCAATTCTGACCCCAACTTTTTCAGCTGCTATCTTTCATTTTGCCTTATTCCTGCCATCCTTGTTCTTTGAATTTATAAACAACTTCCAGTCCATTCTCTGAGTGACTGCTAATCTCAGACAAGCTAGAGTAACAAAGACCAGATTTATCCTTCTAAGTTACACAATTAAAAAAATCGGGATAAGTTTTTTTTAAAAAAATGAATTTTAAGACATTGACATCAAGTAATGAAGGAAACAGGAAACAAATTAGGTGAACCCTAGGATTGCCCCAACTTGCATCCAGAGAGATTCCAGACCATGGGTACAGGAAGAGGAAATCTAGCCAAAGCCCAGTGGTCTCCCTGATTTGAAATGAGAGTTCCCTTATTTGAGCTGAGAGTTTGAAAAAAGCCAAAGTGGCTAGAGTTTGCAGAGTTGAGTAGCAGAGATAAGAGGGTTGCATAGAAAGGAGTTCTGAAGATGTGCAGACTTTCTCTCTCAAGTCTTCAACTAAGTACTGATCAGGATAAGCATGTAAGAAAATTACTTGAGGCCAAGGAAAGAACCACCCAAAAATATTAGAGGGAAAAATACTCATAGTTCACACAGAGACAGAATAGTTCCTATTTTCATTGGATTAAAAAAAAAAAAAACAGAAAGGTTTTGCCTCAGTAAGTGGGGCAAAATTATCTCTAAACTAAACACAGCTGTGGGCCTGACTTACAAAGCAATAACTGAAAGGATCAAACTGTTTCCAAGTAATTTGACTGCATCACAGAACAAAACTCAAGAACATTTATAGGACTACAAAAATATCCAGCACTCAAGAAAATAAAATTAACAATGTCTGATATCCAATCTGAAATTACCAGGCATACAAAGAAGCAGGAAAAATATGACAAAAAATGAGGGGAAAAAAATCAATCAACTGAAACTGACCCAGAAATAACATGGATGATAGCTTTATTAGACAAGCACATTAAAACAGTTATTTTATAACTGTGTTCCAGATGATAAGAAGTTAGAAAAAAGATTTAGCATATTTAAGCAAAGATATAGAATACATTTTTAAAAACCCAAATCAAACTTCAAAAGATGAAAACTACAAAGCTTGAGATTAAAAAATGTATACTAGATGTGGTCAGCATCACCTTAGACTGCAGCTTAAAACC
The DNA here is from genome assembly GCA_028627145.1 of Eidolon dupreanum. Taxonomy (NCBI): domain Eukaryota; kingdom Metazoa; phylum Chordata; class Mammalia; order Chiroptera; family Pteropodidae; genus Eidolon; species Eidolon dupreanum. The sequence continues at coordinate 46,084,378 of CM053504.1, read as the reverse complement.
AATGACAAAGAGAAAATCTTAAAAACACATAGAAAAAAACATAGAAAAACACACTGTGTGCAGAGAAAGATAAAAATTACAGAAAACTTCTTTTTGGACACAATGCAAGCCAGAAGATAGTAGAGCAACAATTTAAAGTACTGAACAAGGCTTCCAATCAAGATAACAGAATAGGTAAAAGCTATGCTCGCCTGCCTTTATGACCACATCAAAATTACAGAATAATCATCACTGCGAATCACCAGAAGTTTAACTGAAGTCTTATAAATAAGGATATGAAGAAGCAACTACTTCAAAACTGGTAGGAGATGTGGAGATGCAGAACAGGCTGATCCCACACCCAGGTGTGGCAGATAACAACCAGAAGAGATATCTCAGCTGTGGAGTTTTTCCCTGAGAGCTGAGGGGTCCAAGCCCCATACCAGGCTCCCTGAGCCCAGGGATCCAGTGTTGAAAAGAAAAGGCACCATAACTTCTGGGTGTGAAAACCAATGTAAATTGTGCCTGAGTGAGATGGAGGGCTGCTAGAATCCCAGGTGCTCCTCTTAAAGGCCTGAGCAAGGACTTACTCACTGACAGACTCACTTGCTCTGAGCTCCAGTGCTGGGACCGCAGTTCAAAATGTGCCAGGTACAAATGGGGAGGAACTGAACTGTCTGGTTTCAGGGCAAAGACTGGAGGAACAGCTTTCTCCCAGAGCACTGGCAAAGTCATTGTTCCTTTGTTGACTCCTCCCTCCACCCAGCCTTCCATATCTGAGTCTCTATCAACCTAGCTAACACCCTTAGCCCCACTGTGGTGACTCCCTGAGACTGCACTCCACCTAACATCCAGACAGACCCAATCTGCTTACAGTGACTTTTCCATACAAATGACCTGTCTTAGCTCATGCTATGGACTTTCCTAAAATCTCTCAAAGCTTCACAAAGTGCAAACAATCAGCGTCTGGCTTCACTTTGCCCTATACCTCTTACTGAGCAGCCCAAGCCCAGAGATAATAGCAGACAGCCTCAGCACACACCTTAGCCTCTCTCAGGAAACTCTGTGGGTGCCAGGCCTAACTGGCCCAAGGTCTGGTTGGTCCAAGTTCTGGCTATGATGCAGACCTGTGGCTAGGAATAGGGCCCCAGACTTAGAAAATATGTAAAAATACTTCAGCTTATTGTATCATGCATGTGTGGCTGAATGCCACTTTTGTACTCTGCTATGTGAGGAACCATGCAGTCTTCTGGAGAGCAAAAGGAGACAAGAAGGAGAGAGCAGAACAGGAGAGCAGAAGGGGAGCACAAGAAAGGAGAGCAGGGGAAGTGCTCACAAGACTGCGTGCCCCATGCAATAGACTGCACTCCCCAAGAGAAGTGTGCTCCACACAATAAAATTGGTGCCTGCTGTTTCATACTCATGTTTGCTTCTTGTGTACTCATCCAACTGAGCCTCAGCCCATCAAACCTTCCCTTCTTGGTCAGCAATATCCCTGACTCTGACAAACTCCAAGCCCAGCACAAGTGGCAATCATCTGCAGATCACTTTGTAGCTCTTATTAAGGGACGCCAGGCAGGACACAGGCAGCAGCTGACCTTGGCCTGCCCAAGAGCCCCTCCCAAAAAGTCCCAGAACCAATACACCCAGTGGCCAGCTTCAGAGCACCACCTAACTGCCACACTCAAATGACAGATTGGGCAAACACCAAAGCCCTGCTAAAGTGAGGGTGAGCCCCTGCCCAATACCTCCCCTACTGTAATCAGCCAGTCCTCACAACCAATCAGCTTGAGGGTCAATCCCTCCCATTAACGTGCCAACAGCAATCAAGACTCAACTATAACAGAGGGGCACACACAACCCATACAAGAGACATACCAAAAGCACCCAACTCAGGTGACCGGGGAAACTGTGCTCCTCAGTCCCACAGGACACTTACTAAATAAAGCCACTCTATCAAGACTGGGAGACATAGCATCTCTACCTAATATGCAGAAACTAACGCAAGGAGGCAGCTAAAACTGGGAGACAAAGAAACATGTCCAAAATGAAAGATCAGAACAAAGCTCTGGAAAAAAAATACTAAATAAAATGCAGACAAGCAACCAGATGCAGATTTCAAAACACTGGTTATAAGGATGCTCGATGATCTCAGTGAGAACTTCAACAATGAGATAGGGAATATAAAAGTGGAGATAGGGAAAAAAAGTCAGAAATGAAGAATACAATAACTGGAATGAAGAATACACTAGAAGAAATCACCAGTAGATTAGATGAGACAGAGGACTGAATCAACGATTTGGAAGATAGGGAAGCAGAAAACACTTAATCTGAACAGCAACAAGGAAAAAAATCCAAAAATAAATAAATAAATAAATAAATAAATAAAGATAGTTTAAGGAGCCTCTGGGACAACATCAAGTGTAACAACATTCATATCATAGGGGTACCAGAAGGAGAAGAGAGAGAGAAGGGAGTGAAAACCTGTTTAAAGAAATAATGACAGAAAATTTCCCTAACCTTGTGAAAGAAATAAACATACAAGCCCAGGAAGTACAGAGACCCAAGCAAAATGAACCCAAAGAGGCCCACACCAAAACATATTATAGTTAAAATGCCAGAGATTAAAGGCAAAGAGAGAATCTTAAAAGCAGCAAGAGAAAAGCAGTTAGTTACCTGCAAAGGAGCGCCCATAAGACTGTCAGCTGATTTCTCTTCAGAAGCTTTGCAGGCCAAAAAAGATTGGCAGGAAATATTCAAAGTGATGAGAAGCAAGGACCTATAACCAAGATTACTCTACCCAGCAAAGCTATCACTTAGAAGCAAAGGACAGATAAAGCATTTCCCAGACAAGAGAAAGCTAGAGGAGTTCATCAACACCAAACCAGTATTTCAAAAAATGTTAAAGGACTTCTTTAAGAAGAAGGGAAAAAAAGATTAAACATATGAATAAAAAAATGGCAATAACTACATATTTATCAATAATTACTTTAAATGTAAGTGGATTAAGTGCTTTAATCAAAAGACATAGAGTGGATGAATAGATAAGAAAATCAGATCCTACAATATGCTGCCTACAAGAGATTCACTTCAGATCAAAAGATACACACGGACTGAAAGCAAAAGGGATGGGAAAAGATATTTCGTGAAAATGGAAACAAACAAGTTTGTCTACTTATAATAGACAAAACAGACTTTAAAACAAAGGCTATAATAAGGGACAAAGAAAGATCCAGTAATCCTACTTCTGGGTATTCATTTGAAGAAACCCAAAACACTACTTCAAAGGGACATGTGAATCCATGTGTTCATTGCAGCATTATTTACAATAGCCAAGATATAGAGGTTTCCTGAGTCTCCATCAATATATGAATGGATGAAGAAGAGGTGGTACATGTATAAAACAAAATATTACTCAGCTGTAAAAAAGGATGAAATCTTGCCATCTGCAACAAAATAGATGGACCTAGAGGGTAAGTTAGACAGAGAAAGACAAATGTCACATGATTTCACTTACATGTGAAATCTAAAGAACAAAATAAACTAACAAAGCAGAAACAAATCACAGATGTAGAGAACATTTTGATGGTTGTCAGATGGAAGGGGTGCTGGAGAAGAATCGAGAGAGAGAAGGAAATAAGAGGTACACAATGGTAATTACAAAATAATCGTGGAGATGTAAATTACAGCATAGGGAATATATTAATGAGTATGTATGTTGTCAGATGGGTACTAGATTTATCAGGGTGATCACTTTGTAAATATATAAATGTCTAATAACTCTGCCACACACCTAATATATATTGAATATAATATAATATTGAATGTCAACCATAATTGGAAAATAAAAAATTATTAATATGAAAAATATAAGTACTAAATAAAATGAAGACTGTCAACCTAGAATTCTATACTCAGCAAGAATATTTACCAAAACAAATATAAAATAAAGACACTTTTTACATACAAAAGTTGAAAATTATCATCAGAAGACCCATGAATACAAGAAATAAAAGAAATATCTCAAATGGAAATATGCATCTATGAAAAGGAATGAAGAATACTAGAAAGCATAACTACACAGGTAAATATAAAGCTGTTTTTTCCTATTTAAATATCTTTAAAAGATAATTGAGTGCTTAAAGTTAAAAATTAATAACAATATAGTGTGTAGTTTATAACATAAGTAGAGGGGAAAGGTATGCAAAATAACATAAGAGCAGAGAGGGGAGACATGGAAGTATATTGCTCTAAGATTTTTGTGATATACGTGAGGTGGTAGAATATCTACCTTCCAGAATCTTGAAGGCAAACAGTGAAAATTTTAAGATGTATACTGTATACTACTATAGCAACCACTAAAATGACAAACTGAGAGTTACAGCTATTATGCCAACAAAAGAGGTAAAAGTGGAATCATAAAAAACTCAATCCAGAAAAAAATAAAACAGATGTGACAAATAGAAAACAAAGAACAAATAGGTAGATTTAAACTTGACTATATCAATAATCACATTAAAATGTGAATGAACTCAAAGACCCAATTAAAATAGATTGTGTGATTGGTTAAAAAGCACAACCCAGGTATAGGGTGCCTACAAGAAATTCATTTTTAAATTCATATCCATCTGCTTTTAATATACCCAAGCTCCTGAGAGCTGCTAGAGAAAAAAAATTACACAAATGGGCATATTACTGCTGCTATAAATTCATTGTATCCATCTTTAATTTCTAATGCCCCATGGCAAATAATCCAAGACTTTCTACACTCAAACTACTCATGCTGCAATGTGACTTTATTTTCTATTTCATACACCTTCATACCTATAAACATATTTCTGTCCACACTCATCCTCACCTCTTTTTCACCAAATTTAGAGAAACAACCCTTCAAGAGACAGGTCCTAGGGCAGGAACTATCTCTGAGGCCCTAGGTTTAGGACAACATCAGGGGATTGACAGTGAGTTTGCTTTCTCTCTTCTCTCTCTCTCTCTCTCTCTCTCTCTCTCTCTCTCTCTCTCTCTCTCTCTCATCTCTCTCTCTCTCTGTTTCTCCACTCTCTGTTTCTCTCTCTGTCTCTCTCTGTCTCTCTCTCCCATATCTCTCTCTGTCTCTGTCTCTTTCTCCTCTCTCTCTATCTTCCCTCCCTTCTCACTCCTCCTGTATTTGATACCTCATTCCCCCAGCTGCTTAATCAGGAAACCTGAGCCTTTTCAGATTACCCCCTAAACATCTCTCAGACCCATTCTTTTCTCTCCCGCCAAAATAGCACTTTACCAGCACTATTCCTCTAGTCTCTACAATGGTCTGCAAACTCCTCTCTCTAGTGTCTGCCCATTTGCCCTTCCCACCCATTCTCCAGCCTTCATCCATAATGATCTTCTAGCAAGCCAAATGTAATCCTATCACCACCTCCCTCCCCTACTTAACTCTTCCCAGCCTCCCCATTACATTGCTTTGGAGGCAAAGCCCTAGCTGTTCAATTGGCCTCATGTGACCTGGTCACTTTATTTCCCTCCAACCTCTCTGGTCCTCTGGGCCGCAGTCATCTTCACATCCTCCCACAGCCCATGGCACAAAGCTTTCACATGCTCTTCCCTCAGCCTTGAAAGCGACTCTACCCTATGACTCCTTTCCTGGGCCTACACTTCAGCTCTCAGCTTTGTTTTAACTTTTATCCCTCCATACAGCAGGGTGACTCAGACTACAAACTCAGGAGATGCAAGAAGCTTCATCCTGTTTCCTTCAAACAAACTTATATGTGGTTCCAGCCTCTATCATGCCAGGCTGGAGGGAAATTAGATATCAGTCTTTCTTGAGGCTTTTCTCTGCCCTATCCATGAAACCATACAGAATCCTGGGACTTAAGTCATTAAGACCTCCCACCATCTGCCCTGGGATAGCCAGCAAACATTTGCCCAGCCCATGTGGTGGTCAGACTACGCTGACCTGCCTGAACCACAGGATGCAGGAAGGCTGGGCAACCAGGCACTGAGAGCACCACACAGCCAGCTCCTCTGGCATCTTTCCACCTCCTTGAGTTGCAACCACGGATTGGTGCATTGCTCTCCCACTGTCTCTAAGTGTCCACAGCTCTCTATCTCTCCACCCAGTCCTGAGACACTGTTTCTCTCTTGTGCTGCTTCTCCCAGCCACTCTGCACCCTTTTACACTGCCCCCAGGATCCCCATAATGGCTTCAGTGGAAGGGTCTTCAGAAACTTCTACTCTCCTCCCACGCACAAAGATCCCCCAAGGCCAGGAAATGGAGCCTTGTTCTTGATTCCATGGGGAAAGGGGAGTGGTAACCTACCAGAAGGAAACCCCAGCTCAAAAAGGCATCCCGCCTCATTCCAAAGAACATTCCCTGGCCCTTAAGACCCCATCTCCTTTGTAACCCTTAGTGTACCTGTATCTGCAATGTCCGTGTCACCCACCAGATTGGAGCTCCATTGCAAGGAGCCTGACACAGGGCCCATCACACTACATTTATTGAAACTTATGAAATTAACAAATAAGCAACTAGCTATGCACTTTGGTATGCACAGGCAAGTTGCATATATTTTGAAAATCTGTTTTGGATCACGACAAACTCTGAAACAACAAAAGAATAAAAAATGTTTGCTTTTACCAGAGAAACTGCTAGAAAGCCCAGTTCCTGGACCAGAAGGAAAGAAATCAGGTATTTGTCTTGGTCCTCATAGAACAAATAAAGAAATCAAAGGAAAGTGTACCTGTTCTTAAAAAGTAGAAGTGCAAATGCAGACAATTAGCAGATAATGTGCCATTTTCACTCTGTTTTTATTCCAGCTAATGGCATTTAAACGACTGTGGTGATTCTGAGTATCTCAGCCCTGCATCACACACACTCTAAAAGGAAATCTGAAGTGTGGAAGCAACATCTGCACAGACTATCAGGCTCCACCTTCAGAGTAACAACCCTAGCTTCATCCCCAGCATTTGTGCTCAGAGAGAGCACGGTGGTTTTAAAAATAGGTCCACAAATTCTCTGATATGCCTCCCTTCCAGAGGGGGAGACTAATTCTCCTCTTCTCAAGTGAGGCTGCAATTGGTGACTTGCTGCTTTCAAATGGGATGAAATGGAAGTGAAAGTGTGTGACTTTTGGGACAAATTCATGAAATGGCACTTCAGAGTCCTCATGCTCTCTCATGGACCACGCATTTGCGGGTAGGTCAGATGCCATGATGAACACCACTCTGGAGAGACCCAACTGGTGACGATCTAAGGCCTCTGACCAACACAACATCCAGTGAGGAACTGAGTCCTCAGCCAACAGTCACTCGACTAAGCTAGAAAGAGAATTTTGCAGCCCCAAGTTAGTCTCTAAATGACAGAATCCCAGTCTACACCTTGATTGTGACCTCGAGAGAGACACTGAGCTGGAAACACCCATCTCAGCTGCCCCCAGATTCTAAGCCCTCAGAAACTGTATGAAGCAATAAATATTTATTTTAAGCCACTAGGTTTTAAGAATAATTCTGCATTTCTGACTTAGGTTCTATTTTTGGTACCTAATAGGAACCCTCAGAAAGAGGTACTTCTATCCTAGATTTAAATTTAAAAATTTAAAGGTACAGGTCAGAGCTACTTCTTATCCCCCAGGTTCTGGAATCTTCTGTCCAGAAGTTATTTTCCAAAGTGTGACAAACAGGCCACAGATGGTTCCTGAAATGATTGTAGCTGATGCAAAGAGGAGCACGTATTTTTTATAACATTTATGGATTTATTTTACTGTGTATTAGAAAAGTGTTGGTTTTTCATTTCCAGTACTAATGGATTTTTTATTGTCTGAGGGGCATTTGTGCACAAAAAGGAATGCTCACTGCTAATTGTAATTTGGGCAGTGTCTCAATTAGTAATCTTAGGAATTTATTAGACAATTAGCATTCTTTTAGATGTTGAATAATCAATGTTGCCCTAAATATTTATAATTACTTGCAACTAATAAATTAAAAATTATGGATTTAACAAAATACATGTCCCCAATCAATTAAAAAAACCTATATTACATACTTATCTGAGCACTCTTAGGCGTTTAATTAAAATCTCAGCTCTAACTTATTAATTCCCTTAAATATTCTAAGACCCTTTAAATGAAAAATGGTCTTGCCAAAAAATAAAAACCACAAAATTGATGAATACCCTTACACCAAAATAGTTTATAATAATATTGATACCATGTGGTTTTAACTTATTTTCTTTTTTTATCTTCATTCTTATTCTTGCACATTTCCATTGTCACATATTTTATATTGTTGCAAGATTCAATAACTCCAAGACTTCAGTAAATGCTATGTTATGCCTTTCTAGAATTTTAGAAATTTTACTAAACCCCAAAGTAAGAGAATATTGCCTTGATCTCCCTGGGAGATGGCAGGCTTTGGGCTGGCAGCCTATTGATTCTTGGTGGGGGATATAGTTGAACAGACCAAGTTGATTCTTCACATTTGAGCCACTGATCATCAAGGTGTTTCTTTTTATTACAAGGAAGCTATACTTGTTTTATCACAGGACTTTTAAGTTCCTATCTCCTTTGATGATATTGACTTTGAGAGCTGGAGTCTTTTCCAGGAATGAAGTGATCTCTAACTTTTGTGTGTGACCTCTGCTTACTAAACAATAGTTATGATGTGTTAGTCTTGTCTATTAGCATAATTAGAAGCTCATGGACACATGTCTTATTAGTATCTCATTATAGTTAGTAGAGTTTTCCAGTGGTTTCATTCCTTGAGAAAAGATGAAGTAATTCTGGGATTCATTCTTTCTTCTTTTAAGTACATTTAGCTAATTTGTCATCTAGGAACACACGTTTAGACAATCTTTAATTGGTTTCTGTGTGAGATCACTAAAGCTTGCCAATGGCTACTTCACTTTCCACTTGCCATCCACACTCTCTTCCTCGTGACACAACTCCTTTTTAGCTGACCCACCAGTTTCAAATCTCCTCTTCCTGCTTACACTGGTCCATATCTATATCTAATAAACAGATAGCTAATTACCAAAGAAACACATATCCATTGATAGCATAGGTAACATTTTTCTGTTATTTAAAATAATAAGAATGAGGCATAGTCTGTTAAATTCACATTTCTATGAATAATTCCATTATTTTACACTTTATATTACCTATATTACTTGTCTTGACATTTTTCCTTGATATAAAACATACATTTAATCCCCAAGTTAGTCTTTAAAAAAAAAAAAGTAGAGAATAGTATGAGAGACCAAAATATGAGCCCCCTGGGTATGTGTGAGCTACCAATGTTGGAAGAAATGGTGGGGTTTTTTTGTTTTTTTGTTTTGGTTCTTGGGATATTTTTTTCTAACGGAGCTGTCAGTGATATTTCTTTAAGCCCATGTATTTACACTGACTTCCTAAATTTTGTGTATTATTATATTGGCTGATACCCCTAATAACATGTTTCCATCAATCATCAAGACTTTCTAAGACTAATGTGTTATAAGATAAACAGCTTCCTTTTAAAATTTATTTAACATTAAAAAGTGAGGCAATTAGACTGGGCAAAATGGCGTAGATGATAGAAGCTTTGTTCATAAGTTTTTGCAAACACGTCAAAGTTGTGATGGAAATACAGAGCAAACAGCAGTGTCACCTGGGGTCTAAATGAACAGAAGCCCCACAACTAGGGAGAGAAATAAGAAATCACCCTGCAATGATAGGAGGTAGGATGGGGTGAAGATGTGATGCTGCCTGGTCCACAGCAGCTGAGTGGTACAGAGGCTGTGGCAGTGGCAGCTGGCAGCTGCAGACACCTCTTAAAGGGGCTGTGTTGGTAAGTGGATTTTCAAGGTGACAGACTCTCTCACCCTCAGCACCAGCACCAGGTCGGCTGCTTGGGGGTAGTGGCACCAGAGATTTATAGGGAGATGCTGAGTTGTTGGAGCAAGGGCCAGAGGTGAGGCTTTCTCCTGGGCAGAAGTTCTGGCAGTATCCATTGCTCCTCTGTTGATCCCTGCCCCTTCCCAGTGTGTAAACACAGTGCCGCCATAGCAAAGACGTCATCAAACTGGACAACAGAGGTCTCTCCACCCATAGGATTCTGTGAAACTTCGCCTACCCTAACTAGCGGCCCCACCCAAGCCACATCCAGTTGTGTCCTTGGTGAGTTCTTTGCCACTTGCTGAGCAGCTCCAAGACCCACACTGGTGGCAGCTGGCCTTGGTTTCTGGTGTGGCTTCTTGAGGCAACTATAAGCACAGCATCTGTGGACTGCTTACTGAATCTTACTTAACTGGTGGCCCCGGAGGGGAACAATCTAGGGCTAAACTTGATCTGCAGCTGAACCCCTCTCAGGACTGTGCCGCTGGACACCTACTACACAAAGCCATGCTAATAAGACCAGGAGACTTAGCAGCTTTGCTTACTTAGTACATGGAAACAGACACGGGAAGGCAGTCAAAATGGGAAGACAATGAAGAGAAACCATATTAGAGAACAGAACAGAGACCCAGGAATGATGGAGTCAAACCATCTAACAGATGCAGAGTTCAAAACACTGTTTAAAAGGTTGATCAATGAACTTAGAAGAAGTATAGATGAACTCCGTGAGAACTTTAACAAAGAGATGAAAAATATAAAAATAGAAATGGAAATTATAAAAATGAACTCATCAAAAATGAAGAATGCATTATCTGGATGAAGAGTATATTAGAAGGAATCAAGAGAATGGATGAAAAAAGGATCAAATGACCTATATAGAGGATAGGAAGCCAAAAACACCCAATCAGAACAGTAAGAAACAAGAAGCCAAGAATATAATAATTTAAGGAGTCTATGGAACAAAATTAAATATAGAAACATTCATGTCACAAGGATACCTGAAGGAGAAGAGGGAGAACAAAAATTTGAAAAGCTATTTGAAGAAATAATGATGGAAAACTTCCCTAACCTGATGAAAGAAATAGACATACCGCCTCAGGAAGCTCAGAGAGTCTCAAGAAAGAGGAAGCCAAAGAGGCCCATGCCAAGACATATCATAATTAAAATGCCAAAGGCTAAATACAAAAAGAGGATCTTTAAAGCAGCAAGAGAAAAGCAGATAGTTACCCACACGGGACCTCCGATAAGATTAGCAGCTGATCTCTCACAAGAAACTATGCAGGACAGAAGAGCTTGGCAAAAAATATTAGACAGGAGGAAGATCCAGGATCTACAACCAAGGGTACTTAATCCAACAAAACTATTATTTAGAGTTGAAGGACAGATAAAGAGCTTTCCTGACAAAAATAAGCTAAGGGAATTCATCAACTCCAAGCCAGTATTACAGAAAATGTTGGAGAGACTTCTTTAAGAAGAAAAACCATGTATCGAAAACAGGAATAAAGAATGGTAGTAACTACATTCCTATCAACCTCAAATGGAAAAGAATTAAGTGCTCCAACCAAAAGATAGGGAAGCTGAATGGATAAGAAAACAAGACCCCTACATATGCTGCCTACAAGAGACTCACTTCAGATTAAAAGACACACACAAACTAAAAGGAAGTGGGGTGGAGAAAGATATTGCCCTGATGGACCTAAAAGGTATTGTGCTGAATGAAATAAGCCATATAAAGAAAGACAAACACCACATGATTTTCACATACATGTGGAATCAAAAGAACAAAATAAACAACTACAACAACAAAAATGAAAACAAACTCATAGATACAGACAATATTTTGAGGGCTACTAGATGAGTGGGGACTTGGCGGGGGATGGCAAAAAAGGGCAAAGGGGTTAAAAATTATAAATGGATAGTTATAAAATAGTCATGGAAATATAAAGTGTAGCATAAGGAAAATAGGCCACAATGTTGTAATAAATATGTAAGGAGGAAGAGGGGTATTAGGTTTAGTGGGGTGATCACTTGATCTCTAATCACTATGCTGTACAACTGAAACTAATATATTATTGTATGCCAACTATAATTGAAAAAAGCTCATTGAATTATACAATATAAATATAAGCAACTAATTGTTTATTATATTTTAATAAAGTTGGAAAAAATTTTAAATATATGAACATTAAAAGGTCCTAAATAATATAATAATATAAAAGAATATTTAAAAATTTAATATATGAATATTAAAATAATTGTATCAAATTGATGTTCAGAAAAATTATATTAATTTACACAGACTTAAACAAAATAAGATATTGCTTAGTACACAATCTCTTACTAGCACCGAATATTAGTTAGCATTTCAAATTTGATGAAAGTAATTTCTATGTTGACAACTTTTTATTTTATTACTGGAAAAATAGAGTAATTTTCATATACTTACTGGCCATTGGCACCTTCTGGTAAAATAAGTCTTTCTATTTTCTGTTTTTCTTTTGAGGATGTGGGCCCCAGGCCCAGCTAGTCCCAGGTCTGGCTGTGATCTATGCTCCTGGTAGGAATAGCACCTGGATCTAGAATGTTACATTAGTGTAGTAGGGCACCTGCACCTAACATATGTAATTATGATTCAGCTTATTGTATCACGCATGTGTGGCTGAATGCCACTATTGTTCTCTGACATATAAAAAGCCTATGCAGTCCCCTAGAGAGCAGAAGGGGAGCACAAGAAGGGGAGGAGAAGAAGAGCAGAAGCAGAAGCCAACTCCCCACAACAGAACTGCACTTCCCGCAACAGAAGTGTGCTCTCCACAATAAAGCTGGTGCCTGCCATTTCATTCACATGTTGGCCTCTGGTGCATTCTTCCAACTGAGCGTCTCATCACCGAAACTTTCCCTTCTCAATCAGCTCAGCACTGACAGGGGAGATCATCACTACAGAAGTTATTTTATATGGCTTATTATATATCAGATAAATAAAAATGTTGTATGATTTGCTGTTATTATTGCAAAACAAACAAACAACAAAAAACAGGTGGCAGAAACATGGCTGAGTGAGAGACGTCCCCAGATCTCTCCCCTTGAAACAGCAATGAGCTGAACATCTAAAACTCAACAACAACAACAAAAAACATCTAAACTGGAGGGGGGCGGAGATGGAGAACTAGGTAAAAGCAGGGTTCATCTCCTCCTAGGACCGCATTGAAATTATAACCAAATTATGAAATAATCAATGTGGAGAAACACCTGAAGTCCAGCTGATCATAACACCTATGTCTGATAATATAAAGGAGCCACACTGAAGCCGGTAGGAGGGGCAAAGTCCCAAATCGAGCTGGACCCATACTCATGGGTTGTGGAAAATCACCAAGAGGGAGAGCTGAAGGAGAAGGGGGGTCCTGGTCTCATCTGGGGGCTCCCCAGCCCAGGGTCCCAGCCCAGGGAAGAGGAGAGTCCAATAACTCTGACTGCAGAAACTAGAGGGGATTCCGGCCCTCTAGGTGAGATGGAAAGTGACTGAGTCCCTAGACGTCCCTTTGAAGGACTCGCACAAAGGTTTTCTGACCTGCAGACACTCACCCGGGACATCGGTGGTGGGTCCGAGGCTCACGCAGGATTCATTCTGGACAAGTTTCCATTACCTGGAGTCAGAAAGAGGGCTGGAAAGGCAGCCGTCATTGTGCTTTAGTCTGGCCCCCAATACAGACCACACCAGCTTGATTGAGCAGACCCCTCCCACAGAGCCATTAGGAGATGCTGGTCTGAGGGGATCAGACTGCCCTGCCTAACCTTTAGACTGCCAGGAGCAGTTGTTTATGGTTGGATGTCAAGCCCTGAGCTGAGTAATTCAGAGGGAAGTATTCACAGAGGGGCGGCCATTGTTATGAGCAGCGTTTCTAATCTCAACAACAGTGGCCAACACTGTGAGCCGCATTTCAGAGATAGGTCAGGCAGATCACTGCTGCCCCAACACGAACTTGGGCAGATATCGGGAACTTGAGGGCCAGTCCCAGACAGCAGTTAGTCTTGCTATGATCTGGGTCATCTGCGGGAACTTATAACAGTTACCAAATTTCCAGCGAGACTGAGCCTGTTTTGACCTGACAGCCACTCTCTCTGAGACCCTACCCCACTCAACCTGCAGACTGCCCAGGGCAGGTATTATTGGCTTGCTTCCAAGCTCAGCTCCAAGTGATTCAGAACCAAGTGTTCACAGTGAGGCAGCCATCCTTCTGAGTGGCCTTTCCAATCTCAACAAAAGCGACCAGCCCTGTAAGCTAGCTACATTTCAATTCTGAGCAGGCAACCAGTGCCACATTTCAACAGAAAATATGGCAGAGTGAGAGACGTCCTCAGATCTCTCCCCTTGAAACAACAATAAGTAGAACACCAAAAACTCAACAAACACTCAAACTGTACACCAGCTACCACGGGTACTTTAAGCCATTATACAAAGCAGGGATCCAAGATGCTAAGATGCCACCTACTGGAAACCAAAAGAAAAGTGCCTTCTTTAAAACTGAGTACGAGTCAGACCTTTATATAATAAACCTTCTTTATGGAAAACAGCATAATACACTTCCATTAATGCCCAGGCAGAGAAATAGTCCATTAAACACCATGAACAACCAAGGTGACAAGGCATCTCAGAAAGAAAGAGAAAAATCTCCAGAAAATAAGCTTACTGACAGAAATATGCAACTTAAATGACAGAATTCAGGACAGTACTTCTTAAAAAACTCAATGGGATCCAAAACAAATCATGTCAACAATTTCAGGAATGGAAAAAACAACTAGGTGAGCAGATCAAGGATATGGAAACCCTCAAAAAGAACCAAACAGAACTTCTGGAAATGAAGAGCACACTACAAGAGAAGAAAATTCAATAGCAAGCTTGGGAAATACAGTTGACCAAAGGAAGGAAAGGATCTGTGATATCGAAGACAGAAATCTAGAAATGCATCAGAAGGAAGAAGAAAGAAACCGAAGAATGAAAAATAATGAAAGAGAAATACAAGAACTAGCTGATACCATCAGGAGAGGAAACATAAGAATAATAGACATTGTCAAAGGCGAGGAAAAGGAACAGGGACTAGAAAGCATTTTTAGACAAATAGTGGATGAGAATTTCTCAAATCTAAGGAATGAGCTGGTGTTTGGATTTCAAGAAGTCAACAGAACACTCAATTATCTCAACCTGAAAAAGTCTTCACCAAGACACATTGTACTAAAATTATCAAAAATCAATGACAAAGACAAAAATCTGAGGGCAGCCAGTGAGAAGAAAATGATAACTTATAAGGGAAAACCTATGAGATTATCGTCAGATTTCTCAGCACAAACATTACAAGGCAGAAAGGAGTAGAATCACATATTCAAAATATTAAGTGAAAGGAACTACAAGCCTAGAATAATGTATCCAGCTAAGCTCTCCTTTAGATATGAAGGAGAAATTAAGACCTTTCCAGACATACAAAAATTGAGGGAATTCTGCACTATGAGGCCTGCACTACAAGAAATACTGAAAGGGGTCAACTCATCTAAAACAAAAAACAACAACAAAAAATACATAATTAGGAGTAAAGTGACTATCAGGCAAATAGAAGCAGAGGAGTGCAACTCTTACTAAGAACAGGGCATTATAAGCTTAAATAATAAGAAGAGGATTGCTATAGCAAGATAGTAATGAACATTCAGCATACATAGGAACAAATAAAGATAATAGTGGCTGAAAAGGGGAGGATTCAAAAATCCACATTCGCAAAGGGAAATGTAGATAAGGCATACACAGAAGAAAATGGATGACTGTATATATGTAACTATCCCTTACATATTCATAATGGTAACCACACACCAAAGATTCAGAACCAAAGTATACAACATAAAAGAAGAAGAACCAGAGGGAAACCCCACAAAAGCCAACCAAAATAAAGAAAACAGAAACACAAGGACAAGGATGCAATGGAAGCACTGAGCTACCAGAAAGCAAAAGACAAAATGGCTATAAAAAGACCTCGTATTTCAATAATCACCCTAAATGTAAATGAGCTGAACTCATCAACAAAAAGGCAGATTTGAAGAATGGATCAAAAAATGAAACCCAACCATAGGCTGCCTCCAGGAGACACGATCTCAGCTCCAAAGACAAATATAGACTCAAAGTGAAAGGGTAGAAAATTATATTCCAAGCAAATGGTATTCAGAGAAAAGAGGGAGTAGTGGTACTAGTATCAGATGAAATAGACTTCAAAGTAAAAAAGGTAAAGAAAAATACTGAGGGACACTTCATAATGATAAAGGGAATCATGCACCAAGAAGACATAACACTTATTAATATCTATGCTCCCATCAGAGAACCCTGAAATATGTAAAGCAGTTACTAACTGAACTAAAGGGAGAAACAAACCAAAACACTATTGTAGTAGGGGACCTAGATAGCCCACTGTTGGATATGGGCAGATCATCCAAAATGAAAATCAATAAAGAAATAACATCTTTAAATGACACATTAGATCAACTGGACATAATTGACATTTATAGAGCCTTCCATCCTAAAACAGCTGCTTATACATTCTACTCTAGTGCCCATGGAACATTCTCAAGAATCGACCACATACTGGGAC
Source organism: Eidolon dupreanum (assembly GCA_028627145.1). Classification (NCBI taxonomy): domain Eukaryota; kingdom Metazoa; phylum Chordata; class Mammalia; order Chiroptera; family Pteropodidae; genus Eidolon; species Eidolon dupreanum. The sequence continues at coordinate 46,067,910 of CM053504.1, read as the reverse complement.
ACAGAGTTAGCCTTAATATATATATGAGGGTTGAAATCATACCTACCATATTCTCTGATCACAATGCTCTGAAACTAGAGAGCAACAGCAAAAAAAAAAAAAAAAAAAAAAATCAGAAAGAACCACAAATACATGGAGATTAAACAACATGCTACTAAAGAATAACTGGGTTAGGGAAGAAATAAAAAGAGATCAAGAGATACATAGAAACAAATGATAATGATAGTACAACATATCAAAACTTTTGGGACACGGCAAAAGCGGTTGTAAGAGGAAAGTTCATATCATTACAGGCCTACCTCCAAAAACAAGAACGAGCCCAAATAAACAACCTAACACTTCATCTTAAAAAACTAGAAAAAAAAAGAACAAATAAGGCCTAAAGTCAGCAAAAGAAAAGAAATAATCAAAATTAGAGCAGAAATAAATGAAACTGAAAACAAAAAAAAAAAAAGAAAGAAAAAAAGAAATGCAACAAAGAGTTAGTTCTTTGAGAAGGTTAATAAAATTGACAAACATGTGGCTAAACTACTAAAGAAAAAAAAGGAAGGACACACATAAACAAAATCAGGGGTGAAAGAGAAGAAATTACGACAGACACTGTAGAAATACAAAGGATCATACGACAGTACTAAGAAAAAGTATGTAACACCAAATTTATTAACCTAGAAAAAATAGACCAGTACTTAGAAAAATACAATCTTCCTAGACTGAATCAAGAGGAACTAGAAAATCTAAATAGATTAATCAGCAGTATGGAAATTGAAACAATATTCAAAAACCTACCAAAAAGTAAAAATCCACGACCACATGGCTTCATCTGGTATTCTACCAAACATTCAAAGAAGATTTAACACCTATTCTCCTCAAATTCTTCCAAAAAATTGAAGAAGAGGCAATACTTCCCAACTCATTTTATGAGGCCAGTGTTACCCTAATACCAAAACCTGGTAAAGATAACACACACACAAAAAGAAAACTACAGACCAATATCTCTCATGAACACAGATGCAAAAATCCTAAATAAGATACTAGCGAACCGAATACAGCAACATATTAAAAAGATTATACACCACGATCAAGTAGACTTCATCCCAGGGGCACAGGGATGGTTCAACATACACAAATCAATTAATGTGAAACACCACATAAACATATTAAAAAATAAGAATCATATGATCATATCAATAGATGCAGAAAAAGCCTTCGACAAGATACAGCATCCATTTATGATCAAAACACTTAATAAAATCAGTATAGAAGGAAAAATACCTTAATATAATAAAGGCCATATATGGCAAACCCTCAGCCAGCATTATACTTAATGGTGAAAAACTAAAAGCCTTCCCTAAGATCAGTAACAAGGCAAGGCTGTTCACTGTCGCCACTGTTATTCAATATAACATTGGAAGTCCTAGCGAGTGCAATCAGACAAGAGAAAGATATAAAAGGCATCTAAATAGGAAACAAAGAAGTCAAACTGTCACATTTTGTGGATGACATGATTCTCTATATAGAAAACCCTAAAGACTCCACAAGAACACTACTGGAAACAATAAGCAAATACAGTAAAGTTTCTGGTTACAAAATCAACATTCAAAAATCCATAGCTTTCCTATACTCTTATAATGAAGTGTCAGAAAAAGAAGTGGAAAAAATAATTCCTTTTGCAATTGAAGAGTTAAATACATAGGAATAAATTTAATGAAACACATGAAGGACTTATATAATGAAAACAAGACCCTATTAAAAGAAATCGAAGAAGACACACACACGCAAAAAAAAAAATTGGAAAGATATTCCATGTTGTTGGACTGGAAGAATCAACACAGTTCAAATGACCATATTACCTAAAGCATTAAACAGAATTAATGCAATCCCCATCAAAATCCCATTGGCATTTTTTAAAGAAATAGAACAAAAAAGTTATCAGGTTAGTATGGAAGCACAAAAGACCTCAAATTGCCAAAGACATCCTGAGAAAAAAAGAATGGTGCTGGAGGTATCGCTCTGCCCAACTTCAAATTATATTATGAAGTGACAGTGATCAAAACAGCATGGTATTGGCAGAAAAACAGACACACAGACCAGTGGAACAAAATCAAGAGTCCAGAAGTAAACCTATAATTTTCGACAAAAAAGCCAAAAACATACAGTGGAGAAAGGAAGGCCTCTTCAATAAATAGTACTGGAAAAACTGGAAAGCCACCTACAAAATAATGAAACTAGACTGCTGTCTAACACCACACACCAAAATTAACTCAAAATGGATTAAATACCTGAATATAAGACCTTAAACAATAAAATGCATAGAAGAAAACATAGGAACTAAACTCAAAGACCTTGGACTTAAAGAGGATTTTGTGAATTTGACCTCAAAAGCAATGGAAGTAAAAGCAAAAGTAAATGAATGGGACTACATCAAACTAAAAAGGTTCTGTTCAGCAAAAGAAATCAACAAAGTAAAGAGACAATCATCTGAATGGGAAAATATATTTGTAAGCAACACCTCCGATGAGGGCCTAGTATACAAAATACACAAAGAGCTCATATGACTCAATAACAAAAAAACAAATGATCCAATCACAAAATGGGCAGAGGACCTGAACAGACACTTCTCCCTGGGGGACATACAAACGGCCAACAAATATATGAAAAGATGCTCAACATCGCTAGCTATGAGGGAAATGCAAATCAAAACCACGGTGAGATACTATCTCACACCTGTTAGAATAGCTATTACCAACAGGACAAGTAATAACAAATGTTGGAGAGGATGCGGAGAAATAGGAACCCTCATACACTGCTGGTAGGACTGCAAATTGGTACAGCCACTATGGAAAACAATATGGAGTTTCCTCAAAAAACTAAGAATTGAACTACCGTGTGATCCAGCAATCCATCTACTGGGTATTTCCCCCAAAGACTTGAAAACTCATATCTGAAAAGATATTTGTACACCAATGTTCATAGCAGCATTATTCACAGTGGCCAAGACATGGAAGCAACCAAAGTGTCCTACAATAAATGATTGGCTAAAGCTGTGGTACATATATACAATGGAATATTACTCAACCATTAGAAGAGATGAAATACTGCCATTTGGAATGATATGCGTGGATCTCAAGATAATAATGCTAAGCGAAATAAGCCAGACAGAAAAAGTTGAAAATCACATGATATCACTTATATGTGGGATATAAACCTAAAAGCAAGAAATGAACAGGACCAATATAGACTAGTGGTTACCAGAAGGTAGAGGGTGGGGGAAGAGGAGGGCGGTAGACAGGGTAAAGGGGGTCAAATATATGGTAGTTGAAGGTAACTGGACTTTTGGTAGTAAATATACAATAGAATATGCAGATGTCAAATTATAATGTACACCTGAAAATTATATAATAGTATTAACCAATGTTACCCAAATAAACTTAATTAAAAAAAAAAAAAAGAACAGTGAGGCAATTAAAAAATACATGGTAAGTAATACTGCTGGGATATGACAAACACCCTAACTGTGAAATGTAAATGAGCTCTGAACTTGCCCAGTGGTATGCCCACCTGTGAGGCACCTCCCTCCTCCCACCCAGCACAAGTGATCAGTGTAACAAAGCATCACAGAAATGTGTCATCTCAGTTCTGGAAGCCAGAAGTGTGAAATCAAGATGTTGGCAGGGCCAAGCTTTCTCTGAAATCTATAGGGGAGAATCATCCCCTGCTCCCTCCAGCTTCTGGTGGTAGCTGGCCATCCTGAGGTCTCCTCGGTTTGCAGCTGTGAGACTTCAATCTCTGTCTGTCACCACGTGGCTGTCTATTGTAGTGTGTCTCTGTGTATCCATGTCTCTTCTCTTCTCATAAGGGTACAAGTTGTATTAGATTAAGGGCCTACCCTACTCAGCCTGACCTCCTCTTAACTAGCTGCATTTGCAATGGCCCTGTTTCCAAACAAAGTCACAAGCTGAGGTCCTGGGGGCGACAATGTGAACATATCTCTTGGGAGACATGGGTAAACCCATGACTACAAGCATGTCTAGGAGCATTGGTCAGCCGTGGCCTGAGGAGCATTCTAGCCTCGCCTTTCATGCAAAGTGACCAAGCACAGAGGCTGTGGGAGACCAGAGGCATCAATATTCCCAATGCAGAGGACACCCAGGCTCACCAAACAGACCTCAAACCTGCTTTCTCCTTTTGGTCATCAGGGCAGAATCTCAACCAGAAAGGTTGATCGAAATTAAAACTGGAAGTGAAGAAGTAGTTTGCAAGGAGGTAGAATTGTGTTTTCACTAACTTAAAGTCTCCTCAACCATAAAATGAGGAGACTGGGCTAATTTAGAAGTTTCCCGACTTTCTTCCAGGGAAGAAGGATACGAACCATGTTCCACAACAGCTCCGAGTTTGTTTATTTTATCATTTATGCAACTGCCTACTTTGTGCCCAAATCAAGGCTTGCTTCCTTGTGTATGTTGTTTATGCTTTAATCTTTTATTTTAGAAGTAGTAAAATACACATAACATAAAATTTACCATCTTATCCATTTCTAAATGTACAGTTTAGTGGCATTAAATACTTTCACATTGTTGTACAACCATCACCACCACGTGTAGGGGGTGAAGTAGGTGAAGGGGTCATAAGGCACTACTTCTAGTTATAAATAAGTCCTGGGATATAATGTATAACCTGGTGACTATAATTAATAATACTGTATTACATATTTAAAAGTTGCAGAGAGTAGATCTTAAAAGTTCATATCACAAAAAATGCATAACTATGTGTGGTGATGGAGGTGAACTAGACTTATTGTGGTGATCATTTCGTAATATATACATAAATCAAATCATTATGTTACATATCTGAAATTAACATATACATTATATGTTAATTATATCTCAGTAAAAATCTTAATCTGAATTTACAAAAGTCCAACAAACAAACAAAAGTGGTTAAAATGGCAAATTTTGCCATGTACCTTTTAATACAATAATACAAAACAAAACAAAAACCCTTTCCTCTTGCCCTTTGAGGCGAAGTAAATGCTTCTGGGTGAAGGAGAAATCTTGCAGCCTGCAGGGCTCACTCGCACACAGCCTCTTGCATGGGTTGAATCGTCCCTCTCAGCACCTCCCTCTTCAATATCCCCTAAACCCAGTGCCAGGCACAGCCTTAACCTCCACAGAGGCCCTAGGGCTCTAGGTAAACCATTTGAAAACTCCTACCCTTGAATTTCCTTCTGCATATAACATCCATGGGTTTAGATTTGCCTTCATAAGATTTCAAGTGGGAATCAGTGTTTATTTTTTTCTTAGCAGCATGAAGCGACACATGCAGATGACTCATAGAACAGGGATGGAACATTTGCTTGCATAAACCTCTAAGCCCTCCTTAACAGTTCTGGATCCTTCCAGCTCACTGCAGCCCACATCACCCCTGGGCCCTCGCTGTGTTTCTCAGTGGGATCTCACCCTTCAGAAAACATCCCTGTCAGGCAGCGTATGTAAGCATCAGCCCAAAATAGACTGCATAATGGGTCTTATGACAAATCTTTCCGGTCTCTGCGGGGCCTTCTCTTTCATGTCTCCTCTCCTTAGGAAGGATGGGGAGCCTCTGCAAGGAAGAGGCTAGGCCAGTCTTATTACTAGGCTAGTGCTGAACTGAAGCCACTGAATAAAAGATGCAGCTTATCAGAGCCATTTTAATATGACTGCCTTAATCATGTGGTGTTAATGGGAACGGGGGAAAGGGGGCAGACCACTTAACCCCTACACCTTTTCCTGTAAGGGAAAAATCTGAATGCATCATTTAAGTCACAAGTTATCTTAGAAACTCGACATTTTTGGATGCTTATGAGGTATACTTGGTTCGCTCCACTTTCTCTTGCTGTAAGACAGCAGAGGCTGAGTTTCAAAGCCTTGATGCTCCCTGTTAGATGGAAATGAAGCTTAACTAGCTGCAACCACCAGGGGGCCTGACTGGCTGGCCATTTCCCAGCCTTCATGCCCTCACCTGCCCGAAGGTAGGGTTTTCCTTATTTTTCCCAAAAGGGTGTGGTATGAGACAAAATGAAGTAGGAAGGCATGGTAGACACTAAAAGAGCCACACAAACAAAAACACAGCTGCTATGGTATCAGTAATAAGGAATTATATCTACCAAAAGATTTTCACATGGATAAAGTAAAAATTGTGGTAAATAAAATGTTTAATTGGTAGAAGTGACTACAATGGCAAGCATAGGGAGAAATTGCTCTTCACTGCTGCACCTGGGCAGTGATCACAGTGGGGACTCCCGGCTTTGCCAGCCATTTCCATGAAGGAGATAGGCCTCCCAGGCTCGTGAGCTGGGAGAGCTGCCGGCTGGGCTGTAAACAAAGAGAATACCCCCCCGGGCACAGATGCTCTGTTTGGTGGTCCACAGAGGCTTTCCCTTGGTTCATTAAAGAAACATTAAGATGCCCTTTTATCCCTCTGTGTTACTATAAATAATGGAATAAAAACATAATTACCACGGCTAACTTAATTAAGAACGTCTCTGAAAGTTGCCCTTTTTTCCAGTGTAGGAAAGACTGGATATGGAGCCATTTGTACTCACCAGCCACACCATTTTCTCCCCAAGATGATCCCAAGAGGTGAAGAAACTGATGGGGTCAGCAGTTAGCGGGGAAGTGGCTTTGCTGCAGTTGCGCCATTGCCAAGGGAACGCCACAGGCCGGCTGCACCCACAGGGCCTCATGGGCCTTGGACTGTCCAGGCTCTGGAGCCAACCTCCTGGGCTCAAGCCACAGCCACCCGGCTCTTTGGCAGTTTGGTCTTGGGCAGTTTATCTAATCTCTGTCTTAATTTCTGCATTTGGACAACTCAATTAGGTGCTTCCTGGCAACTGACATACTTCTAGGAAATATATGCATCCTTTTCTTCTCTTCCTTTTTCCCACTTATTGAATATGAACCACAGTCTGTGACTAGTCTGACCTTGGCAGTCTTACCTCGGGAATTTCCACAGAGAAGCCTCCTTTCACTCACTCCCATGTGGGCAACAAAAAACTTGTAGTTAATTCAGAGGAGGAAGAAAAACACAGGCCAATCAGTGAACACAGGATGTGAACACAGGATGGAGCCCTGGAAAATCTCTTTGCTATAGCCTAACTCCAAGTGGCCTTGGAAACAAACCAGACGAAAACTGCTGAGAAGACTAGAGTTCCTGGGTGGAACACAGACTCCGGTGAAACATGTACCCTGAGGTGCCAGAGTGGGCACAGAGTCAAAGACCACGGGCCCTCAGGGCCAGCTCTGACCCTAGCGTGCATGGAGGGCACAGCGCTGTGCTTCACATGCCCCTGGGCCTCTGATTGGAGACACTGGCCATCTGAAAGAAGCATTAAAGCTGGTGGTCACTTCACTGAGCCATCCAGCTTTGCCCACCCAGGACAAGACACTGCAGAACACAGAGGCTTCTGGGGCTTGAAAGGCTGAGTGGCAGCTTCCCCTCCCATACCTGACAGGCCTGAGCTGCCCTCTGCTCCCACCTCGCCTGCCCCACATGCACTCCTCTCTCTCTGCTGACCTGGGAGAAGAATGGAAAAGTGGTGGCGCTATGGGGAGTGCTGAGACTGAGACCTCCTCCCCTCACCGGCCCCCATGGCTGAGTTCATGCCTTGGAATGCACTCCTGCTCCCTAGGAGGAAGCCCAAAGGATGGCAGGTTGTTCCCACTACCGGCAGGCCCACAGAATGCAGTGCCTTTGAGTCACAGAAACCCTGCCCTGGCCTTGGTCGCAGTACTCGAGGATGGGTTTTTCTGACAGAGTGGTCCCCAGGCATGCACAGAATCACAGTGAGCCCGGTCTGAAGGTGGGGCTGAGGGAGCCATCTCTAAGAGGAGATGCAAGGGGTCCTTTCCTGAGAGTTCAGACCCAGAGTACAGCTGGCATGAGGGATCACCCTGGCTTCACTGGAGAATAGGTGACTGCTGTTTCAGGATGACATTTTGGCCCTAATCTCTATCTCCAGGGAGCGTAAGCTGGCAACAAAAGACATCATCAGCCTAGCACTCTCCCAAGAGGTGACACCAGCAGGGACCAGGACCTCGAGAGTCCAGGCGAGCATGGGGAGCTGCGTGTTCTTCTGGGTCTGCTCCAGCCAGGCAAGAGAATGTGCAGTTCAGGGGCTGTGAGCTGGAGCTTCTGCATCCTTCCAGGATCATCAGATCCTAGATCATCAGACTAGTAGCCCCTGGTGGTTAGCAAAGCAGGGAAGCCAGTGGCTTCCGCCCCTCCCTGAGCTGAAAAGAGATGTTCCTGATACTAGAAACCTATCGCATTTGGAGTGTGCATGGCCCAATGGCTGGCAGCATGCTTGTTTTTCAGCTCACCTACTGATTTAATGAAGGGTCTGTGTCCATCTGCCCAAGTCTCCCCCTCTTCCTCGCACTAGCTCAGTGTCTCCATCTATTTTGTAAAGCACCAATTTATCGGATATTACCCTCATTTTAAATTATATAGATCAGTTTAAACACAATTCACCTTCTCTTCCCGATCCCATTAGCTTATAAAAGCTTTAGCAAATTGTCACATGTTTAAATGACCGTGTAATAGGTATTGGTTTTAATTGTCAGTACTTAAGTGGCCATTATAACAAAGTGTTTTGCTTCAGAAGTCAGGTAAGCCCCTCACTCTCCAAGAAAAAATGCTTGAGACTTGGCTGCTGAAAAGCTTAGAACAAAATTTGTTATCCACTGGTAATACATATAGGATGCTGGTATTTTGACCTTGGCCTCAGGAGTCTTTTTTTTTTTCCCCCCGTTTTTTTATTGTGGTAAAATATATATAATATGAAATTTCTCATTTTAACCATTTTAAGTATGCAGTTCAGTGGTATTAAACACATTCACTTTGTTGCAAAACCATCATCACCACCTATCTCCAAAACTCTTTCATCATACCAAATTGAAACTCTGCATTCATTAAACACTAACTCCCCAGTCTCCCCTCCCCCAGTCCCTGGCAACCACCATCCTACTTTCCATCTCTATGAATCTGACTACTCTAGGTTCCTCATATAAGTGGAACCATACAATATTTGTTCCTCTGTGACTGGCTTATATCACTTAGCATAATGTGTCTCTAAGATTTGTCTACATTGTAGCAAGTGTCATAATTTCCTTCCTTTTTAGGACTGAATAATATTCCATTGTGTGTTTATACCACATTTTGTTTATCATTCCATCTATTGATTGACACTTGGGTTATTTCTTCTGCTCAGCTATTGTGAATAATTTTGGTATTGTCCTCAAGAGTCTCAGTTTTGTTTTATGCTCCAAGCCTCGATTTTTTTTTTCTTCCTCATCCACTTCTAAATGATGCTTCCCTCGACTCCACTGTGGCCCCTCAGTAAATTCTGCTAAATTACCAAGGCAACATGAGTTCTATCATCAGTATGAGAGACAAAATTCTAAAATCAAATGAGCCTTCCTACATACAAAAGCGTTCTTAGCCATTTGGGGGTCACCAATCTATTAGGGGATCTAAAAAGATTTTGAACAACCCTCTCCCATTTAGACAAGTACACGCACTCCCACAAACCTTACCTTTTCCATTTCTATGGATACCTCTGAAGCCCACCCTTAGGCCATAGGTTTATCTCTGCTCTAGACAAATTTCTAGATAATTTCTTCCCCCAAAATCTGTATATGAAAGATTTCCAAATCAGAGAGTGGTTGAAACACATGATAAGTAAAGCAAATAATCGCTCTGGTTTGACATTTATACAAAGCTGAACATCTGCATCTAGAACTTCCTTAACGTGGAACACAGGGAACAGGAAGATGACCTTGTGCATTTACAAAGCATCTCCAAAGAATATGGGAGGTCAGGAGCAGAGCTCAAAATCCCATCCCAGATGTACAGGAGGCCAGTGACATCAGTGACAGCAGTCATGGGGGTAGGGGGAGGGTAGGTGCTTGAGAGGAAAGCTTATGAGGGCAAGAGGCAGAAACTCTTCACTCGTTCTAAACAGGAGTCTTTCCCTGTGCCTGACCCTTCCCTTCTCATCATTGACGCCTCAGACAAAAGTCCACCCTGACTCCCACTTAAGCACTAACAATTTCCCAGGCTAGGGAATCAGAGAGTTAGAGACCCTGGTTTCCAGTTAAATGTCATATAAATTTGTGTTCTCTGCCCCAGAATGGGTTTCAGTTGGGGCTAGAAGGCAGTGTTCTGCCTGAGGGCAGTGCCAGGTGAACCTGGCTGCTGGTCTTATCCAGCTTTGCTGTGAGAACACTGTGATCAGCCAGTATTGTATACTGAGCAGGAAATACAAGGTCTGACTGGATTTAACACAGAACTAGTGCGTGAGCCTAAGCCAAGATGCCAAGGTATGTTGGAGGACTTGTGCTCTGAGGTCCAGGCATCTTTACAGGAGGTGATTTGTACGGTAGAAGTGGGTCCTCCAGTGAGCACATCTGGGGACAACCAGGTGTGTGTGTGTGCACACCCATGAGTGTTGAGGGGTAAAATGGGAAGATGGGAATAGATGAGAACTGCACCATCATCTCCTGTCTGGTCCCCCTTAGAGGGCAGGGCTACAAAACAAACCCTAAAGATCTCTTGTCCTGGGATACCTGTTGCATCCTCCCAGGTGCTCCACAGAGTGAAGGAAAGCGACAATATGGCTTCTCCCTTTCCAGGGAATCCTGAGGGGCCACAGCCATGTGCCCTCTTTGGCAACACTGGAGCAGGGACGAAGCAAGCTCTGGGGCGGGGCAGGGGGGACTGAGGCAGCAGGGCAGCCCTAGTATGGGCCACTCTCCTCCTTCCTCAGAAAACTTGGAACTTCTTGGCCCATTGACACATAACCCCACTGACACATTAAAATCACCTGGGAGCTTCTAGACCCATTTTAATGCAAGGATCTTCATTCCAGACCTATTGCATAAGAATCTCTGGGATATGGCCGAGGTATAGGTCATTTTAAAAAGTCCCCAGTGATTTGAATGTGCAGGCTAGTATAACTGACCAGCTCTTCCACTTTCACCTCTGTGGAGCCCTCTCCCACGTTGGTGCTACCTGCTTATGTAACTATCATACTGAGTAGATTCTAAGGTGCACATTATAGAAATCAGAAAGGGGCTTTTCCTATAATACTGCCAAGCAGGTGACAGGTATGGCATCCTGCCATGGTTGTCATTAACTATGCACATGCTTACGCCATCAAAGTACTTCATATAGTGGTTGTCACTTTGATCTAGTTATGGACATTATTGGTGCTACACCCAGTGAATTTAATTGTTATTTTAAAATATCCTCAAAATTTTTACACTATAACTGAGACTTGAAATGAAAAATTTGTGTATGTGATGAGGGTAGACACAGAGCAATGGGCCTAAATTGGATGTTAGTGAAGCAAATATTTCTCACTGCAATTTAATGTTTTTGTCAAAAGCCAAGAGACCTAACAGAGGAAGATACCCTCAAAGTGTGATACATGAGGAGGAACTGCCTGTCTCCGTTAGAAATACTGCCCAAGGCCAAGAAATCCCCAAACCATAGAAACACTTTCATAAGAAATATTACATCACTACTGCCCTTTATGGCCTGGTAACCACGGGAAACACAGGCCCATTTCCTGAGCCCAAAAGAGATTCCACATAAGTAGCATGTAGACACTGAATGGGGAGTTTTCAAAATGCCCTGATTTCACTGACTTGTTCAATTTTATGTAAGCACAAGAGTGACATATGATAAAAATCCATGTCTATGAAGTCCAAAAGTGCTCTTTCAAAAATATAAAGAAAATTTTGCAGTGCTAATAAATCATTGTGTCAGTTTGATTGGCAGCAGTTTTCTTACTCAGCGATCCACAAAAAGGGCACATCTTAGAATTGCTGGTTTCCTTGTTTCTATGAAATAGGATATTCTAGTACCAGGTGTAAATTGCTAGCTCTCAAGTTTCAGCTACCCATTGCACAGCCACCTGGACTCCAATGCTGTGGTTCCCGTCTAGACTCCAGTAGGTGCCCTCCCTGCAGGGCTTCCCCATTCAGAGATTCTCTAAAGTCAGCGCTGCTCTCAGTTGCTTCTCACCTCACTCCTCCCTGGCAAGGTCTCGTTCTTCCTTCTACCACTTCTCTTTTTATAAGTGTCTCTTTTCGTGTAATTACAGCTTATTTCCACCACACGCTTTCTAATTTCCTTTAGCCATGCACTTAACCATCCCTAAAACGAGAGGCAGTAAGGTATAGTGATCAAAGCATAAACTGGGGAGTTGCAGACATATATTCAACCCAAGCTCTTCACTTGTAAGCAGGGCAATTTTGCACATGTTACTTTGTCTATCAGCCTTAGTCTCTTCATCTGTAAGAGAAAAAAACTAATGATGTGTCATGGGTTGTTAGGAGGATTAAATGAAATAATGTGTATGTTGTAGACCTTCTCAATGATAGCTGCCTCCCTGGCATCCTTTCCAAATGCAGGGCCATGGGTTTGGGTCAAATTTACCAAGTCAGGGCTTGATTGGCTTAATCCGAATCATGTGACCTAGGGCATGTGACCTGAGTTGGGCCAATCAGAGTGAAGTTCAGAACTTAAAGATTTGGGGAAGAGAAGTTTTCTTTTGCTCTGATGGCATATAGTCTATGAGGCCTTTAACCCTAAGAGCCATTGGCTACAAAGGAAGCCAGTCAGAAGAAGAGGCTGACCACGGAGGCGGGCAGAAGGGAAAGAGCTGAGAGAAACCAAGCCAGAGCCCAGTTAAACCACATCTTACCCCTATACTATTTTAGTTGTGTGACCCATAAAATTTCTTTTATTCAAAACTTTCAAGCATTTTCTATCATTTTCAACCAAAAGCATTCTAACGATCCAGCCTGAAAAGTGCCTAAAAGCGCTTAACAAATGGTAGCTATTGTTATCAATTCAAGGGTTTAAAAAAGATGATGTAAATGAGATCATATAAAACCTATACATTAAATAGACCATGTAAATTTCACCCTCCTTCTCTCTCTCTCTTGCCCTCCATTCTAACTTTTCTGGAGCAATATGTCTGTCATTCAAAGTAAATATTCTGTTCCGTAGCAACATATAAGCCTCTGTGTCCTGATCCAGGATTTTGCCCATAGCCCATAGCCTCCACCAGCCAGAACACTTCCTTATCTCCACATTCAGAGTCAGAAACTCAGGCAAATCCTTTTCTTACAAGACCAGGTGAAAGGAGACAAGGGCTTGTGCGGTAATCTCTCCCATACAGATGTTGCCCGCCTCCTGAAGTACACGTATGTTCCGTTTCTTCCAGGACGTCCACCAGCCCACTCAGGCCATCACCTCTCACTCCTCTCAGGTCACACCACTTGCCATCAGGCAGATATTTCCACATTTTCCTGTGTGTTGCCTGTCCATCACCGGCATTGCTCCTTTGGTGTGCGTATAGGTGTGCCTTGGGGCTCCTTAAAGTTGGAGGCATATAGATTTCATTTTTAATTTCCCACAGAGCCTAGTAGGATGCTCGGCACATAATGAGCACTGAACATCTTTTCGATAATTGATTGTGTCTCGTTAAATGAGGCAAACTTGTAATATAGATAGTAATATAAAGTATTGACTCCAAACCTCGTCTCTCTCTTGAATTAAATGTAGGAATTAGGGAGTTCTCTGCTCCTCCATAAAGCCCCAAGGGACCAGGGCTCCTCATAGACTCAAAACTGGACACCTCGCACCTTTGCTGTTTGAACAGAAGCCTGGGCATTTGTACTCCAGAAAAGGAAGGTTTTGAGTCAGCCTCCCTGGGGAAGCATGGGCTCCAGAAAGCAGGAGGTTCGGACCTACTTCCCAAGCCCTACTACTTGTTTGCCCTTAGGTCTGCCTCTCCTGGGAGGAGACAGAGCCCACAGCTTTCTCTTTTCACACTCCATGGGGCTGCTAGTGTCACCTGCTTGGAGGTCACGCCAAGCTGCAGAGGCAGAGCCCTCTGCCCCGAGCTGGGCCTTCAGAACACCGAGTGCATTCTTGCAGCAGGAGCTGGCGCCTCTTGTCCCAGCCTGCCATCTTGGGGTGATGCACAGGTGGCCCTCTCCTTAGTCACAAAATTGCCTGCTTTGATAAGCTAATTATAGCAGCTTACTCTGAGTTCACCGGTGATCACAGTGTCACTGATGTGATTTGAAATCCAGTTCCCCAGGGTAGGGGACAGCAAGCTGGGGCAGGGGCTTTATCTGACAAGGGCAGGAGCCCCACTGACTGCAGCAGCCATGAAGGAGAGCATGCCGGTATTTAAATTCTTCCGTCAACAAGCATAAAACGTGCTTGTAATGTTATCACTGTACCCAGAGCTCTGCCATAATTCCTGTCTTCCTTGTGGTTAATGGCATTTTAGCCTACTGATGTCACATGACACACCCTATTCATCCAGGGGAAGGCTCCTGTCCAGAACTTGAAAGCCAACTCATAAATACGAACCGATGGAGTTTGTCAGTAAATTTATATCAGAACAAGGCAATAACATTCCCACATAAATTAATGTATCTTAGCAGATGTTTAATTTTTGAATATCCTGTTTTGAATAGATATTACCCGATAATGTATATACACTGAAAGTATTTTTTATTTCCACTCATTATATCTCAATCAAACTAGTAAACATCCCAAACTACAGAGGCTCATAAATCCCATTTCCTTTTCATCAAGTACAGCAGTTTATTGTGGTGTAAAATAAATGAACTGCTCGCACAATTCAAAAATAATCACAATTATAAAGCCAAAGTTGCCATGCCCCTTAGTACAGAGTGCCCAGGTGGAAAGGGGCACAGGAGGCAGTGCTGGGTCTGTTCCACTTGCTGAATGACCATGAGCAGTTGCTTCACCTCTCTGGGGCTCCATTCCCTCTCTGCAGAGCAGGGATAACCGGCATGCAGCTAACACCAGGTTGTGCAGAGGATTACATAAACTACCACGGGCAGCGTGTTTAGAACTGTGCCTGGCATTACGCATTCGCTCCTATTATTATATTCTAAATGACACAAAAGAAAGAAGGAAGCGAGGAAAACACTTTTTTTCTGGCATGGCCGAGGTTTCAGGAATAAGGACAGAACCTGCTTCCAGCCTTCTCCTCTCTAATGTTGCTCCTGTTTCCAGCAGAGCCTCGGTGTCCCCAAGTACAGGCACATACAGGCATCCTTAACTCCCCGGTGTGGCAAGCCCATGGCCAATGACAAGTTCCCCCTGAAGTAACCATTGCAAACTAGGAAACAAGGAGAAACGAATACACTTGGCCCTAGGCCTGATGGAAGCTCCTAAGTGAGATGGAAAATGCAGACCTGGGTGTGGGTGGCAGGGCTGCTGTCCACAGGGATGTGCTCCTATAGCTTCCATTGTTCCTTTCCCAGCGCAATGCTGGCTGCCTGCCTCTCGGGCTTCCCTTTTCGTCCTTCTTTACCTCCTCAACTCCTTTTCTCCTCTCATTCTGTTACTGCTGGTTCTTTTCTTGTTGCCATTTCTGCCATCGATTTCTGTTTTTCACTGATTTTCCTCCCACTTGTTTCATTGTTTCTGGCGCCCTTCCCTGGAAGCTCATTCCCACAGCCGTTACTTCCTGAGGGGCTTGTCTAACAGGGTCTGGCTTTTGCCTTTACTGTGGGGCCGGGATGGGAGGGGGAAGAGAATGAAAGCAAAACTTCATGTAGTCTATCCATGCTCCCACTTGGCCGAACTTGGAAGATAACTCCGTCTCGCACTCTAGCCTGAGCTCCCTCCACTCACAATGGAAATGAGTTGGGTTCATTTCCCAGTTCACTGGGTAATGGGCTCCAGTTTTGGGCTGAGCTTTGAGTGTCTACCATGTGCCAGACATAAGGTAAGGTGCCCCAATGCTCTCACAAGGCCAAAATCAAGGTGTCAGCTGGCAAGTGTCCTTTTCTGGAGATGCTAGCATAGAATTCATTTCTGTGGTCATTTGGTAAGTTGGTAGAATTCAATTCCATGTGGTTGTAGGACTGTTTCCTTGCTGGCAAGGGATGTTTCCTTGTTTGTGACCAGAGGTGATTTTCAGGTTCCAGAGGCCACCACATCCCTTGGCTCTGCCCCCTTCAAAGCCAGCAACAACGAATGAGTTTCTTTCAAGCTTGGACTCTCGTTGACCTCCCCATCTGCCTCATCTCGCCTGTCCTTGTTCACCAAATCTCATGGACTTCAGCCAGAGAAACTTCTTTGCTCTTATGGGCCCGAGTGATCACATTGGACCCATCTAGAAAATCCAAGATAATCTTTCTGTTTTAAAGTCAGCTGATTTAATCGTAACTGAAAGTCCCATTAGATTCGTTCCTATGTTACTGTTTAGTTGGATAATCGTGAACAGGAATCTTGGGGGAACATCTTTAGAATTCTGCCAACCTCACATGGTAGGGAGCTACCTGGGAGTGAGGGGGCCCTCTCCCTACAGAGGAGAGGAGAGGCTGCATGAGGTCTTCATTCTCCACAAGCACAAGGTCTCTGGGGGCCCTCAGCACTGGCAGCAGCCCCCTTAGGCAGCCAGCAACTTTTCCAGCAAGGCCATCCTCACTGCCATAAAGTCTCTCGAAGTTCTGGCTTGATCTGGTACTATCTTCCCCCAAAGGCCCTATAAGAAGAAAAGTGGGGTGGGGTGGGGAAGAGAGAAAAGGAGAGAGGGAGGAAGAAAGAGAGAGAGAGAGAGAGAGAGAACAGCAGGGAAGCTCCTGGAGCCTCACCCACCATGTACCTGGCTGTGTCTAGTCCAAATACACTTCATGGGGAGAGAGGAGAACCTGCCTTATTTGCCCTTTGGTGTTTGCCTGAGCTGTCTGCTTCAACCTATTGCCTCATTTAAATCCTCACCACCACTCTGAGTCAGATACAGTATTACCCCCTTTTACAGATAAACTAAAGTTCTGTAAGTTCCCCAGCCAGCTGAAATTTGAACCCTAGTAATTGTCTCCAGAACTCACTCACCTCACAAACATTTTAGCAGAACATTCCCCAAACAACCACCTGGGCAAGCTGGGAAAATGTCACTATTTGAACCACCTCTCTAAAATTGGAGAAGATGGTGCTTTGGGTTTCCCTGGCTTATTTTCCAAAATGATTGTGTTAGCACAGGAGTGTTCTCATCCCAGGCCATCTCAGGCTGCCCTCAGGGGCACTAGGCCAGGCAGCTTTAAGAAATGGCTCCTTTTCTGCAGTTTCCTGTGGGGTGGGCAGCATGGGGAACAGTGAGAGGGTGAGCAAGGAGTTGGGAAATGTCCAGGTTCTGAACATAAAAATGCCTGTTATGTTTAAAATAGATTAATGCAAACAAATTCTCTGAGTTTTGCACCATTTCTTGGTAAATGGATGTAAACAACTGCCCCTTTTTTTACCTCTCTTGTACAGAAAGTTCATAGAGAAAGAGACGAATGTAAAGAAGATGAGAGAAATATCATGGGGCAGAAGAAGAGAAACTTCGGAGTAAGTGGCAAATGAGTTCCTAGGGAATTGACCATCATTACTGATACTAGAAATTTGTGCTTGCTTGCAGTGTCGTCAAGTGGGTCCACAGAACAACTGTAATCAATTGTTTTTCCACTCAGGAAAAAAGTTTATGCACCTGCTAGCCCTGACCTCAAGCTACATATTGAAATTGGGCCAACTATGGATGGAACTGAGCTCAGGACAGAACAGGATAATCCTTACATTTTAACCCCTCACGCAGCAAATGTCAATAAAATTGAGAGTAGGCAGATCTGAGAGGGGAAAGAGGTGGCAGGTGGGAACTTCTTCCTGGGGAGGTGAAGAAAGCTGTGCCCACCTGCCCTGCACCATCCTCTCTCCCTACCCCCTTGATGTCAGCCTGTCTGTCACTATCACAGGGGCTTACTCCAAGACAATGGCAGATCCCATTTTGCTCTTCATCTGCAAAACAAGGGAACTAATCATGGCTTGCAGTTTGAGATCCCTGGTTCTCTGAAATCAACCAATGTTCAGTATCCTAATATTGTGTAAGAAAACCATGCTTTTGGGAGCAGCAAGCCAGAGGTGTGCTCAGTGTACACCAAGCCTGCTTGGCAGCTCTGCTTATCACTGGGGATCAAAGGCTCTGACTGGTACTTTGGTATATTTTGTGTAGTTCCAGATTTCTTTAAAAAGAAAAAAAAACAGTTTTGACATAATTTCAGACTTACAGGAAAGTTGCAAGAATAGAATTAAGAAATCTATGTACCTCAGCCTAGTAGCTTATGAGAACAGAAGCCTGCCAATAATCATGTGAATAAGTTCAGAAGCAAACCCTTTGACCACATGGTCTTGCCAACAGAATGTGTCATTGCACTCTCTTAATCCATTCCGGTGTTATGCCAATATCATAGACTCAGTGGCTTATAAACAACAGAAATTCATGTACTTATTTCAGGAGAATGAGTCTGAGATCAGGTGAAGGCCCTCTTCCAGGTTTCAGACTTCTTGACGTATCCTTACAGGGCAGAAGGGAAGAGGCAGCTCTCTCAGACCTCTTTTATATAAAGGGCACTCACTAATCCCATTCATGAGGGCTCTGTCTTCATGACCTAATCACCTCCCAAAGGCCCCTCCGAAGACCATCAATTTGTAGGATAGGTTTCAGTATATAAATTGGATCCACATGTTCAGACCATAGGATACTCTTTAATCTGACAGGTGAGAAACAATATATTTTAATTAGTTTTATTTGGACCTCTTCTTATTAAGAGTGATGTGAAACTTTTTCATATGGTTAAGAAACATTTTATATATTTTTGTGATGGTTTGTGTCTTTGGCCATTTTACCTATTATATATATTGCAAATATTTTCTCCCAGATCTTCAATTTCTTTTGATATACAAAAGTTACTTTAATTTTATGTAGTTGAAGTTGTCAATCTTTTATTTCATTTAGGTTTTGAGTGACTGACAGCTTCTCCCTATACCCAAGTTATAGCTTCCAGATAAATTTATCCATGTTTTCTTCTAGTTATTGTGTGGTTTCATTGTTCACATTTGGACCCCTGAACCCAGTTTCATTTTGTGTATAGTGTAAGTAATTTTTATCTTTTCTCAAATGGTTAACCAGTTGTCCCAATACCATTTACTAAAAAGTCCATCTTTGCCCCAGTGGTTTAAAATGCCACCTTTACCATATACTAAATTTCTATATGTAGTTGGGTCTATTTCTGATCTTTCTGATCTATTCCACAGCTCTTTTCATCTGTTCAGTCACCAATATAACAGTTTTCATTAGAGAGGTTTCATAGTATGTCTTAGCATCTGATAGGGCTAGTTGCCTTCATATATATTCTTAATGTTCTGGTATTTTTGCTTACTTATTTTTTCATATAAGCTTTAGTATCAACTTGTTTGGGTTTTAAATTTGTTGATTTTTGTATTGGGATTGTGTTAAATTTATAAATTCAAATAGAACTAACATCTTTATCTTTATCTTGCTAAGTTGTTTTAGCCAAGAACAAGGGATGCCTTAGTATTTGTTCCGGAGGAAAGAAGTCTGTGATTGGTCTCAACTATTTCATTTGATTTTATGTTGAAATTACCACATTATGTTGAAGGTGCTATATTTTTTTCTGTGTGATGTGTTTTCTTTGTTCTTTTAGTTTTTAATTTTCTTTTGGCATTTGGGAAGTTTTAAAGTTTGTCTTAGTTGTTACCTTTATGCTGACACCTTTTTAAATTGCCACTAGTCCCTAGTTATTTTATTTTTATCTTTTACCACGTTTCCCATTAATTGCCTATACAACAATCAAAAGGATTATTCTGCTTTCTTCTTTTCTGTTCCCTTCTCCTCCCACTTTTTGGATTAATTTCTTCTGTGTGAGACTATATAACACATAACATATGACCTTTCGCATATAAAATATTATTCTTCCACCCTAGTTCAGACTTATTATATTCATGGATCTACAATTACATATAAGCTCATATAAATCCTTTAGTTGAATTTTTCCCTTCAGCTTTTTTTTGAAGGTCACACAAATTTTTATTTGTTTGTTTTTTGCATTAGTTTGATACATTGAAACTCAGAACTTTTAAAACATCATGTAAATGGAAGAAGTGCCTCTCTTATATTTCAATTGCTTCCTCTCTGAGCCTTTTTTACTTCTTTTTTTATACCATTTCTATTTTTTAGCTACTTTCCTAACTTTTTTCACTGTTCCTTCCTGTCTGTTGCTGGTTTAGCTTTTGAATTTCAGAGCCAAGGTGCAATTTTATATCCTAAAATACTTGCTCAATGATATTTAATTCAGTTTTAAGTGTTATGTTACACTTATGTCTGCTTTGTGATCATTTGGGGGAAGTAGATTTTGATCAGCTGAAAGGTTTGTTCTGTACAGTAGTTTTGTACATATTTAGTGTTTTCCCTATTCATTTTACTGAATGGCTTACAAGATTCATCAGTGTAGTTAAGTGTGGTTTCCTTAATGGGTGGCATTTTTTGGAGGAGTGTGGTTGAGGGATTGCAAGAATGTTCTTTGCTGCTCTCTTGCCCTGCAGAGCCCTGACACTTCTCTCTTTGGCTTCTTTCCTGCATATGCCCATTCTCCGAAGTGTGCGTCTTCCTCCCTCCAAAGCTTCTATCCAGATAATGCTGTTTTTTGAATGCTGCCCCTTCTAGTCATGCTCACTCACTCTTCATTTTTGCACTATAGCAATGTTAGGCCAATCTTAGTCCTACAACTAGGTTCTCACTTCCTTCTTCCATTAAGGTTTTCCCAGACTTCTTTTGCCTTCCACAGTCTTGGGGTAGGAACATGAAAAATAGCCTGCTGAGGTTTGGCATTCATTTTTCCACTCACCGGTGATTTAAGTTCAGGCATTCTGTCTTCACATTCCACTGGGATTAGGTTTCATGTGGTTCCATTGGCCCTTCATATGGTTCTCCATGAGTTTTAGAGGCTATGTTGAGAGATCCAAATTTAAGCATCTGCTATCACTTCGACTTCCAATAACATATTTTTGATTAACACAAAATGATAAAGATTTACTTGATATTTTTAAAATTTAAAAACCCACCAGCAAAATGAGATGTAGTATAGTGATTTTCAATTTTTTTGGAGGTTCTGGGGGGAGTGTCTTCAGTTTTACCCTAACTGTGCAATATGATAAATAAAATCTTTTAAAATGTGATATCTTTGGAAGGAAAAACAATAAAATGCATCCCTGGTGGTGTCGTTACCAGACACCTCTGGAGTGACCTTTCCTGACTCTGAAACCCCATGACTCTGATCACACCATGGTGATGTTGGTGGACGATGTCTTAGGCGCTAAGCCAAGGGTAGTCAGCATGGCCCCCCAGAAGCCCTCCCCTCCCCTCCTCAGTGTGAAGCCCCCAGTCTCTGCTGATTACAACCCTCTCTGGAGCTCTGGCTGGGATGCTTCTGCTCACATAGGCAACAAACTGTAACTTGCCCACATCTTGGAATTTATCTTCATCAAAGAAAAGAAAAATGGTGAGTCTGTCATGCAATAAACAACTATGTGATTTCTTTACCCTTTTTTCTTCACCCTTAACCATCATTTCTACCATAAAGACAAATGTACAAGAATACATGCACAAAGACACACAGACACAGATGTATACACAGCAAGGTGAAGCTTTGCCAGCAGTCTAGCAGGTCTCCCTTAAGCCCCCTTCACATGCAGTGGAGACCTAAGACTAAACAGTCCTTATTCAAAAGGAGTGACTGGCAACTATCGTCTGCTTCTGCCCTGCACCATGTGTTCCCAGCTCTTGGCACTGCCCAAAAGGTCAGGGGGCTCAAAGGCCCTGCCCCTCAGGTGTCAGCACCACTTAAGACTTCTAACAGCCAACTTACCCGAGGCGGCTGGGTCGCTATCTTTATTAGAGAACATTGGTCCTCACAGAGTCGTCATGCACTGATGCAAGAGCATGAGGTGGAATATTAGGCTCTGTAAACATGCTGTTTCAGGAACAAGTAATGCCCATTAGGTGCAGGGTTTGAGGGTGGCTCATGATGAGCATCAACCTAGCCCTCCTTTGTCCCTTCTCTGGCCTCACACTACGTCCTTTCTCACTTCCTGCACTCAGCTGTGAAGGGCAGGCTTTCCAAATTGGGGTATTGGGGGAGAGAGATTACAATACGGAAGATCTCTCCTCTCTCTTCTGTAGTTTTTCCTGCAGCTCCAAAGATTTCTTTTGTGCAAAAACAAAAAGAAAAAGTCTTTCATCTGCCAAGATTTTTACTTATCACATATGAAAGGGTATCGTCTTCCACACATTTTGAAATGCCTTAAAAATGGGTATCAAAGAGTCCAAGGCCCATTAATCTAAATTGCTTTAACACTTAGAGAAGAATAAAAGGCAACTTTCTAAAATCTGCAAATGAGTGTAACCTACAAAATTACAGATTAAATGCTGGGGGGGGAAAAAAAACCTTAGGTTCTTGGCTTGGAACAAGCATCTTTAAAGGAAAAGAGAAATATTACTTCAGTATTTTTAAATCATGTTTTGAAATAGATGAGAAAAAGAAAGATATAGACTTAAACATGAGGGAAAGAGACAGGGAAAAAATTCTAGTTTGGCTAAGTCTGGTCACCATTAAATTTAATTTTATAAAATTTCCCAAAGAGGGATCAGCTCCATAGACAGGTTATTTTTACCACCTTTGCAAAAAACCTTATATATGAATTTAAACTACTAAGTCATTTTTCCCTTTGAAAAATATATGAGGTTCTCAAGTTTTAAACTTGAATTCTCAATTGATACAATTGGTAGGAAAGAGATCATCTTACTTTCAGATTCTCCCATTTAAATTTATTATCCTGTACTGACAGTAAAAATAGAACAAAAAGCCTATAATATTTGATAGTCTTGATTTTGCAGCCCCAGCCAGGATGGCAAAGCCATAATAATGTAATAACACCTTAAATTTACATCCTCCTTATCTCTAAAGAATTAACAGACTTTTACCAGGCAATTTTTAAATCAAATTAATCCCATCATCATTCTTGAATGGTAGGCTCTATGGAGATGGAGTCTGTAGGATCTTCCCCTTATCAGATGAGAAAGCCCAAGATTTATCACATACATACTATATACCATACTCTGTGCTTAGTCTTTTGCATTTTTCCCACTAATTGTCATGCCATCACATGTGGTTGACATTTGGATAGATTGTAAAGACTCCTGTAATTCTCCACCCTTCCTATAAAGAAGCTGAGTCCAGTTCCCCACCCCTTGAATCTTGCTGACAACGTTACTTACCTTAGTGAGTGGAACGTTAGCAAATGGGATATAAGCAGAGACTTCAAAAGCGTATGTGTATTAGGCTTCTTGAAACATTATTACCATGTGAATAAGCCCAGGCCAACCTGAGAGACATCTACCCACCAAACATGAATGAGACCACCTTGAACCAGCCAGCATGCAGCCAACCTGTCGACTGACCTCACAGACGTGTACAAGCCCAGATGGGATTAGTTAACCCAGCCTAAACTGAAAGAACCACCCAGCAGAATCATGAGCCTAACCCATGATGTTATGCAGTAATAAATAATCAATACAGCATTATTCTCCCCATTTTAAAAATCAGAAAACTTGGGTTCAGAGAAACTCAGTCTTCAAATTCAGTATCGTCTGATTGCAAAGCATACATAGAATCCATGCCATGAGAAGGAAAGTTGAAAAAACTCCACATGTTAAGGCTGAAAATAAAAATAGTTCAACATTATTGTTGTCCTCAAAGATTTCAAAAAAAAGCTTAAAAGAAGACAAAGTATATTGGTTTGATTCAGTAGGGACAAGGACTAGAACTTTCAAGAAAGCAAAATTTAAGTCAAAAAGAGAAAGAACGTGATAATATTCAGAGTTACTTACTGTGGAATATGAGCCACAGAAGGAATTCCATTAGAGGCTAAAGGACACCAGAGCAGCAATTCTTTCTTTGGAAATGATGTTGGCCTAGGGACAAAAAAGGTCCCTTCCCTACTCCAGGGTTCCAGAAAGATATGACACTTCAAACCGTTTTCAGGTGTCTGAACAATCTAAAGTCATTGTGTGTAAGGACTTGGAATTAAGTTTGGCCAAAAATGGAAATGCACATTATATCTAATGTGGTCATTTGCCTCTTGTCACCCAGTTCCTTTGGCCTTCTCTCGCAATTGAGACTTCTATATTGCACATGCAAAATTTGGCCACATGTTGAAACAAAAAGATGGGCCGAAGTTTTGGTCCTTTTGATCATAAAAGAACCATATAAAATCTGCCCTAACCCCCACTCACTGCTGGCAGAAATGTAGTTACCACCATTACAGAGTCATCTCTGTCCTTTCTCTAAACCCATTTGCTGTGGGTTTCTGCAGATTAGAAGTCTCTGAACTTACCCCGGTGTAGATGGATGTGGGCTCACCTCTCAGAAGTAGGGTAGCAGTCAACCTGACCTTCTGACTGTGTGTCTCTGTTTTTCATAACAGGCCACCTCAACACCTCTTTGCAGAACTTGTCACTCTTCAGTGATGGTGGTTTGCATAACTTGGTGATCTATACAACTCTTACATTTGTTTGTGTTACTGTGGTCTAATATAATTCTGTGATACAGTCAGTGTCACTCTCTGCTGAGGAAGAATTATGCAATGACTCAAAATAAATAACATTGTCAAGCACAAACCTGATGATATGTGAAACATAAATAAGACACACTTCCATGGACTGGGTGGAGAATTTTGAAAAAAAGAGCAACATAATTACAAGGAGAACTCCTTTTGGTAAAAATAATTACCACTCAGGATGTTGTTTTCTTTGTACTGGATGATGATTTATGGAGAAAACCTACACCTACAGCAATCCTTTCAAGGTATGATTCAGCTACTAAGAGGGCTTGAAGTTCACTCTTAATTAGTTTGTTCATATCCCTTTTTACTTTTGATTGAAGGTTGTTTCCTATGAAGAAAGAAATGTCCATGCAGTGGCCAAAACAATCAACCCAGTCACCCACCTGCTTCCTAGTAAGAGCTTCGTTGTTATGTTTTGTGGGTTTAGACTCTGTCCACCAATGAGAATGGCTCTGGGCAGCTTCTGTGAACTTGGGCTTGTATTTCATGCTCATGGCTGCTTGAGTGAGCTGGCTACATTTGGTGTTAAGAAAGTCTGTGGAGATATTCTGCCCACCCCATGGACTTCTGATATGATCATCAACATTCAAGTCTGACATCATTTTCAGAGGAAGCTGGAACAAAACACACTGAAAGTGGCTCAGAGAAGGAAAGTGTCCTGTTCCCCACTCTCCCCTACTTCTCTCACACTGGACTCCTGCAGACCTCACCTCCTATGCCCAGGATGTATATAGAACAGCGAAGTTGCTGCTGAAAGGGTATTACTTTTGGTGATGATTATAAACACCATAGAGATTCATTTAGAAACTGTAAATTATAGAACAAAAGCATAATCCTAATAATTTTCTACAATGGTTTTAGCTGTGAGGGGCAGAAAAATAGACATCACCACTATTATATCCTTGTTAGGGTCTCAGAAGCATGCGTCTCACATGTCAATATGAAAGCATCAGGTTTTGGTACAGGAACTGTCATTTGTGTTTATTTCTAATGATCTTTAACACCAGAAAGGACCTGCTACTCCTAAGTGACTGTCATTTAGACCTGATGGTCCATGACTTCTCCATTTTCCAGTTGTTACTCCTAGACAGGTAGAGTCTCCTCAGCAGTTATTCTTCTCCCGAAGCCAGCATGCAGACTCCATCCTCCACAACCTTGTTTTTGGATTCAAAGTGGAGATCTACTCATGTCTTGCTATGACAGCTGCTTATTTCCCACGAGAGATGTGGCCTGGTACAGCTCTAAGGCAAGCAACAGCTGAGAGGAGGGTGGGGGAGGAAGGCATTCAGAGACAATGTTAGCTGGAAGATCTAGCTTTAGAATGAAAAGAGCAAATGGATAATAAACATGTGGAACAAGAAGTTAAAATGAGTGTCTGTCTCAGTAACTTCCTCACGCCAAAAGAGGTGCGAGAAAACCTATACTTGTACAGTCCTTAGCTCAATACCCACTTCAAGGTATTGCAATGTAAAGATTAGAGGAAAGGATTCCAATAAAGAGACACTGCTGGCATTGCAGGAGAGGGGCAGTACTTTCCATCCTCCTGTCTAGTGCAGAGGTTTCGTGAAGAATCCTCAGAGTGCTTAATCCTTGGGGCGCTTTCTAGAGTTGTGTGGGCTGATCTTGTATGAGGACACCTGGTTACCTATGTTGTGTGGGATGACTTTGTATGAGGACACCTGGTTACCATGTACATAGGGGCTAAAATCAAGCCTGTCCCCTCACCAGGCCTTGCACACCCCCCTATGAGGCCATACGCACTGAGAGGAAAGACATCTAATTTGCCACTTGCACACACACACATACACACATACTCAACTTGCACTCACCTGGAACTAAAGTCCTCAAGTAAGAGGTGAGCTGGGGAAGCAGTTGCCTATGACCTGGGCCAGGTCTAGATGTGAGCCTGGCTCGGTGAGCACTGGCCTGGGGTTGGCTTAGACTGTCCAAGGGCATCATCTGGAGGTCTGAGGAGACCCTGAAGAAAAAAATAACCTTTCCCAAAAAAGTAGACTATTGGAAAAGAAAGAAAAAATGCTCTGTGTATAGGAGACACCTATTTGTGAAAGTACTTTCCTTCACCCTGAGAAGAATAAAATATACGATCTAGATTTTCTCTTTGAATTTAAATGTAGTGTATGTTGTCATATTTCCTGATAGCTGAAGGTAGTTTTTTTTTGTTTGTTTTTTATTTTTTGTTTTAATCTGACAGGAGGACAGGGAAGGAGACTATTCATCAGTGGCTATATAAAGTTTAGTGACTGCCCAAAAAGAAAAAAAAAAAAAAGCCACTCACTTATTATTGAGCAGTGAATAATTTTCACTCTCCTAAGAAATTACTGCAATTTGACACATGAAATCTAAGGCATAGATAAGTGTGATCTTGAAAAATTGTCTTTTGTTGGCTTGATGATAACAACAAAAAAAATGTCAGTGCTACAGGCATTTCCCCATGGTTTAGTGAGAATTTGGGCTGTGCAGCAGAAAACTGCACAGCACTTTGTCTGCATTGTTATAGCTGGAAATGGTGGACGCGGTTATTCTGCCCACTGGGCAAGGGAAATCACGGTTGTCACTTCTTGAAAGGAAATTATTTCAAATGACTTTAAATTTAAGATGAATTACACATTCTGGCACACTTAAAATTCTACCTCTTTATAAAAAGGATAGAATTACCCAATTAGTGTTCTTTTTCTGGTTTTGTTTTTTGAGAAAGATCCATCTATCCTCTAAGTTATATTGAACACATTTAAATAACCACACACATATATTTCTTTAAGTTTTCATTTACCAATAGAAACATTAGATACAAATCTCTGAGTATAACTTCAGACTTTGAAAACTCCCCCATGAAAGTTACTCTTTCAGGGTCACTACATAAGCTGCCATCCTCCAAGAGTGATATAATAATGGCTGTCGATCATGTAACCTTGGACCTCGGAGCAGAATTTTTGACTAGTTTTACCAGGTAGAGTCCATTCTTATGAAAGTAAGCTCCCTACAGCACCAGCTGGAACCTGGCTTAGTGGGGAAGGGAGCAACACATGGATATTCTCCAATGATGCTAGAGGGCTCCTTCCTGCCCTGGGTCATTGAACAGTGGTCTGAACGCCTCTCAATGACCCTCAAGCATCAGAATGAAAACAACTCACAAATTGCTCAGCTTTATTTTTATGACATCAACTCCATTCCTTCTAAAGATAATGTTGTCTGAGAAAATCTTAAGCCTTTCCACTGCCTATTGGATGCACTTAATAAATGTTTCATTGCAAGTGAAGAAACTCACTTTTGAAAACTGCTGACTTACTGTAAGTAAAACCCAGTCAGGCGCCATATACACTGACAATGGTACATTGTGGAGTTGTTGGTTTTTGTTTTCTAAGACAGAAAGAGGAATAAAAATATTATTTTCATCTTTTAAAACTTAAAAAAATTACAAATAAATAAAACAAAAGTTTAAATGAATTTCACATTTATTTTTGGGATCAGTTAAGAATGACAGAGAGAATAGTAACAGGAGGGAGAAAGAGAAAATTGTCATCGCGTTATAATCCAAAAGACCCTAACATGCCTCAATTCCTATACTATGTCACAAGCCGTGCTTGTTTACAGGAACTGAAAAGGATTCCCAACCTCAAAGATTGAAGAGCCGAGCACAAAAACCAAATCACGATGAGGCGTCATGTTCAAAACAGACCATGTGCAAAAGGGCCAAGTGGAATGAAAGAATAACTACACCTGCCTAAAAGAATTTAATCACTCCACACCTCAGCTATAAATACAGAAAGCATCTCTCTGGTCAGGGAGAGTTGCCATTAGAACATGAGCTCACTCTCTTCCACTCCTTAATCAAAGGATAAAGTTTCTGCTCTGCTTTACCAAACTCAGTCTTGTTCTGTTGGCATGAACAGCACTGGGCAGAAGGACTTTGGCTCAGGTCCCTGACCTAAAGGGGTCCATAACAGAAAGACAAAGAGAAACGTAGTGAACACAGATGCAGAGAAATACTCAGATGCAGGCCAAGAAAGATGAAGACAGGCACACATAAAAGTTGGATTGTCAGACATTATTGTTTTAAAAAAAGAAAACAAACAAAAACTGGTTTAATTTAGGCCTAACTTCCCAGCAAAAATGTGAGAGTTTTCTCCCTCCTTCAATGAAAAATAGAAAGGATTCTAACTGGGCATTTGGAAACCAGGCACTACCTGTCACCTACCTTCTGGTGAGACCTCTCCAAGGCCAGCCTTTTTGCAACACCTGCATAACTGTCACAGCTCTAGAAAGCAATCTCAGAGCCTCTGGAATCCAATGAGAATCTGAGTCTACTGTAAGCTAGTTGGTGCCAAAACATATAAGCTTCTAAATTTTGAACAAATTTTTGAAAGGAAATTTTTATTGACCATTTGTAAATAAAGTTAGAGTGCTTAGATATTGACACAGCATTACTAAAAATATATAAAGAAAATTGTCTAGGTAAAAGTAAGATTTTTTTTCCCTTTCTCAGGTGGTCTATACATTCTTTTCACAAAATGTATCTGGAGGCTCCAGTTTCTGTAAATAGATTAAGAAGCCACACATTTCCTCGCTCTTCTGAAGATATTACAGGCATATTGGACTAAAGACTTCGTTTTGATAGTTCATCTATACAGAGAGTGCTTTTAGATCCTGGGAAAGCATTTCTAAAATCAAGGTCCATTTGGGTATGGGATTTCAGGGGTGCCTGAAGGCCAGAATGTTCCCTTGGGCTAATGTTACTCTGATCCTGCCTGTCAACCAGCCCACAGCTCTTCCACATTCCTAAAAGGACCCCTGGCTTTCTCTTTTCCATGACCGCTTCTCCCCTGTGAGGTCCGGAATGTTCTCATTGAGAGAATGTATTCCTTTAGCTTAAGACTTGGACTCTTTCTCACCTGAAAATAATATAATATTGTATGTCAATTATACTTCAATAAGAATAAAATAAAATAAAATTTAAAATGAATAATAAAAGCTTACATTTATTGAGTGCTTGCAAAACAATAAAAACTAAGATTTGGGCTTATTTTATTTTATTTTATTTTTTAGACTTGGGCTCCTTTTAAACTGCAGCCACCGTTGGAAGTAGAATACTACTGTCAGCTCCCCTTGAAGGAAAGTTCTGGAAACAGGTTTTGTGAGGGAGCCAGGAGAGAAGACGTGCGAGAGCGCTCAGAAAGCAGGTGTCCCCTGCACACATGTTCCTGCTTCTTGTCTCTACTGTAACTCTGCACTTTGGCCCAGCTTTCACTGTGTTTCTGAGCAGGACCGCAGGCAATGAAAACTGACTGGACTCCTGCGTAGGCCCCCTGGACTCTGTCCCAGAACTTAAGACCTTCCCACTGTAATAGAAAAAGGACCTTGAAGAGATTCAAATAGCTGATCAAAAGCAGTGGCTCTGTAGGCTTGGGTGTGACAGGTGGAGACAGTGAGAAGAGGAGCTGAGTGGTCCAGGAGCCCTGAGGATGACCTGGAAGAAAGGACAGCAAGGTCAGTCAGCAGAGGAGGTGGTCCTGCAGCACTCTCAATAGTTTGTTTACTGGAGAGACACATCTGGAATGTAGGATGTGGAGGGACACATTTGCTTCTGTTATTGCCTCCCACCTGCTGACTGGTTGGGGATATCACTTAACCTCTCAGTGTCTCTACCCAGTAAAAC
The DNA here is from genome assembly GCA_028627145.1 of Eidolon dupreanum. NCBI lineage: Eukaryota > Metazoa > Chordata > Mammalia > Chiroptera > Pteropodidae > Eidolon > Eidolon dupreanum. Next base: position 46,037,678 of record CM053504.1, on the reverse strand, counting down.
AGAGATAACCATCCAGCCACTTAGCTAACTCACCCACCCACTGATGGCCACACAGAGCTTTAAAATCACCAAAGCAATGTTTAAGGTACCAACCAGGATGTGTCTCTGATGATAATAGCTCCGAGAGGGGATCCAGTTTCAAAGATTAAGTATGATGTTTCCTATTTGACAGACAGTAGTTCTGGGTAGCAGTGCGAAAGATAGAGGAGTTGGGACTGGAATGGAGAGCAGGGGACAGTGCTGGGGAAGAGCAGCAGAGCTAGACTCTGCGTTTATTTCCTGATTAGCATTCTAATGCACTCATGTTAATAGTGGCCCAGAGGATCAAACTAATCAGACAGAAAAGCATTCCCTTTCAATTGCAATTACAACCATTATTTATGTTATTGAAATTAATCAATCACTATTGATGGCCTTTACTATTTTTACATTATTTGGAAGGAATGGGACAAACAAATCTCTAGCCCCTCCCAGGGTAGGGAGGTAGGCATATTTTCCTCACAAGGCAATGGAAGAAGGACAGTTATGTGGCTATTAAATTTTTAACATCCAATTTCTGTGTAAAGCAACATATGATATATGTTCTTTTTTTTTTTTTTTTTTTTTTGGCCAAGGGCTTAGGCACTTTTTAATAGACCTATGCCCCAGACATCAGTCACCCACATTGGCACCCTATTGGGGCATGCCAACGGAACTTGCTCATGTCCCCAGAATGGTGACACGGCCATTCTGCTGATTAGGAGGTATTAGAACCATGGGGCAACTAACTACAGAGTAGTCTGTATGTAAATTGAAGCACCTGCCCTGGTCTCTTGCTAGTTGTAATGTGTAGCATTTTCCCTTAGCATGCAGAAAATGGACGCATTTAACAAAATGGTGAAAATCATATCTACAGTCTGAGCAAGACCACAATTAAGTCCATGTTAGGGAGTTTTGAACACCTTCCAAATGTATAAGACTTTCTAAACATATATTTACTTCCAGTATCTCCTTTCATTCTTACTGCTCTCAGAGGTAGACAGGCAGTTACTAGGAAGCCACGTGAAAGAATAGGGCTTTGACATCAGAAAGACTTGTATGTGAATGTTTGGTGGGCCACTGCCTAGGCTACGTGTGAGCAGGCTTTGTGATAGGAGTCCAAGGGACAGAAAGGTAGGACAACCAAGTCATCTGGGTCAGCCAAGGCTTTCTGGGTGTTCGCACAGAGGGGCCCTTGTCCAGGCAATGCTCTTAGGCCAAGGAAAGCTGGGACAGTTGGTCACCTTACAAGCAGTGGAGTGCAGACAGAATTCCAGAAAGAACAATGGGTGAACATGAAGCCTTTGTTCACCCCCAAGCCTTCCTGGGGGTTAGCCAAGTGGTGGCAGGTGGTGCTGGAGGTGGGGGACAGATGGGGATGACCTGCATTCTTATGGGTGGGCAAGGGCAACTTCAGAAAGAAGAGGGCCAGGCCAGATGTGCTTGTCGATGCCTCCCTCTGGCTGTGTGTGGAGGCTGGATGATTCCGGTAAGTGCACGATGAGGCCAAGCTGATTCAGGTAAATCAAGATGGTGACATCTTAAATGAAGTTCCAACAGGCTCAGTGAGAAAAAGATGACTTCTGGTAGAATGCTTTGGAGACAAGAAACAGAAAACTCACTAGAATCAGCCTAAACAACTAGATTTTATTGGCCCATATCAGGGAAAGTGCAGCTTGTCCAGGCGCCAGCTTGGTTCTACCCCGAGGGTTCTCCTAGCTCTGCCCTCTTGTGCCGCCTCACTGGGATGATGGGCAGCTGGAAGGCTGGAGTGTGTTCTGTCCTCACCCCCTGGTCAGGAGAATGGAAGAATGAGCATATTTTCTGTGGCTCACTTGTGTGTGTGTGCACGCGCACACATGTGTGTGTGTGTGCGCACGTGTGTGTGCGTGTGCGCACACGCACATCTCGCTCAAGAGCAAGGACAGTTCTTTCCCTTAACTGCCCCAGAATACTTCCCTTGAGTCTCATTAGCCATTCCTGAACCAATGCCCGTGGCCGGGTTCCTGGCCAGTCCCAGGCAAGATGCACTCACTGACCCTAGGCCAGCTTTCCCTGAAGTGCATGGTCTACTGGGGCAGAGAGGCAGAGAGCTGAACAGAATTCAGCATGCTCTGGAAAAGGCACTTGGGCACCAGCATGTCCACCACTCAGGCAAACAGAACAAGTACTACAGAGAATGGAGAATATCAGAGATCAGTTGGATCTGCAGACTGAGGGGGAGGAATAGACAGAAAGTAGGCCTCTGCGGTTCTACCTGCACCTTGACAGGTCAGCTGTGCTTTGCAGCCCTATTCAGTGAGTCAGGTCTGGGACCAGGCATTGACACTTCTGGGACCAGGCATTGACACTCCTGGACCCAGACTTTTTCCTTAGGCCTTCCTGGGCTGAGGTTTACATCCCAGAAGCTCTTTCTGCAAGAGAGCCATCTAAGAGAAGGCAGAAGGAAGCCAAGCCTGGACAGGAACAGGTGAGGAGATATGTCCCCCCCTTCCAACCACCTTTCATGGAGGGTGCTCAGACCCCACCAAGCAGCCCACACACAGCCCACTCTGAGGCTTGAAAAGCAGAAGATGGAGGCCCAGGGAGCAATGCACATCTTTCAAAAGCTCTAAGGCAAACTGCTTCTAAAGTTCTATGTGGGCTAAACTGCTCTAAACTTGTATCCTTGAGGCTGGAGCCTCCTCCCAGGAAGAAGACAGGTTCATTGTAGTGTAGTGGGTATCTCACCTTCATGTGCTGACTTTCCCCACAGCTAGTAATAGTTCCTACCCCTCCCTGCAGATTTCTCCAGGACTCTCTCACCTAGCCCCAGACCCTAGATCTTGAAGCTAATTAAAGTCCAGTTCCAGAGGCCTCCATACCTGGCTCCACCCAGTTAGGCTAAGCACCTGAGGGCACTAAGTCTCTCCACCTCATCCTAGACCAGGCTATAGGCTGATGGAGTCTTCTGTGCCTACTACCATCATAGCTCTCATTTTATTGAAATTGTGTGTTTAAGTATCTGTCTCATCTTCCACCATCAACCCATACACCTAGAAGTTTCAAGGACCAATCTCAGGACCGGCACAGTGACTGAAATTTAACAGATTCTCAATGTGTTGAACTCAACTGAATTTTCCTAGAAATCAAATATTGTGTTCATGAACATTTAGTCTAAATGCCATCTACTCATTTGGTTCCCTGGCTTTCTTTCAGTTAAGAAAATGAATGACCCATTGAAAATTAGATGAATGGTAGGATCAATAATAACCTTGTGAAACAGTTTATCCCTTGTCCATCCACATACACCCAGACACCACGAGCACTTCAGCACTACTCTCAGGCCCAGTTTAACTTCACAGATAAAAAGATTTCTCAGCTTTCAAATCCTATTCGACTTTTAAAGTTCCTACCAGGATTCATAGCAGGGCAAAATGCATGTTCTGCTTCTTCCTGGACTGTGTTGTTTTGCTGTGAAACCAAGAGAAAGCTTCCTTGAGATTGTTGATGATCTAATGCTGACACCTGGAAGTATGCTCAGCTTCCCCTTCAAAACAAGGTAGCAAGAACCAAAACCCCAGGCTGGATGAATTCACTTCCCATCCTTGGATTAGCTCTGCTTTAAATTTCTACAGTTCACGGAACAGCATTGTCTAAAGTCTCCGAAATCTAGTGCATCTCCTGTCACAATTGCAAGCAATTCTGCCCTGATTGCTATAACCTAGATGACCATGCTTTTTGCTGTACAGGGAGAAACTAATGAGATGGAGAGCTTTCTTGGATGTAAACCTGCTGGCCCACTGCCTAATGCTCCATGCCAGGGACCTCTGGGAGCCCACCTCCTGGATTGCCGATGTGCCTGGTTGCAGCAGAACGTGCTGATGTGTCTATCGATTGCAATAGGATGTAAGTGGACTGTAAAATAGAACAGCAGGTGGAAGGAGACCCTGCAGGGAAATGACTAAACGGTTCCACCCAGCACACTAGATATTAGCATTATCGCTGGAATAGCCTCTTCTTGATAACAGGGCAGTTATCTGCCCAGAGCACACATTAGGAACACAGTGTTATGGAACTAAGCAGAAAGGTGACAGCCACTGGTCTGGGATGCAGAGGCTTTCCACTCACAGGCACCAGAAGCAAAGCTTCAGGCCCGGAAACCTGTGTCGTAAAGCAGAGTTGTATTTTATTCTTAGAAATGACGTGCCTCGCAGCAGCTGGTCTGCATTGTTGTTGATGTTATTTAAGTGAGTCCAGACTGTGGGACGACCTAGTGATGAGTTCTTTACAGAACTTGTTCTTTCCAGTTTAAAGCAGATGGTATAAAATAAATGGGAAATAAGATACTTGATGATTTGTTTCTCTGTGAAATCCAAACTCTGACAAAAGGTAGAATAACAAGAGTTTAGATAGATAGCCTGAAGGTTCTCCAGAAAGGATTAGAAGCTTCCAGAAGTGAACGCCCACCTGTACCGTGCACCCTGTTGGCTTCCCTGACGGAGGGAGGCAGAACACTGACTTAGATAATAGGTCACAATCATGATAAATTATGGATTTGCAGCTGTGTTTTCCTCTGTATCAGATTTGACAAGACTTCTTATTCCGTCTAGTTCTCTGTTGAGATCAGGGTGGGCTAACAACATTAAATACAGCAAATAGGGGGAAAGAGATGCTCTGCTTTGCCCTAAATTGCTTTGCCTGGAAGCTTTCCTAAGGAAGAGCCACCAAAGCCACTTTCTCCATTCTATGTGCTAAATTCAAATGATACTCAATGTGAATGGCAAACCCAACAACTGTCTTTCTCACATTTCTGTCTATGGGGTTATAAGCCAAATAAAATAACTGGGGAGATAGTAATCATTACCAGACCTGAGGATAGGTTCTACCTGGAAGCACTGTCGCTTGTACCTAGCAATAGAGCCCACTTGGTTTGTGGGCTTAACTGATTTTCCCCAAATCACATAGTGTCTCATGGAGAGATAAGACTTTGGCTTTTGGGCTCTCAGCTCTGCACTTTTGGCCACCACTCCGTCTGTTGTCACCAGAACAAAATGGGTTTAGCCTTGTCATCTGAGCAGAAAAAGAAATGTGATATTCTGTGTAAGACAAAATACAAAACAAATCAATCCCTCAGTACACAACCTGGGCTCTGCCACAGAAACTGAGGGGTGTCAGGGCTTGAGTCAACATCAAGAGCTGCGTCCCTTTTCCCAGGTTCTCTTCTGATCCAGGAATAGACTCCCCACCATGATCTCTATGGAGACCAGCTGCAGACACTTGTTTTTTCAACAGCTGTCTCTACCTTGACAGTAAGCTCATTCAATCTAGCAGTTGGCAGAGGATCTAGAGAGTTCTGCTCCCCCATAGCTTTTTTAGTCCTCATTGTATCAGACTTCTTCCAAGTTCCAGAACACTGCTTCCTGCCTTCCACATGTGGAATACTTTGACTCTAATCCAGGGATTGACTATAGCTCTGCTGGGTAGTTCCTAGGAAAGGACATCTGAGCCCTGGGGGCCAGCCTGGGCACAGGACTTGCAAACACTGGTGAAGTCACCTTGACCCAAGTTCTCATCTAGCCTGGATGATCTCTGCACACTGTGATCTGCCTCTAATTACAATGGATAGAATTTTTCTGTGCATGATGCTTTTTAGCTGGAAAATTGAGAACATCACAAAACCTATGTGGGGTGCCATCAAAACTGGAAGTGTGCTCTTGAAATGAGTCCTGTACTTTAATGAGTCCAAAACCATTTTTGAGCCTGTACTTTGTGCATCATCCTGAGCTGAATGCTCAGAGGATTGATTCTCTGAGTCCTTCCAAGGAAGTTGGGGTTAGCTAGGGGTATAAGCCTTCGACACTGAGAGATGACACTAACAGGGTGAAGGAGAAAATACTACACGGATAGCAGGATAAAAGGTGGTAAAGGCACAGAGTACAGAGAGGGTGGACCTCCTCTGTTCCCCTGCGCTTGGCAACCACCTGCATCATTATAACAGGCTGTGGGGTGCTCTCCATTAAGCAGTAAAATCTATCACTCTTACATAAGACAAAATCCTTTCACAGGAAATAAAATCCTATTGGCCTTGGTTATCAGTTGAATCTGCAGAAATAGAATAAATATTTGTTGTATAAACTAGTCTTCATTCCTACATCCAGGAGAACTGCTCTAAATACTGGCTTTGTTCTCACTGAACCCACAGCTGTAGTGTAAAGGGCAGTACGGAGTGGTGGGGACCAAGCATTATTCAGAAGTGCCTTCATGCTGCACCCAGGGCTGTGCTGGAGCTGGCCCTGTCAGCTTGGGAAATTTGATGGTTAAATAGGCATAAATTTATTGAGTCAGTGATAATCTCTTAGTATCTTGAAACAGGCCAGAATGAGAATATTAATTATATCATGGAAATCCACAAATACTACACATCAGGGTTTTCATATTTTATTGTATATTTTTGAGTGCCAGCACATCACTGGCGTGGCCATTTGGCTTCCCAAAACCTCAGTTTCTTCATCTGTTAATCTAGATAATGACACTGGTTTCATAAGTTTGTTGGGCAGGTTGAGAAAATGCATGTCAAGTACATAGCACAGTGGCCAGCACATGGGCAGGTCTCACTAAATGGTAGTCCATTAGTCTATGTACATGAAGGGACTTGTCCTTTTCCATAGTCTAAAGAAAATTGCTTCAGCGCACAATGATTTTCAAAACTCCCATACTCCCCAGAGGGAAAAATACCACCATTCTAGTGGATCGATGCCATCTTCTAGGATTCGCCAAGCTTGAGAAGCCTTCCCACATCTGAAGAAACCACGTGAATAATTCCCATGACCAGGGCTGGCAGCCTGAGAGTTCCCACCAGCAGAACTGAAGGATCAAATGAGTCACTGCACACTTTGAAGCCTCAGGAAGCTCAGCCACTACTGATACTCTGATCAACTGGAAAAATCTATAATGTGCCCTTTTATAAAACCTTGGGTTGGTCTCTGCTCAGCTGACATCCTCCCCAAACACCTGCGTGTTGACTGCTCTCCTCCCTTTGGTTCCCGTGGTCAGCCAGTCAGATGCAGCTTTCCCAGCATATAAATGACCACAGTGTTGTCGGGAGCTGCTAGACAGAGGGTGAGAGCTAATTTTAAGTTTCTTGTAGGGAGCATCCATGTTTCTTATCAAAGTGGTGTGTTCTGGTCTACTTTGATATATCAGGAGACACTATTCAGTGTTTTATATTAAAAATTACTTTTTTCCTGATATAAAACCCATACAGTTCTCTGTAGAAAATTAGGAAAATGGCCTTCATCTTAGAATTGACTATATTTGTACTTTGAGTTTGCTCAGATCTGACCATAAAGGTCTGTTTCAGCAGATGAGTGAGCAGGAGAGAAAGAGGTTAGTGCCAGTTACCTACTGTTCAGGGGCCTTTCTAGGAGGGGGTGGGAATGATCTGGTAAATTTTGGGACACTTATTTTGAGGATGGGACTCTGTATTGAATTTTTTTCTAGAGCCTTTGATGACAAATATGGTAGCAGGCCATTTAAACCTCTTTTCTTCATTGGTGAATCTTCAGCTGGACGCAGCTTTCCTCAACAGGTGTCCTGCTTCTAGGAGGTAATGAAAATCTGACTGTCCTTGGCACTCAGGAACACATTTTCCTTCAGAGTCATCAGAAGACTAGATTCATTAAACTAATCAGAGACTGGAGACTGTGATATTATATTTTCAAATATGCAAGTTAGTCAGTTAGAGTAGCCTGGTTCTGATTATTTGCATCTTCAGCCCTACTGTCATCATCTTGGAAAATCAGGTTGAGTGTTTTGAAAGCATGAGCCATAGAGGCAGGGAATAAACCAGAGGACCAAGGAAAAAGAGAATTACTTGGATTTATCCAGAGCAGCCAATGAGTTTTATTTTTATTTTTTGCTAGGTAATTCCTGTAATGTGGCACCAAGGAATATTGATTAGATGAACAGTGAATGCCTCTCTGGATTGACCCTCAAACCTAGACAATAAGTTCACTGTTTATAAATGTTGTTAATGATAGCAACACCCTGTGATGTCCCAGTCTCCCCTCATGTGACACACACAATGCGGGCCAAGTCCTAGGTCAGGGAAGTTGGCATAGGTCAACCACACCAGCTTGCCTGAGATATAATTCCAGCCCCCATGCCAAAGCAGAGCTTTTCCCTAAAAGCCCCTTTCTCACTTTCTCAGATCCTTGTGCCATTTACTCATCATTCTCCATGTACTTCCATTTGCCATCCTCCTTTCCTTATCAGCAAGGATGGCACTGATGACCTGAGAAGGAAGCCAAGATAATCATCTGCATCCCCCAGATGAACCCACAAATGCTAAGGAATTAGAAACACTATGCTACTCTTCTGCTGAGTACTGGCAATTAAAAAGAGGAGCTGACAGAGTTTAAGACTCAATCACATCCAAGGAACCTTTGAAACCTTCAGGGATAGTTACTGGTAGTGATGAGCTACACAGCTGCCTAAAGCCTGTCTCTCCAGGTGAGATAAGACAAACTCTCCTTACGGAATGCTTTAGATGCCTCCATCTATGGTCTGGCCTCATGGAGGAGGTAGCAGAACTTGACATGTCTTGACATAATTGTCCCACTAAACAAAGGAAAGTGAGTCCATTGCATCTTCAGTAATTTTAGTACTACTCGCCTCAACTCCAACAGGGTATTTTGAAAGGTAGTCTAGTAAATCTAAGACTGAAAAAAAGTTTGACTTTTTTTGTTGTTGAAAATGTCTTTAATCTGAAAAATAATTCACAAAGTGATTATTTTAAAAAATAAAATAATTTTCATGTATCTGTATCTGTGATCTATTTTGTAATAGAGCCTTATGCAATGATTTCTTATCATTTGTTTCAAGGTTTGACTCAGGTGTCATTTATTTTTTATCATTGTTTATTATATTTTAGAGTTCTCTGGGCATCTTTGATAGCTAGCAGAAAAAACGCATTTTAAAATATACGTTAAAATTAAAAATGCATTTAAAAAATTTAACGAGGTGCATAGTTTGAGGCTTATGAGACTGACTCATGATAATATCACTACAACGGTCTACCCTTTTGTAACACCTTTCAAAAAGAGGTTGAGAAAAATCTTTAGAATCATAACTTAATTCTTGTGATGTCTCTGTAAAAGAAGCACTGTAATTTCCAATTTATAAATAAGGAATCTAGGATTTAAAGTTGTTAAATAATACTTAACAGTCTCATGCTTAACCTAATATAAAAAAGCCTAGAGTATACACTGTGCCATTTACACATACATACTACACACACACACACACACACACACACACACACACATACACACACAAATATGGCATTGGGATGTAGAAATAGGAGCTTTAGGTTTTCTCATTAAACAAAGATATGTTATTCACTCATCTTCCCAGAGTTCACTTTATACTGTTCTTTCCCAGTCTCTTCCTCTTTCTCCCCTACCCCCATCTCCTCCAGCCTCCTCACAGACCGAATAAATCAGATCCCTTCATAGCCTGATAAATCAGATCCATATCCACAGAATCTAGATTACAGCCCCAACAATAATGCTTACTAAGTGCTGGCCACCAGTTCATTGTTCAGCAAGCACTCACTCATTTAAAATCCCCATCCCATTTTATGGATACAGAAATGAAGACCAAGGTCACTCAACTGCTAAGTTTCAGCGCCAGGGTTATGCAGTATTCTCATTTGGCCTTCAGTCCCCTTGAGTAAAGACTGATCATTTGTGAGACCAAATGTTTGTTGAGCACTTACCTGGTACCAAGCTCTGTGTCAGGCACTGGGGATAAAGAATCCCCTAGGAGCTCAAGGGGCTCACAGCCTCTACGGAGGGTAGGGTGGGGAGGAGGAAGCACAGTTTACAATACAATGCTTTACGTGATATGCTAGACCCATACACCAGGTGATAGGTGAATTCATAAGGGGATACCAACCCAGCCATATGGGGCCCTTGGAGCCTTTGTAGAGAAAATGATGACAAACTGAGATTTCAGGCAGCATGAAAAAAGCTAGTCTGAATAGGCTCAACCTCATGAGCAAAGCCTGGCAGGAGCAAAAGCTCAGCCTGTGGGTGAGCCACAAGGGCTTCTGCTTCCTAGGGCATGAAAGCTCCAGTGGGGTGGCTGGAGAAGAGCCCACACAGCTGGTTAGATGGAAAGTCATGGCATTCCTCAGGTCCCCTCTTATGCTGATGTAAGTGACAGGGAGGTGCCAAAGCATTTTCTCTCTTCGGGGTTTGAAGGTGGGAGTCTGGGGGTAGGTGGGGGCTGAAGACAGCAAGGTCAATTTTGGACCCTGGTTGAGGTGCCTCTGGGACACCCAGGCTGCGTGATCCACAGCAGCAGGAGCTGTGGCCCTAGGGCTGGAGAATGCTCTTTGAGAGGGAAAGATTAGAGGGTCTTACCTGCGGTGTCAGACCATGGAGAGGCTGTGCTTTAGTGAGGCGAGGGCGAAACGTGGGAGCAAGAGGGAACACACTCTACAAGGAACACCTGCATTTAGGAGGCACGAGAGGAAAGGGAGGCTTCAAAATGGTCGGAGAAGGAGCGGTCAAGTAGTTCTCAAAAGGAAAACCAAAAAAAAATAATAATAATAAAGAGCATTGACAATCAAGCAAATGGGTTTGGTCAACAGTGTCAAGTGCTGCAGACTTGAAAAGTAAGATAAGCACTGAAAAACGAGCACTGAATTTAGCTACAAGGAGGCCAGGAGTGGCCTTGGTGAAAGTGTCAGCTGAATGGTGGGACTTGCAAGTAGGATCTGGGATGAAGAGGGAATGGGAAGTGAAGAAGTGGGGAAGGTGAATATAGACAGCACGCACACTTGCCCAGGCAACAAGTGATGAAGAGGCACATCTAATACATGTGTTGGTTTGGGGGTTTCTTTTTCTAAGAGGGAAAAGACTTAAATTTACATTTATATCTATGTATAATATTTATATTATATATTATATAAATAAATTATATAAAATTGAATAATATATTTAATACTCTTATTTATAATATATACAATTATATATTATATGAATATTATACATAGATATAAATGCCATAGAGAAAGAACCTGCAGAAAGGGAAAGAGTGAAGATGCATTTAGGAGAAGGGATGATTGATAGAACTTTCTTCCTGAGAAAGAGAGAGGGTATAGAATCCAGAACGCAGGTGGAAAAATCAGCTTGGAGGTGTACCATAAAATGTAACTTGTGATGGGGACTGGGGAAGATAATTAATCACGGCCCTGTGTTCCTTCTCTCCCTATGTGGAACCAACTGAGAAATAAGGAACCAGAGACCTAGCAACCTGATTTATTGTGCTGAGAAAGCTTGGTTTATATATGGGAGCCAAGGCCTTTCTTTTCACTGTGCCACCACCCCATCCACACACCTCCCTGATTCCAGCACTAAGAGAGGCATTAGTCTTCCCCCATCAGGCACAGGACAAGCTGCAGATCACAGCATCCCATGCTGGAGAAAGCCATTTACCAGTTGTGGCCAAGGAGGAGATATCTGTCTTCCAGAGATAGGCTTCCCAAGGAGAGAGGAAGAAATGGGCTGGCCCACTCTGCTTGTTCCTTCTTCCGAACGCACTCTGGTGGAATAGAGTGAGGAGGTGGAGAGAATGGATGAAAGCCACTTCCCAACTTCTGAATTTTTCTGGAAGGGTAACATTTCATATTCAGTAGACCTGAGCACAAATGGCCGAAAGAGATAATACTTCCTCTGACAACTGTATAAAAATTTGGAGGCAAACAGGATATTGAGGGGTTCATGGCTATTTATGCAGTTGGTGGTGAAACTGTTAAGAATAAGCGACCACCACAGTAACCTGATACCAACAATGCTGTGGGTGAGTTCCTCATGTGCCTGGCATTGTGCCATTGTCTCCAACCCTTGGACCACCCTCTGCTGGGTGGTTGTTATTGCCCTCTGACAGATAGTACAACTGAGGCTCAGAGGTTCTCTTCCCTGGTAGAGGCCTGCGAGCGAGGCAGAGAGTCTGCGGAGCCTGGAGAAGGAAGTGCTGTCGTGGGGCCTGGGAGAGAGCTGACAAGGGACCTGGCAAAGGATTGCTGAGCAGTGTTGAGTACCCGACAGAGACTGGAAACTCTGCTTGTAATGTTCCCAATCTGCGTGATCATGCCTGTTCAGCAGCCCAGGTTCAGAAGCAGAAACAGCAGAAAGCTGGACTGATCTAGGAGTGCAATTTTGCTAAGCAAGGTGAGGACTGAGGAAACAGACGTGGGTGGAGATACTTAGAGCAGTACATCTCTGTGCTGGCTGTACCGTGGAATCACCTGGGAGCTTTAAAAGCATAGGAATGCCCCTTCTCTAGAGATTCTGGTTTAATTAGCCAAGGTAGAGCCTGGGCATAGCTGGCTTTTGAAGCTCCCAAGGTGATTTGAACATGTGGTCAGGGCAGAGAAGGGCTCAAAGCAGAGCTTCTCAAGCATAGTTCCAAGTCAGCTGCATCAGCATCACCTGGCTTTTTCTCAGAAATACAAATTCATTGGGTCTAGCCCAGACTTCCTGAATCATAACCTTTGGGGTAAGGCCCAGGCAGCTGTGTTTAACTTCCCTCTGGGAGACTCTGATATACTCCAAAAATCAAGAATCACTGGATTAAAGGATCTTAGAGAAAACAGAGGAGTTTAAGATCTTCAGAGTTGGTGTCACCAAGATATTAGAAAGGTACAGAATACTGTGTGTGGCTATCAGGACTCAGGTCACTGGAGTCCAGGGCACAGGGACTCTGGGGAACTGGTTTGTCATTATGTGACAATGAATTTATTCAGTGGGTACAAGACTTTTAACAGGCAGGGAGTGCAGAATCCTGGGTACACAAGAAGTGTAGGCAAGCAAAAAGGAAAACTGAAGGGCAGATGCTGTGAGCAGAGATTTCTGAAGGGGGTTTGGCAATTCCTTAGAACAGCTTGGGGAGCAGGCAAATGCCAACCCCACCTCTGGGCCCTAAGGTCCTGTGGCTACTGGAAGGGCAGGTGCTCCTCCAGCGGCCCTGGGGAGAGTCCAGTTTCAGGTATAGCCAGTAGGTGGAGAGGTGGAGATTGAGGAAGCTAAGAGTGTGCTGCAAAGCAAAGGTTCCAGAGCAAGAGGCGCTCAGGCCCAGAAGCGGAGGAGTGAGAGTGTGCAAGGGTACCGGGCCACATCTGGGACCTGCTACTCTCCCTGTGAGGCCTTGGGAGAGTTACTTAACGTCCCTGAGCCCCAGTCTCTTCACCTGTAAACCAGAGACCCTGATCATAGGACCTCGGTTGTTGCCCCAGGCACGGTGGGGAATCACTGGTCTCCAGGAATCAAGTTGCTTCCCAGTTGTGCAGACTGAGGCTGGGTGTTGCTAGAGCCCGACGCCCTTTTGCTGGTTGGTTCCAGTCTCTGTTGATCCACCTGTCCGTTCTCTCAGCTCCCTTCTCCTTTCATCCGGGGCTTGCTTTCTGTGGTACACAGTCTTCACCTTTTTATTTATTTCCTATGTGACTGGCCAAAGCAGAAAATCACCAAGAGACATATCTTTATCTGCAGTAAATGTGGTGACACTCACCTTACAGGACAGTGGTGAGATTAAACGAAGTGGCATAAATACAGGTGAATGACACAGTGAGGATCTTGACTGTTGACTTTGTTTCTACCTCTTCTTTGCCCACATTCAGGGCTAGTTAGGGTCCAACACTTCCTGTAGAAATTAATTTGCCTGCCTCTAATGACCCCAAGCTGTTATTACAAATTCTCTTCTCTCTGTGCCTTCCAGAAGGTCTAAGGCACTATGAGGCAATCTCTCAAATACTGTCGAAGGACTGAAGGAGGAGGGGTAATGCGTTTGTCTCCTATTTCAGTTCTTTCTGTCCAATTAGCTCACAAACCCAATGGTTCTTTATGCCGTCTACACACAATAATCACCTGGGGGGAGCTTTCAAACATCACTGTCTGTTCCCACCCTATACTATAAATCCACACATCAGAATCAACTGGTGTGATGATAATGTGCTCCCAGCTTGCATCTCAGTTGGCTCTGAAGACCGTGCTGGAAGGCCTTGCCAGGGCAGGGTGGTGGAAAAGGCACAGTGAGCTATTTCAGAACTCTTCCTGTCACACCCACTTGGAGAGACGACCACCCACTCTCTCAGCCTGAATGCTCCCTAGGTTCACACTTCATGCCGTACAGCTCTTCTGGACTGAGTGAACATGTCTTAGATCTCATTGTCATGTCTTGCAGAGAAGGTAACATTGCCAAGAACAACTTACACAAATGTGACTGCTTATGTTATCATAGCACTTCACTTAGTTTGTTAGGAAAGTTTTCTGTAAGTGAAAATGAGAGCTACCTGAGCCCTCATAAATTGCATCTGCGCTTGAGACCTTGAATTAAGTGCTTTTCAATTGAATTGGGCTATAAGGAATAGTGTGCTTCTTGCCAATTAATAGTAGAAACACACCAGTTTTGAAAACTGCAAGAAATGCCTTCTTTAGGATTTGTAGGACAAAAAAAATTGATTTTAAGCACAGTTTATTTTTCCTCCATTTAAACGTTTATAAGAAAAAAAAGTTTATAAGAAAAAACGTGGTGGTGCCTGGAATGGCTGTGTAAAAAATATCTATTTGCAGATGTGCTTTTATATAGTGTTGGTATCCCGTTTGTTAACACATGAAAATCACCTAGTAACAAATTTAAAAAGCATTAAAACTAAAGAAACTAAAGGAAAAAGCACGACTGCCATTAGAACTTAACCAGGATGGGGTAGTTACCATCACCATCAAGAGCGCCACGTACAGGCCTGGCGAGTGCTTGCCTCAAGTTGAAGATTTTCTTAACAGGCAAAGTCGCTGGGGTTTAAGGAAACCTTCGCTGTAGCTACAGAGCCATCTTGTGGTCCCGCGCAGTATTAGTTACTAGGAAACGCACGGTGCTCAGCCTTTCTCAGTAAACACGGCTGAGATGCAGCTTGGGACAAATCCTTGTTTGTGATCAATGAAATCCATTCCTTCACATAGCACTGTGTATGTGTTTGTAGGTCCTATCTGAGTAGGGGAATGTGCATAATACAGAAAGAACAGGTAACAAGGAGGGCAGGTTTAAAGCTGATAAGAATTGGGGCTCTGGGAAATCTCTAAAGCTTTAGGAAATAACACAGTCATCTGTCTACCACGGTCTACACAACCAATTTACTGGCAAGGCCAGGAGAAAAAGCTGTCTAGCCTTTTCTATGTGATAAGAAAACAATAACAATAGATATGAGACATTTCAAAATTTTCAACAGTTCTCAAGACCTGAAGCATGGCTACCTTTGGGAAAAGAAATTTCAGTAGAATGTGTCAGATCTCTCTGTGTTTTAATGTTTCTGTCAAACAGTGTAGGTCAATGTTGGTGCTAGAAGTGCAATATCTATAGGCCTCCTTCTCACCTGACATTATCTTGCTTTCGAAGAGATACGCACAGCACTGCCTGTGAACACTCACTCTGGCCTTTGGATCTGATATATTCCAGTTTGAATGACAACTGGGTTTGTTAATTATGATGGCTGTGTAGCCTGGAAAAATCTAATAAAAAAAACCTTTATCAAATCATTTAAAAGGAATAGTATACTAATTTCTTGAATAAGCTTGGAATAAGCATGAGACCTCTAGCAGAGAATATGAAGAATAACTTGAGATCCACGATAACTCTATAGATAGATATGATAATTGAATTTTTATTAATTTTTCAAAATTAAATATTTGATATAGGTACTCAGAAACAAATGTAGCTAAATATGTTTAAAAGGACTTAAAATATCGGGATAGCTTTGAAGAGGTTATATATTACCTGATTTCAATGATATGTATCTGTCAATGTTATAGAAGCTTTGCTTGCAAGCATGTATTATACTTTTCATTAAAAAGCAATACATGTTTATTATATAAATTTGAAAAAGAACATAGATATAAAAAGAAAATGAATTAGTCATATTCTTATTGCTGTTAACATTTCATTGTATTGTTTTCAGTCTTTCTGTTTATTATGTAGATTTTTAAACATAGGTTGTGATAATAATTGATATATTGTTTCATTTTCCCACTATCATTTAATGTAGTATCTCCATGTTACCAAATTCTTTATAAATTTCATTTTAACAACAGCTCAACAATCCTAATATAGAGGAAAATTTAGGCAAAGACATGCATTTACATTGTTATTAAAAATACACAGAAAAAGAAGCAAATATATAAACCAGGAGTGTTTCTTATTCATTGCCATTATAAATATCACTGCAGTGTGAGTTTTTGTGCAGAAGTCTGTCTAGATTTAGAATTATTGCTTCAGGATACAGACCCAGAAATAAAATGACTGCATCATAGGATATTAACATTTTCACAGGTCTCTATTACCATATTGCTTACCAAAAGGATGTACCCACTGGCAATTCCACAAATAATATCTGAGAATACTTATCTTACCCACATCCTTTGCATGAGATGCATGAGTTAGGAAAAGGCTCATAGAATTTCCCTGCAGATCATCATCACCCTTTCCTTGGTAAATTAAAGAAACCTCTGGTTCCTGAGTTTGAATTCCCAGGCCCTTCATAAAAAGTTCACACACTCAGGCTTGGCCCCATTTTTCCAGCACTCACCCACTATATGCCAGGCTCTAGAGTGGAGATTACTAACCCATCCTTATTGTGTTGTTCTCTTACCTTCTGGAATCACTTCTCTTTTTCTCCAGCTATCTAAATTCTACCCATTCTTCCACTGTGGTTTACAAGGTGCTGGGCAATCTCAGATTACATGGCTCCCACACATAGCCCCAATTTACTAGTTCTGAAGCCTGATTCATTCTTTGGGTTAATGTGTAAATGCATTTTCTTGTCCTTTTAATATGTGTGTGCTCTTGGGAACAGTAATGTGTTAAACTGTTATGGGTCATAATTACCTTAATATGAGCTAATTTGTCAGGTTCTTCCTCCTCCCTCCTTTCTTCCTCTCCTTCTTCCATGCAAAGTATTATGTATATAAACACTGTAAACAGTCAAACATTTATAAGGCTTATAACAACAACAACAACAACAACAACAAAATCCCCTTCTCCAGCCTTCCCCACTGCCAGTTCTGACTGTCTAGAAGGCACTCTTTTAACTTTTTCTTCTAGTTTTGCCTCTATATTCCTAAATAAAATGTGAATGCTGTGATTTCTTGATTTTTCTTTTAGCTTTAGATAGCATATGTGTTATATAAGATGAAGATATAACTCTTTTCTACCCCAAACCACATAAACACACACACATCATGGTTTACATTCTTATGGCAATTAAGTATTATTCACAAATCGTTGGAAACATGGTGGAATGAGAGACATCCTCAGATCTCTCCCCTTGAAACAACAATAAGCTGAACATCTAAAACTCAACAAAAAACACCCAAACTGCACACCAGTACATCTGAGCATGGGATCTGCGCATAAGAGCTACCACAGGTCAGAACCCCAGGTGTGGGATGGTAGACTGGGAGAAACAAAGAAGCCAAATCTCGCAGCCTCTGGAGCTCCTTGCAGGAGGAGGGGGAGAGGTGAAGGAGCAGTGAGTTCATTTGCCAAGTTCCCTGAACAGTCCTGCCCGGGAAAGTTGTGAGCTCCCTGTGGCTAACTGGTAGCAGGGCCCAGTCATTACGGCAGAAAGCAAAGAAGCCGGATGGGACCACAGAGACACAACAGATGATTTTTACCAACTATGGCTGCAAAACCAAGGCTGAGTTGCAGCTGCCAACCTCCAACACAGAGGGACCCTCACCCTATACCTTTCTAGACTGATTACTGCAGAGCCCCAGTGGAATCTGAGCAAACACCAGCAAAACTGTTGCTAACACTGACAGGGACTGAAGCTGAGAGTAGCAAGCATATTTAAATATCTATCAGAAAATAAAAGGGCATTTTTAAAGCTTTAAATAAAACAGGAATCCAAGAGGCTTAGACACCACCTACTGGAAAACAAAAGAAAAGTGCTTTCTTTGCAGCAGGCTAAAGAGAGACCTTTATATAATAAATCTTCTTTCTGGAAAAACAACAGAATGCACTTCCATTAATGCAAAGGCAGAGAAATAATCCATTAAACACCATGAATAATAAGGTGACAAGCATCTCAGAAAGAAAGAGAAAAATCTCCAGAAAATAAGCTTACAGATATAGAAATATGCTACTTAAGTGACAGAGAATTCAGGATGGTACTTCTGAAAACACTCAGTGAGTTCCAAAATGAGTCATATCAACAGTTTCAGAAGTTGGAAAAACAGCTAGATGAGCAAAGCAAGGAGACTGAAACCCTCAAAAAGAACACAATAGAACTTTTGGAGATAACACACTGCAAGAGTTGAAAAATGAAATAGCAAACTTGAGAAATAGAGTCAACCAAATGGATAAAAGGATCTGTGATATCGTGGACAGAAATCTAGAAATAAATCAGAAGGAAAAAGAGAGAAACAGAAGAATGAAAAATAATGAAAGAGAAATACAAGAACTAGCTGATACCACCAGAAGAGGAAACATAAGAATAATGGGCATTACCAAAGGCAAGGAAAAGGAGAAGGAACTAGAAAGCATTTTCAGACAAATAATGGATGAGAATTTCTCAAATCTAAGGAATGAGCTGGAGTTTGGAATTCAGTAAATCAACAGAAAACCCACTTATCTTAACCCAAAAGGCCTTCACCAAGACATATTGTATTAAAATTATCAAAAATCAATGACAAAAATAGAATTCTCAGGGCAGCCAGGGAGGAAAAAAATGGTAACTTATAAAGGTAAACTCATGAGATTATCCTTGGACTTATCAGTACAAACCTTACAAGCCAGAAAGGAATGGAATCAAATATTTAAACTACTAAGCAAAAGGAACTACCAGCCTAGAATAATGTATCCAGCTAAGCTCTCCTTCAGATATGAGGGAGAAATTAAGACCTTTATAAACATACAAAAACTGAGAAAATTCTCCACTACGAGGCCTGCACTACAGGAAATACTGAAAGGGGTCAGTTCGCCTAAAAAAAATGACAAAAAAAATACATAATTAAGAGTAAAGTGACTATCATGCAAATAGAAGCATAGGAATGCAACCCTTACTAAGAATAGGACATTATAAGCTTATATATAAGAAGAGAATTGTTATAACAAGAGAGTAATGAATGTTCAGCATACATAGGGACAAAATGAGATAACAATGACTGAAAGGTGGGAATTCAGAGATCCAAATTTGCAAAGGGGAATGGAGATAAGGCACGTGCAGAAGAAAATGCATGACTGTGTGTGTGTGTGTGTGTGTGTGTGTGTGTGTGTGTGTGTAACTATCCTTTACATATTCATAATGGTAACCACATGCCAACTGTATCTTGTGGGACCAGAGGGAAAACCCATAAAAGCCAACCAAAAAAAGGAAAACAGACACACAAGGACAAGGAATCAGTGGAAACACCGAGCTACTAGAAAGCAAAAGGTAAAATGGCTATAAAAAGACCTTATATTTTAATAATCACTCAAATTGTAAATGGACTGAACTCACCGATAAAAAGGCACAGAGTTGCAGAATGGATCAAAAAAAAAAAAAAAGAAAACCCAACCATAGGCTGCCTCCAGGAGACACATCTCAGCTCCAAAGACAAATATAGACTCAAAGTGAAAGGGTAGAAAATTATATTCCAAGCAAATGACATTCAGAGAAAAGCAGGGGTAGCGGTGCTAGTATCAGATGAAATAGACTTCAAAGTAAAAAAGGTAAAGAAAAATACTGAGGGACACTTCATAATGATAAAGGGAATCATGCACCAAGAAGACATAACACTTATTAATATCTATGCTCCCATCAGAGAACCCTGAAATATGTAAAGCAGTTACTAACAGAACTAAAGGGAGAAATAAACCAAAACACTATCATAGTAGGGGACCTAAATACCCCACTGTTGGATATGGGCAGATCATCCAAAATGAAAATCAATAAGGAAATAACATCCTTAAGTGACACATTAGACCAACTGGACATAATTGACATTTACAGAGCCTTCCATCCCAAAACAGCTGCTTATACATTCTACTCTAGTGCCCATGGAACATTATCAAGGATTGACCACATACTCGGACACAGAAATAGCATCAACAAATATAAGAGGGTTGAAATCATACCAATCATATTCTCTGATCATAATGCTTTGAAACTAGAGATCAACTGCAAAAAAAAATCAGGAAGAACAAGTATGTGGAGATTAAACAACATGTTACTGAAGAATAACTGGGTCAGGGAAGAAGTAAAAAGAGAAATCAAGAGATACAGAGAAACGAATAATAATGATAGTACAACATATCAAAACTTTTGGGACACGACAAAAGCGGTCACAAGAGGAAAGTTCATATCATTACAGGCCTACCTCCGAAAACAAGAACGAGCCCAAACAAACAGCTGAACGATTCATCTTAAAAAACAAGAAAAGGAAAAACAAATGAAGCCTAAATTCAGCAGAAGGAAACAAATAATCAAACTTAGAGCAGAAATATATGAAATTGAAAATAAAAACAAAAAATATATAAAAAATAAATGCAACAAAGAGCTGGTTCTTTGAGAAGGTTAATAAAATTGACAAACATGTGGCTAAACTACTAAAGAAAAAGAGAAAGGACATACATAAACAAAATCAGGGGTGAAAGAGAAGAAATTACGACAGACACTGTAGAAATACAAAGGATCATACGACAGTACTATGAAAAAGTATGTAACACCAAATTTATTAACCTAGAAGAAATAGACCAGTACTTAGAAAAATACAATCTTCCTAGACTGAATCAAGAGTAACTGGAAAATCTAAATAGACCGATCAGCAGTATGAAAATTGAAACAATATTCAAAAACCTACCAAAAAGTAAAAGTCCATGACCAGATGGCTTCACTAGTAAATTCTACCAAATATTCAAAGAAGATTTAATACCTATTCTCCTCAAACTCCAAAAAATTGAAGAGGAAGCAAAACTTCCCAATTCATTTTATGAGACCAATATTACTCTGATACCAAAACTTGATAAAGATAACACAAAAAAAGAAAACTACAGACCAACATCTCTCATAAACACAGATGCAGAAATCCTAAATTAGATACTAGCGAACTGAATACAGCAACATACTAAAAAGATTATATACCATGGTCAAGTGGGCTTCATCTCAAGGGCGCAAAGATGGTTCAACATTCGCAAATTGATTAATGTGATACACCACATAAACATATTAGAAAACAAGAATCATATTATCATATCAATAGATGCAGAAAAAGCCTTCAACAAGAAACAGCATCCATTTATGTAAAAAAACTTAACAAAATAGGTATTGAAGCAAATTAACTTAACATGATAAAGGCCATCTATGACAAACCCTCAGCCAACATTATACTTAATGGTGAAAAACTAAAAAATCTTCTCTCTAAGATAAAGAACAAGGCAAGGCTGTCCACTATCATCACTCTTCTTCAATATAACATTGGAGGTCCTAGTGAGTGCAATCAGGCAAGGGAAAGATATAAAAAGGCATCCAAGTAGGAAACGAAGAAGTCAAACTGTCACTTTTTGCAGATGACATGATTCTCTATATAGAAAATCCTCAAGACTCCACAAGAACACTACTAGAAACAATAAACAAACACAATAAATTTTCTGAATACAAAATCAATGTTCAAAAATCCATAGTGTTCCTATACTCTAATAATGAAGCACGAGAAAAAGAAGTGGAAAAAATAATTCCTTTTGCAATTGCAACAAGAAGAATTAAATACCTATAAATAAACCTAACAAAACATGTGAAGGACCCATATGATGAAAACTATAAGACCCTACTAAAAGAAATCAAATAAGATACAAAGAAATGGAAAGATACTTCATGTTCTTGGGCTGGAAGATTCAACATAGTTCAAATGACCATATTATCTGAAGTATTAAACAGAATTAATGCAATCCCCATCAAAATCCCATAGGCATTTTTTAAAGAAATAGAACAAAAAATCATCAGATTTGTATGGAAGCACAAAAGACCTCAAATTGCCAAAGACATCCTGAGAAAACAGAAGGAGGCTGGAGGCATCACTCTGCCCAACTTCAAATTATACTACAAAGCAACAGTAATCAAAATGGCTTGGTCTTGCCTGCAAAACAGACACATGGACCAGTGGAACAGAATCGAGAGGACAGAAGTAAACCCATTTTATATGGACAAATAATGTTCAACAAAAAAGACGAAAGCATACAGTGTAGAAAGGAAAGCCTCTTCAATAAATGATGCTGTGAAAATTGGAAAGCCACC
Organism: Eidolon dupreanum; assembly: GCA_028627145.1. Taxonomy (NCBI): domain Eukaryota; kingdom Metazoa; phylum Chordata; class Mammalia; order Chiroptera; family Pteropodidae; genus Eidolon; species Eidolon dupreanum. Next base: position 46,015,348 of record CM053504.1, on the reverse strand, counting down.
TGCAAAAGAATGAAACTAGGCTGCTGTCTATCACCACATACCAAAATTAACTCAAAACGTATTAAGGACCTGAATATAAGACCTTAAACAATAAAATGCATAGAAGAAAACATAGGAACTAAACTTAAGAACCTTGGACTTAAAAGGGATTTTATGAATTTGACTTCAAAGGCAAGAGAAGTAAAAGCAAAAATAAAATGAATGGAACTACATCAGACTTAAAAGCTTCTGCTCAGCAAAAGAAATCGTCAACAAGGTAAAGAAACAACTATCCAAATGGGAAAATATATTTATAAGCAACACCCCCATTAGGTCCTAATCTACAAAATACACAAAGAGCTCATATGACTCAATAACAACAAAAAAAACAAATGATCCAATCAAAAAATGAGCAGAGGCCCTGAACAGACACTTCTCCCTAGGGGACATACAAATGGCCAACAAATATATGAAAAGATGCTCAACATCACTAGCTATGAGGGAAATGCAAATCAAAACCACGGTGAGATGCCATCTCACACCTGTTAGAATAGCTACAATCAACAGGATAAGTAATAACAAATGCTGGAGAGGATGCGGAGAAAAAGGAACCCTCATACGCTGCTGGTGGGACTGCAAATTGATACAGCCACTATGGAAAACAGTATAGAGTTTCCTCAAAAAACTAAGAATTGATCTACCATATGATCCAGCAATCTCTCTACTGTGTATTTACCTCAGAGACTTGAAAACTCATATCCATAAAGATATTTTCACACCAATGTTCGTAGCAGCATTATTCACAGTGTCCAGGACATGGAAGCAACCAAAGTGTCCTACGATAGATGATTGACTAAAGAAGCTGTGGTACATATATACAAAGGAATATTACTCAACCATAGGAAGAGATGAAATACTGCCCTTTGCGACAACATGGATGGACCTTGAGATAATAATGCTAAGCGAAATAAGGCAGACAGAAAAAGTTGAAAATCACACAATATCACTTATAAGTGGAATATAAACCTAAAAGCAACGAATGAACAGGACCAGCAAACAGAGACTCATGGGCAAGCAATATAGACTAGTGTTTACCAGAGGACTATAGACTAATGGTTACTAGTAGCGAAAGGAAGAGGGAAGAGGTAGACAGAGTAAAAGGATCAAATATAGTGGGACGGGGGAGGGTGAAGTGGATAAAGGGAATCAAATATATAGTAGCTGAAGGAAACTGGACTTTGGGTAGTATACACACAATAAAATATATAAATGTCAAATTACCATGTACAGCCGAAAATTATATAATTGTATTAACCATTCTTACTCCAATAAACAATTTTTTAAAAAAGTATTATTCACAGCTGAGCCATACATGTACACTGGTTAAATTTCTCTTCTTTTACAACTTGATTTACTGTGGCTTTTTTCTTAGTTTTCTTTGTATCTATTTAATTTATCCTCATATTCTGTACTATTTATGGTCAAATATCTCAGCTAATCTTATCAATTTCACCTTTTTTCATAAGATCTCCTTCTTGGAGTTTTGTGTCCTGTTCTAACCTGGGTGTCTCCCAGTCACCTACCTTTCCCTATGTTTCTCTCTACTGGACTCTCACTTCGGTCCCATGCTTTCTCCTTCTGAACACATGCTCTTATTTTGATAAAGGACACCTTCCAGTAGCTTTCTGAGAAAGAATGCAAGGTAAGTAAAATTTGAGACCTAGCATATCTAAAAATCTCTTTTCCCTGACCTTCTTATTTTCTTGATCGATAATCTGATTAGATCATAGAATTCTAGGTAGGGAATTATTTTCCCTTTAAATTTTAAGGCATCGCTCCATTGTTTTTCTAACATCCAGTGTTGCCATTCTGATTCCTGATCCTTTTTCTGTTACCTGATATTTATTTGGAGGATTTAAGAATCTCTTCTTTTTCCTAGAGTTCTCAAAGTTAGTGCTAATGTGCCTTCATATGGGTCTTTTTCATAAATTTTGTTGAATATTCAACTAACCCTTTCAAGCTTGACACTCCTATCTTCCAGTTCTGATAAATCTTGAATCATTTGTCTGATAATTTTTTCCTTACAATTTTCTCTATTCTACATTTCTGAAATGCCTGTTGATTATTTGTTGGACCTCCTGGAATGACTGTGTAATTTTTTATTATTTTTCTTCTATTGTATATTTTATTATTCTGTATAATGGGAGACTTATCATCCAGCTCTTATATTCAGTTTTTTATTTCTCTATCAGTTTTACTACATCCTGATGAGAGCTGAACTCACTGTTCTTGTTTCATGAAACAATTAAGATATAAATTATAATTTAAAAATTTTTGTACTCCATTCCCTGTGTTGTCACTGTCTCCTCTGAGTCTCTTATCTTATTTGTTTTGTTTTCTGTCTTTCATATTGAGGGGGTTTTCTCAAATGCCTGGTAATCCTTACCTGCCTTCTTTAAGAGCAAGGCACTAAAAAAGTTCATTTGAAGCTCTGTCTGTATGTAGAAGCGGGGATAGTTTATTGACTCGTGGACTTCACTGTGCAGAGTTGGGTTGGCCACTGCATTTGAGGGCCCGCAATTGTCAGCACTGTTAGGTCTTTTCTCTTGGCATAGTCATGTTCCCCAAAGAGGGAGCCTGGGAATTGTGGGTCTGGCTGTGAACACCTTGGACCCATGTGGGGGAAGGGAGCTTGGTTTCTCATCAATTAGTATGTACTCTTTCATCTAATCACCCTCTTTTCCTCAGGCTCCACTTCTCTGCAAGTAAAATTCTGATGTGGCTGAGGGGAGGGAGTGGCTCAGCTGCACAGAGCAGGGAGGGCATGTGGAGCTCACTGTTTCCTACATAGATTTACAAACAAACTATTGTCAGCCCCACTTGCACCTGCATTTTCCATGGCTCCTGACACAATTCCAGAGACTTTACCTCTTTTGTCATGCTTTGTTTCCTGAGTTTGGCTGCTTCTGCACATCCCCCACTGATGGCATAGTCTTCTACTTTCTCTAGCCTGTTATGTCAGTTACCACTTTTCATTCTAATTTCTAGCTTCCAGTGTTTGGCTGTTGTCACTTCCACTCCTGACATCTCTTTCCTTATAGATTTCTGTTGTGGGGGGAGAAGGATTTGTTGTCTGTTTGTTTGTACTCTGTGCATATAATGGGAGAGTCAGTCAGGTCCTTTTCATGACAAAGAGTCAGAGTTTTAATGGAAGCAGGAGGAGAGAAGAAGTTTACAGTGTTGGTTCTCGCCCCCATAGGGCACGGGGAACAGTGTCAGAAATCAAGGAGGTCCTCCACAGCAGTCCAAACGCCAGTCTCACTGAGAATAAAGGCTGCCAGGAACGAAATGGAGGGTAAAGAAGAAAGGTAAGAGAGTGCCAAAGAAGCAACCTTACTTCAAAGGTATGCATTAGGCCATCCAGGGCGTCAGTAAAACTAAAAGACTTTAATTCACAAATGTTCAGGCTACCAGGGCGGGCCCTGGATGTAAATAACAGTAAGACACAGCCTCAGCTTGGCATGGATGACAGGTGAAGGGACAAAGCTAGAAGGAACCATAGCGATCATTGGTCCAGCCATTTCGTTGCCAAGCTCAGGAGTTCAGGGCTATGTCTTGGTTCCTATGACTAGTGAGGGACACAGTGGTGATTGAGTTCTAGATAGGCAAAGTGACTAACAATGCCTCAGCATTGGTGCCCTCTGCAGAGAACAGCACTTACTGCTCAAGAGCCCTCTGGCACCACACAGCTTTAGGCACCGGACAGCTGACAAGGCCCCACACACCTGCCTTAATCCCTCAGCCGTGACTTTGTTCCCTGGCATCTCCTGAGAGTCCACCTGCCAGCCTCCGGGTCCCCTTGGTTCTTTATATTTGCCATCACCTTTCCTGCTCTGTGCCTTTGAGATGCTGTTCTCTTAAGTCCCCTTTGGTTCTTAGTTACATTTTAAGATGGTCACTTTTGTGGCTTTTTGGCAAATGGGTTGGAATCAAACAAGAGTAAAGAAAAGCTTCTGTAATGATCCAGACACTAGATGACAATGGCCTGGACAAGGTAAAGATAGTGGCCATGGAAAGAAGTGGACAAATGCAAGATATATTTTGCAAGGAGAACCAAGGACTTGCAGACAGATTAGTAATGAATGTGAGGAATCTAATATGATTTCTAGTTTCTAGCTTAAGTAATTGGGGGAAAGATAGTGTCTTTTACTGTCATAGGAAATGCTGGAGAGTAGGGAGCTCATTTGGGGGGCTATAAATCAAGAGAATACTCAGGCATGTTAATTTTACCATGTTTCAGACAAATATTAACTAGAGGTTCTCTGAAAATGCCACACAGATATAACCCTGAATCCTTTCTGGTTTTAGGTTCCTTCTCTGTGAAAAAAAGATTGAGTAAAATAATCTGTAATGCCCCTCCCCTAAGCCTTCATTCCAACACTCTAGTCCTGGGTGGTAGACTCATTGGTTTATATCTCAAAGGAGAAGTCTAGGGTAAAGACATTTATTGGGGAGACAGCAGCATAATATGATACTTAAAGTCAGAACTTATGTGATTATCTGGGAAGAAAGTGTGGAAAGAAAAGAGATGGTTCAGGACTGCTTGGAGCCCTGAAGAACCCCATATTAAGAGGTCAGGGAGAGAAAAAGACTCTGATCATTTCAGTTCTTTTAGCAGATAGGTGAACAAAGCAATAGAAAACCTGTTGAAATATAAACAATACACGTTTTCTCTCTTGCTGTGGAGCAGGGACAAAGACCACAACTATTAGCTAAAACCATGAAATTACTCCGGGAGAGAACTGTGACCCACTTAAATATGGAGAGATTCCAAACTCCAAGGAAAGGGTTTTTGAAAGAAAAGTGTTTCTATTAAAGCCACTGAAAACTGAAGGTATTATTTAAAATAGTGTGACAGTTGACTCTACAATGGAATGTGTTAGTGAAGCATAAGGAAACAATTAATGATAGAAAACATAATTGTTTTTGAAGGAGGGAATTAAAGAAGATGACTTGTGCTTCGATAATTCTTCAGGAGACACCAAACATAAGCTAATGGCAAGTTTGCCCACATACAGTAAAAAGTGGAAAATATGAATAAAAGTAGTGAATAAACAACAGTGAATATAGGTCCAAATTAAGTAATTCATAACAGTAAACAAATTTCCTCATTTTTTAAATATAACATTGGGCAGTTTCCCCAGCATCTTTCTTTTTCTCTTCAAGATAAATAAGTTTTCTGCCCCATTGGGTATCAAGCTAATTTTCAGCTTCTTTGTATATTAGAACTAAATTTAGAAACTACCATAGGATTAAAATGAAGACATGGTGCTTACTCACACACTTTCGTCTTAAACAATTTAATTTCTGAAACTGCTAAACTAAAATGAATGAGATCGTTCTAATTTTCAAATTACATGTGTCTAAAAAACACAACCCAGTAGACTCCAGCTCAGGAAAATTCTCTTACGATGATTCTCAACTAACCATTTATGACTAAAAAAATGCAACTTTAAAATTGATATTTTTTTCGGACTCTAAGGGCTCTGCTACTCTTTGTTAAAAAATAACCTCAGCTGTATTATGTTCATTAAAATAATGCACACTTTCACTCTCCAAAATGAAGATTGTCAGACCTTCCAACAATACATTAGTAGCCAGTATAAATAAGAGTATACTTATATGTAAATAATTAAGATAGTGTTTTTAAAAAATTAATATCCAACTGCTGTTGCATAACATCTTTCTAATATTTCATTTTGTTACAAGCTAAAATATGGTAAATTCTACAAAAATTACTAATACAATTGAAAATAATTTGGCCAGTTTTATTGTTTGAGGGAGAAATATACTACATGCTCATTGTAAAATAAAGTGTAAACAATACAGAAAACTACAAAAGGAAATACAGATCATCTGTAATTGTATCACCTAGAGATAGCTACAATTAACTTTTCCTGTGCATGCTCTCAGTATTTTTATCTATGCATGTGGTCTGGGTGCTTATGTACTCCATACCACGTGCATGCTCCTTCCCATATACACAAAACAGATCATATTGTCAGTATTGCCCTCTGATTTTTTTGTTAATATATCATGAATGATTTCTTTTGTGTTTTAATAGTCTGCTTATGATTTTTAATGCTTACATAGTATTCCATCATATAGCCATACTAACACTTACTTAATATTCTAAGATTATTGAACATTGGATGTGTATTTTTCCAGTTAACAATAATGGTGCAGTGAATAATCCATATATATATAAAGTATTCTTTACAGATCTTATGACTTCCTTAGAATAAGTTTCTGGAAGTAGAATGATTGTAACAGAGAGAATGTTATATACACTACATGTTTGTATTATAACACTTTATTTTTTTAGGGCAGTTTTAGGTTCACAGAAAATTTAAGAGAAGGTATAGAGATTTCCCATATATCCCCAGCCCCTACACATGCACAGCCTTCCCCATTATCAACATCCCCCACCAGAATGGTGAATTTGTTAACACTAACAAACCTACGCTCACACATCATCATCACCCAGAGTCTATTGTTTATATTAAGGTTCACTCTTAGTATTATGGGACGAATATATACTGATATGTAATCACTTTTATGATATCACACAGAATAGTTTCACTGCTCTAAAAATCTGCTGATTATGCGTATTTTAAAGGTCATTTATTTTTTTAAGCATTTTATTTTGTTATTAGTTTCAAGTATACAGTACACTGGTTGGACATTTATATAGTTTATAAAATGATTCCCTGATTACTCTATCACCCATCTGGCTCTACACATAGCCATTACATAACTGCTGACTACATTCCCTATGCCATACTCCCCATTCCCATGACCATCTCTCAACTATTAATTTGTACTTCTTTAACCCTCACCCCTTTCTCCCAGACTCCTAATCTCCCTAAAGTTAATTTAAATATTAATTTGGAGTGAACCAATTCATACTCTACCAGAGTACATGAAAGTTTCCATGCCTCTGAATTCTTACAACACTAGGAATTATTATAAGGAAAAAATTTCTTTCCAATTTGATAGCTAAATGATACCACATTTTTATTTTTTAGTGAGTTTTATTGGTTCATATAGTTATTGGTTATTTGAATTATATGTCTGTTCATGCCCTTTGCCTATTTTAAAGTTGGGTGTTATCTTCTTTTATTTATTTAAAATAAATATTTATATTATCCATTTTCATGTATGTTGCAATCACTATTTCCTAGTTTAGAGAAGGCTTTTTACTTTCTGTATTTAGTGGTGGGATTTGACTGCTTTTTAACATGTAGAAGTTTTAATTTTTATTTAGTCAAATCCATGGAAAATGAGTTGGTTCTAATTTTGAGAAACTAAAATTTCTAAATGTTGGTTTAAAAAAAGAAATACAGATTGCCAACACATACAAAAAATTCATACCTTTATAACTAAAGAACTTCAAACATAAATCAGTAATATGGCATTTTTAAATCTATTAAATTAGCAAAGATCAAAAGTCTTCATAATATGACTTGTTGGTGAAAGGATAGGAAAACAAGCACTCTTATACACTGCTGGTGGACATGCAAATAAGCAACTTCTTTAGTGGACAATTTGTTGATACCCATTCTTATTTAAAATGTATATATCCTTTGACTCAGCAATTCTTCTTCTAATCATTTGACTTATATTTATTCTGGTGCAAAAAAAAATATGTGTGCAGGAGATTTATGGCAGCATTATTTGTAATCGAAGACAGGTAGAAACCAATCTGCATTTATTTATTCATTCAACAGGCATTGAAATAGTGCTTACTATGTGCTAAACACTATTCTAGCTGCTTTACAAATATAAACTGATTAAATCCTCCTAACAACCCTTTATCAGTTATAATACCCAAACTCCAGAAACAGTAATTCCATTAATTTAAGAAAATAGAAAATTTAGTCTCTCACATAACTGCAAGTTCAGAGGTTAGCCCAGATATGGTGTGAGGAGCAACTCAAAATGTCACCAAGAAGGTGAGTTTTTGCTCGCTCAGCTCTGTATTTGTTGGATCAGCTGATTCTTGTCATGGTTTCAAGAGAGCCATATGTTTATTTATGCCTGTGCAGAAGGGAAAGGAAGAACACAGAAGCAGAGCAGAGCCTTTCTTCTGAAGCTTGAGCTCTAAGCCCTAGCCTTCAGCATCATTGATCACTTAGATTGTACCAATCTGTCACCAGGATAAAGCCAAGTTTCAATCAACTTAGTTAATTAGCCTCCCCATCTGGAGCAAGAAAGGGGATCACTAACCAAAGAGATTTAGGATTATATTAGGGTGGAAAGGGGGAGAAAATTAATGTTAGGAAGACAATCAAGAATACTCAGTGCACAATCTAAATACCTACAATAAGGAATTGATTAAATATATTCACGGCACATTCATAAAATTAAGATTGAGGTAGAAAAAGATGGCAGAGTAGGAAGCACCAGGAATCTATCTCCCCACCTAGACAAAAATTGCCCTGGTAGAATCTCTCTGATGCAACTATTTTGGAACTCTGGAGTCTGTTGAAGGCTAGAAACTTCCAGGGGGAAGATTTGAATGATAAATTGTAGTTAATTTTGGTCAATTTCAGCTTTTAGCACAGTAGCAGCTACCCATCTCTCACCTCAGCCATGTGATAGACAGCTGTACATGTGTTCCTGGAACAGCTTGTACATAGATTGTGGGAGCAATGGTGGAATAAAATGACCTTGTTCTCCAAATATCAGGGATGTATGCTGTAATCACCAACTACTCCTTTTGATTACAAAGGTACAGACAAAAAGATGGGCAGCCATTTTTGTTACATCACCCCTTTTTGTTACAAGTCCCTTCTCCTCCAACTGAAGTAGCTTCGAAGGAATTTAAAGGTCTGGTGCCTGTTTTTACCCCACCCCCCCCCCCCCCGCTTAATTTCTCTCTTTCCCCCTTTTGGGAACCAAACATTAAATCTAGAACATTCAAAAAAACTGCATATATAGAAAAAAAGAAAGTGACATGCATGCCTACGTAAAGATTCAGAAAATACCTGAAAAGACCTTAGGTTTACACCTCAGGATGACCCTCAGAACAGAGAAGCCTACAATAAAAATAAATTAAAATTAAAAAACAACAAACCCTGACAAAGGGAGAGAATTTTATGTTGAGTTACAACACTATAAGATTCAAATAAATTTTTTCACCAAAAAAAATTTTTCACCAAAAAAATCACAAGGCATACAAAGAAATAGAAACATCTGACCCATTCAAGGGGGGGGGGAATAAATCAGCAGAAACTGTCCCTGAAAAAGACCTGATGGCTGATATACTAGACAGAGACTTTAAAACAACTATCTTAAAGATGTTTAAAGAAGTAAAGGAAGATATGGAGAAGCCAAAAAGAAAGTCTGGGGCTGAAAAGTACAATAATTGAAATCAAGTAACTCACTAGAGGGCTTCAAAGACAAATTTGAGCAGGCCGAAGAAAAAATCAGTGAGCATGAAGATAGGACCATGGAAATTATGGAGTTTCAGGAAGGGAGAAAAAAATGATTGAAGGAAAATGAACAGAGTCTAAGGGACATGTGGAACACCACCAGTCAGACCAGCATACACATTGTGGAAGTTCCAGGAGAAGAGAGAGAGAGAAAGGGGCAGAGAAAGTATTTGAATAAATAATAGTTGAAAATTCCCAAATTTGTTGAAAGATATGAATATAAACATCCAAGAAGCTCAGTGAAATCCAAGAAAGATAAACTCAAAGAAACTCACAGTGAGACACATTATAATCAAACTCAAAGGCCAAAAACAAAGAATCTTGAAAACAGCAAGAGAGAAGCAAGTCACCACATATAAGGTATACTCAGTATGATTATCAGCATATTTCTCATCAGATACTTTGAGGCCAGAGGCAATGTGCTGATATATTTGAAATGGTAAAAGAAAACAACTGTCAACCAAGAATCCAATATCTGGCAAAATTGTCCTTTAAAAGTGAGGGAGAAATTAAGACATTCCCAGGTAAATCAAAAGCTGAGGGAGTTCTTTACAACTATATCTGCCCTGCAAGAAATGCTCCAGGAAGTCCTGCAGCATGAAATAAAAAGACACAAATCAGTAACTCAAAGCCATATTAAGAAACAAAGATCTCAGTAAAGGTAAATATATAGGCAATTATAGAAGCTAGTGTTATTGTAATAATAGTTTGGGACTGTACTTTTTGTTTTGACATGATTTACATAATTAAAACATTTAAAGAAAAAAGTTATTAGTCTAAAAGCTAGTACTATTGTAACTTTGGTTTCTATTTCCAAATTTTGTTTTCTACATAATGGAAGAGATTGATATATTTAAAAAGACCTATTAGTTTATGTCTGCGAGCACACAATGTATAAAGACATCATCTGTGAATCAACAAACAAAAGGGCTGAAGAAGAGCTACACAGGAGCAGAGTTTTTATATGTTATTGAAGTTAAGCTGGTATAAATTCAAATTATAATGTTATTACTATAGGGTGTTAAATTTAATGCCAATGGTAAAGAAAATAACTAGAATATATGCAAAAGGAAATGAGAAAAGAATTTACACATTTCACTACAAAAAAACTGACTAAACACAAAAGAAAACAGTAATGTAGGAAATGAGAGAAGAGAAGCTATAAGGAATAGAGAAAACAAGTAGCAAAATAACAGCAGTAAATCCCTCCTTATCAATAATTACTTTAAATGTAAATGGATTAAACTCTCCAAGCAAAACACAAAGATTTGCAGAATAAAAAAAAACACATGATCCAACTATATGCTGTGTACAAGAGACTCAATTTAGATCCAAAGACACAAATAGATTGAAAGTGAAAGGATATAAAAAGATATTTCATGCAAGTAGTAACTAAAAAAGAACAGAGGTAGCTATACTAAAATCAGATAAAATAGACTTTAAATAGACTTCAAAAAAGTTTACAAGAAATGAAATAGGATATTATATATATAAACATTTACACACTTAATGACAGATCATAAAAATGTATGAAGCAAAAACAGAATTGAAGGAAGAAATAGTTGTACAATAATAGTTGGAGCCTTCAATATCCCATTCACAATAATGCTAGAACCAGACAGAAGAAAATAATAAAATAAAGGACTTAAACAACACAATAGAGCAACTAAATCTAATAGACATATACAGAACACTCTACCCAACAACAATAGCATACCCATTTTCTTCAAGTGCTCATGGGACATTTTTCATATTTAGCCATATGTTAAATCACAGTTAAATCTCAATAGATTTAAAAGATAGATATCATAAAAAGTATCTTCTCTGACAACAATGGGATGAAGTTTAAAAATAACATATGTCAAAATGGAAAATTCATAAATTTGAGGAAATTAAATATATGTTTTTAAACAACCAATAAAAGGAGAAATTATAAAATGCTTAAAGACTAATGAAAATAAAAACACAATATACAAAAACTTATGAAACACAGCAAAAACAGTACTAAGGGGAAATTTATAGATATAAATGCTTATATTAAAAAATGAGAAAGATCTAAAATTAACAACCTAACTTTACAACTTAAAAAAAAACAAACAGAAAAAAAGAATAACACACTAAACCCAAATCTAGCAGAAGGGAGGAAATAAAAAAGGTTTAAACAGAGATAAATAAAAGAGAGAATAGAAAAATAATATAGAAAAATCAATAAAACAAAAAGTTGGTCCTTCAAAACCTTCAAAACTGTAAACTTTTAGCTCTATGGACTAAGAAAAAGAGAGAGAAGACTCAAATTACTGAAATCAGAAATGGAAGGGATATTACTACCAATTCTACAGAAATAAAAAGGATTAAAAGAGAGTACTATGAATAATTGTATGGCAACAAATTAGATGAAATAAACAGATTCTTAGACACAAACCTACCCAGACTAAATCATAAATAAAGAGAGAATCTGAACAGATAGCCTTATAACTAGGAAGGAAATTGAATCAGTAATCGAAAATCTCTCAACAAAGAAAATCCCTGCAACCCATGCTTTTACTGGTGAATTCTACCAAACATTTAAAGAACTAATACAAATCTTTCTCAAACTTTTCCTCATTCTATGAGGCCAGGATTACCCTGACACCAAAGCCAAATACACTACAAAAAAATGAAACTACAGACCAATACTTCTTATGAATATTGATATAAAAATCCTCAAAAAATACTAGCAAACTTAAATCAGCAGCACATTAGGATTATACACCATTATGAAGTGTGATTTATTCCTTGAGTGCAAGGATGGTTCGACTTATAAAAATGGATCAACGTAACACAAAATGTTAACAGAATGAAGGAAAAGAACCACATGGTCATCTCAATTTATGCAGAAAAAGCATTTGACAAAATTCAACATTCTTTCATTTAAAAAATTTCTTCATGTTATTATGCATTCCTCTCCCAGCTTTTCCTATCTTAGTAAACTACACCCCCACCCACAGAGTTGCTTAAATCTAAACTCAAGTTATATTCTTTGATGCTTGTTTCCCCCATCCCCCCAAACACTTCTCTGATTATTAGCAAGCTTGATCCTCTGAGGCTCTCCCAGCCTGGCTGCATCCCCACCTGGCCTGCTCACTCACCCCGCTGGACCACTTCCCTGACTGGCCTCCCTGATTCACCTCTTGCTTCATCTGCTCCCTCCAAAGTCTCCACAGAGCATCCAGGACGATCTCTTAAAATAGGATCTCACGTCATGCCATACTGATGCTCAAATCCTCCCCCCCGCCACCCAATGATTTTTTCTATTTTCTGTGAGATGACACACAGTTCTCTTATCCCCAGTTTACAAAGCCTTCCTTTCTCCTTAGCCCTGCCTCCCTCCTACCCTTTCTTCTCACTGCCCTCTCCATGGGAGCTTCCTTTTGGTTCTTTAAATGTTCCCAGCTTACATGCCTAGACCTCTGTCTTAGCTGTCCCTCTGCCTGGGAAGGCCTTACTCTGTCATCACATGACCACCTCTTTAGCTGAAGAGTCATTTCTTCTGAAGTCATGCCTTATCACTTCACTGGATTCTAATTCTTTCTTGGCAGAGCAATTCATTGCTTTCTCTTTTTCATGTCTTTTTCATGTACTTATTCTGTTTTCCCCAGTGGATAATAAATTCAATGAGGAAGGGGAGCTTGTCTATCTTACTCATCACTGAATTCCCAGCCCCTATCCAAGAAATATTTTTTGAAAATATATTTCCTTCCAATATTCTCAGGATCCAAGATTGCTCAGTCCCTTTAGGCCTAGCAGTTTTGCAGTCACTGTGCCATCCTTGGGGCTAAAATACCCCTGGGAGGCAGAGAGGCATCCTGTCAGGCTTCAGCCTCCTGAAGTGCCCTGGGCCTGCAATTCCCTGAGGCACCATCATCATCTCCCCAGCAGTTGCCCCTGAGCAGGATGGGGCCCCCTCCTCACTCCCGTGTCACCCACCTCTTCAAGCTGGGCAGTGCTCTGGCTCTCCCATCAAGGCCCAGGGTGCAGCCTCTTCCTTAGCATTTGAAGACCTGCTCAACAGAAACTCCTCAAACAGTCCAGGGGACTATTTATTGTAAATATTCACAATGTTTAAGCAGCTTTTCATTTTTCCTCTGGGAAAATCCTTAAAGTACACACAGAATAGGGAAAATTTTTGAGCAAGCATGAATTATTCCACACATAATGTAAAGTGAAAACTATTAAAATCAAAACTGTATAAAGTAATTGATTATAATACTTATGTAATACATAGAAGAACCCTGAGATAAAGTAAAATAAAATATTATTAGTTGTTGTTTTTGTGGGGAGAAGGTTATTATGGATAATACTGACTCCTTTCTTCAATTTTTGTGTATTTTCTATATTATATATAATGAAAGTGTGTTGCTTTGATAATTATTTTTTAAAGTTTTTTAAACTGTATTTTTTAAAAATATTTTTTAAACTCAGAATTTCACATCTGGCAATTTATCACTTGAAAATATTTATGAATGTTCATGTAGAACTTGTTGTAAAATCTTTATTAATAATTTTCCACAATAGGTGAGGGAGTTAAAAACAACACAAACTTCCAAAAATAAGAGATTATTATAATGATGAAATATAGGTAGACTCCAAAAATTATGTTGCAGAAGAATTTTTTGTGTTATAGAAAAATGTTCACTGTGTAGATAGGTTTTTTAAAAAGTACAGAATCACTCGTCAGGATGGTGGAGTAGGTAAACACTGTGCTTGCCTCTTCTCACAACCACATCAAAATTACAACTAAACTACAGGAGAGCCATCATAGGAGATTGACTTAAGTCTAGTTGAACAAAACTCCTATAATTGGAGACATACAAGAGAGGCCACTTCAAGATTGGTAGGAAGGGTGGAGGCACATAACAGGCATGCGGTAGTTGAGAATCAGGAGGGCTATCTCAGCTGTGGAGGTCCCCCCGGTAGCGAGGGGTCTCAGCCCCGCACCAGGCTCCCCAGCCCACGGTTCCAGTGCCAGGAAGAAAAGTCCCCACAACTTCTGGCTGCAAAAACCAGTGGAGAGTGTGACTGAGTGAGAGAGGGGGCAGCCGGCATCATAGACATTCCTCTTAAGAGACCCAAGCCTAGACTTACTGACAGACTCACTTGCTCTGAGCTCTAGCACTGGGGCAGCAGTTGAAAGGTGCTAGAGACATAAGGGAAGGAACTGAGCTCTCTGGATTCAGGGAGAGGGTTGGATAAACCACTTTCTCCCAGACAGAAGTGCTGGCACAAGCCATTGTTCCTTTGTTGAGCTCTCCCCCTCTCAGCAAGCAGTGCCATATCTGAGTCTCCATGTCTCCATCAACCTGGCTATAACACTAGGTGCCTCATCTCAGTAATTTTCTGAAATCCCTTTGTACCCAACTTGTGGACTCACCCAAGCTGCCTCCAACTGGCTTCTCCAAGACAGCATGACTTGTGTTGGCTCATGCTGTAGACTTTCCTAAAGTCTCTCAAAGTTTCACAAAACCCAACAAGTAACATCTGGCCTGGGTGTGCTTCATACCTCTTACTGAGCAGCCCCAAGCCTGGCACTAGCAGCAGCCAGCCCCAGTTCATGGCTAGGCCTCTTGAGGCACCTCCAAGCCCAGTGCAAGTGGTGGCCATTTGTGGCTTGTTTGGTGACTCTTGCCAGATGGCCCTTGGTAGGGCACAGTCTACAGCTGAACTCGGCCTGTGATGGGAATCCTCCAAGGAAGTCTCAAGCCAGCAGGCCTAGTGGCGGCTTCGGACCTAGCCAGAACACCACTTTGGGCTCTATCTGAGGACAACACACTTAAAGGGCAAACTCAGCAGGTACCAGAGCCCTGCTTAAGTCAATTCTTCTCTGCTGGGTCAGCTCCTCACCAGCCAGTCCTCAAAACCAATCAGTTTGAGAGTCAACTCCACCCATCCACATGCAAATAGCCAAGGCTCAGATACAATAGGAAGGCACATAAAACCCACACAACGTGCACACCTGGCTCACGTGACCAGAGAGAGTGTGCTACTGGGCCCCACAGGACACCTACTGTATAATGCCACTCTGTTTAGACTGGAAGACTTAAGATTTCTACCTAATACATAAAAACAAACACAGGGTGGCAGCCAAACTGGGGAGACAAAGAAACATGTCCCACATGAAAGAACTGAACAAATCTCCAGAAAAAGAACTAAACAACATGGAGACAAACAATCCACCAGATGCAGAGTTCAGAACACTGGTTATAAGGATGCTCAATGAACTTAGGAAAAGAGTAGATGAACTCTGTGAGAACTTTAACAAAGAGATAGAAAACTTAGAATGAAGATAGAAAACATAAAAAAAGAAACAGTCAAAAATGGAGAATACAATACAGAAATGAAGAATGCCTTAGAGAGAATCAACAGTAGATTCAATGAAGCAGAGGACTGAATCAATGATTTTGAAGATAAGGTAGTAGAAAACACCTGATCGGAACAGCCACAAGAAAAAGGAATCTAAAAAATGAGGATAATTTAAGGGGCCTCTGGGACATTAAGCATACCAACATTCGCATCATAGGAAAACCAGAAGGAGGAGAGAACAGGAACTGAAAAACTATTTGAAGAAATAATGACAGAAAACTTCCCTAACCTAGTGAAGAAAATAGACATACAACCCAGGAAGCTCAGAGTCCCAAACAAGATGAACTCAAAGAGGCCCACACCAAGGCACATCATAATTAAAATTCCAAAGGTTAATGATGAAGAGAAAATCTTAAAAGCAGCAAGAGAAAAGCAATTAGTTACCTACAAGGGAGCTCCCATAAGACTGTCAGGTGATTTATCAACAGAAATTTTGCAGGCCAGAAGAGATTGGCACAAAATACTCAATTTTAAAAGCAAAGATCTACAACCAAGATTACTCTATCCAGAAAAGCAATCATTTAGAATCAAAAGACAGATAAAAAACTTCTCAGACAAGAAAATGCTAGAGGAGTTCATCAACATCAAACCAGTATTACAAGAAATGTTAGAGGGATTTTTTGATGAAGAAAAAGAGAAAAGAAAAAAAGATCAAAAAATATGAATAATAAAATGGCAATTAGCTTAAATGTAAATGAGTTAAATTCTCCAATCACAAGACATATGGTGGCTGAATGGATTATAAAATAGGACCCTACCATATGCTTCCCACAAGAGACTCACTTCAAATCGAAAAAATGAAAGTAAAGGGAAGGCAAAAGGCACTTCATGAAAATGGAAATGAAAAAAAAAATCCGAGTTAGCAATACTTATACCAGACAAAATAGACTTTAAAACAAAGCTATAACAAGAGATAAAGAAGGACCCAATAATCCCACTTCTAGGTAATTATCCGAAGAAACCCAAAACACTACTTCGATGGGACATGTGAATCCGTATGTTTATTGCAGCATAATTTACAATAGCCAAGATGTGGAGATTACCTGGCTGTCCATCAATGGATGAATGGATAAAGAAGAGGAGGTATAGGGGGAGATAAAAAAAAAAATGGCATAGATGATAGAGGTTCTGTTCATCAAACTGGTTAACAACCAAATTAAAGTTGTGACAGTAATAAGGAGCAACAGCATGGAAAAATCACCTGGGATCTAGATGAATAAGCCATACAACTAAAGAGAAGTCTAGGAAATCACCTTGCAATAGCAGAACGTAGGACAGGGCAAGGACGCAGGGCTGCCTGACCTCAAGCGGCTGAGTAAGATGGAGGCTGTGGCATCGGCAGAAGCCTCTTAAAGGGGCCACGTCTATGAGCGAATTTTCACAGTGATGGATCTGCTCACTCTGAGCACCAGTGCCAATTCGGCTGAGCTCAGGGGGCACCAGGGACTTATGGGGAGACATTATCGGAGTGAGGGCTTAGGAGAGACTTGCTCTGTACAGAAGTGCCCAAGGTATCCATTATTCCCTGTTGAGCCCCACCCCCACCAGTGCGCGGACACAGCACCGCCATAGTAGTGACGTCATCAAACTGGTTAACAAAGATCACTCCACCCAGAGGATTCCCTGAAACCCTGCCTCCCCCAACTTGTGGCTCCACCCAAACCACAACCAGGTATATCCTCAGTGAGTCAGGTGCTTCTTGCTGAGCAGCACCTAGACTCACACTGGAGGCAGCTAGCCTCAGTTTCTGGTGTGGCTTTTTGAGGCAACTGTAAGCACAGCATCTGTGGATTGCTTGCTGAATCTTGACAGGTGGCCCAAGAGGGGCAGAGCCTTGGGCTAAATTTGGCCTGCAGCTGAACTCCTCTCAGGACTATGCCACTGGACAGCTACTTCACAAATCCACACTAATAAATTGGAAGACTTAAGAGCTTTGCTTAGTACATAGAAACAGACACAGAAAGGCAGCCAAAATGGGAAGACAAAGAAGCAGAAACCATATGAGAGAACAGAACAGAGATCCAGATATAATGGACTCAAGTAATCTAACAGATGTAGAGTTCAAAATACTGGTTATAAAGATGCTCAGTGATCTTTTGGGAAGTGTAAAGAACTTGAATAAAGAGAAAAAAAACATAAAAATGGAAATGGAAATTATGAAAGGGAACCAGTCTGAAATGAAGAACATATTATCTGGGATGAGAAGTATATTAAATGGAATAAACAAAGGAATAAACAAAGTGAATAAAGAAAAGGATCAAATGACCTATCTAGAGGATGGGAAAGCCAAGGAAACTCAATCATAATGGCAAGAAAAAAGATGCCAAGTCTATAATTTAAGGAGAAAATGGGACACTATTAAAGGTCCAAACATCTGTCTGATTGGCATAACTGAAGAAAATCAAGATGTTGAACAACTGTTTGAAGAAATAATGATGGAAAACTTCCCTAACCCGATGAAAAAAGTAGACATAAAACCCCAGGAAGCTCAGAGAATCCAAAAATCAGGGATTCAAAGGGGCCCACACCAAGACACATCATAATTAAAATGCCAAAGGTTAAATACAAAGAAAGAATCTTAAAAGCACCGAGAGAAAAAGCAGATAGTTACCTACAAGAGAACACCCATAAGACTGGCAGCTGATTTCTCAAAAGAAACTATGCAGGACAGAAGGGCTTGGCTCAAAATATTCGACAGGATGAAGACCCAGGATCTACAACCAAGAATACTTTATCCAGCAAAGCTATCATTTAGAGTCGAAGGACAGATAAAGAGCTTCCCAGACAAAAATAAGCTGAAGGAATTTATCACCACCAAGCCAGTATTACAGGAAATGTTGGAGGGACTTCTTTAAGAAGAAAAAACATCTATTAAAAATGAGAATAAAGAATGATAACAACTACATTCCTATCAATAAGTACCTCAAATGGAAAAGAATTAAGTGCTCCAACCAAAAGATGGGGTGGCTGAAAGGATAAGAAAACAAGACCCCTACATATAAAAAGGAAGGGAATGGAAAAAGATATTGCTTTGAAGGACCTAGAAGGTATTTAAGTTAGTTAGAGAAAGATAAACACTATATGATTTCACTTATATGTAGAATCTAAGGAATAAATCAAATAAATAAATCAAAATAAAATAAATCAAAAACAGACTCACAAATATAATGGGCAATTTGGCATCAGCAGAGGGGAGAGGAGTTTTGGGGCCTGGTAGAATGGGGTGAAAGCTTAAAGAAACACAAATTAGTACCTGATGGATGGTCACAGGGATGGGGAACATGGCAGAGGGAATGCAGTTAGCATTACTTGGCTAGGTGGAGGGTCAAGAGAGGGAGGGAGCAATTGGAGGGATCATTTTATGAACTATATAAATGTCTAACCAATGTACTGTATACTTGAAACTAATTAAAATAAATACATTTTTAAAAAGAGAGAAAAAGGAGGTGGTATATATATACAATGGAATATTAGTCAGCCTTAAGAAAAAATGAAATCTTGCCATCTGCAAACACAGGTGGACCTAGAGGATATTGTGCTGAGTGGAATAAGTCAAAGAAAAATAAATGCCATACAATTTTACTTACATGTGGAATCTAAAGAACAAAATAAACAAAACAGAAACAAACTCACAGATACAGAGAACATTTTTATGGTTGCCAGATGAGAGGGATTTGGGGGAGTGTGTGAAAAAGGAGAAGGGATTAAGATGTACGAATTGGTAATTACAAAATAGTCATGGGGATGTAAAGTGTAGCTTAAGGAATAGAGCCAATAATATTGTAAAACCATGTATGGTGGCAGGTGGGTATAGAATTATCAGGGTGATCACTCTGTAAGTTATATAAATTTCTAATCCCCATGTTGTATGCTTGAAACTAATAAATATTGTATGCCAACTGATTGAAAATTTTTTAAATTATTTTTAAAAAATATTGCAAGACATAATGTGAATCCATTTCTTTAAATACACCTACATACTTAGGACAAAACACACTTCAAAGTGTAAAGCCAAATGTTAGCCATAATTATTGCTCAGTCATGTTATTCAAGGTGGTATTAATTTTTCTTATTTGTGCATACATTTCTCTTTTTTCCTTTATTAAGTAAACAATGAAATTATGTATTACTTTTATAGTAAGGAAAAAGACTACAATAGAGATTATATAGAGAGATATTTTTTAAAGACCCTCAAAATTGTCTGTGGATGTGTGGAAGAGCCAATGTCCTGGGCAGGGACACTGCTGGAGGCACGGGTTCTGTATGCAGAAACCTGGGTTCACTAGTGCATTTATTAACTCTGAGACTCAAACATTGTTGCCTTACCTCTGTGTGTTCCCAGTCTCTGCTTCCATAAAATGAAGCAATGGCACCTACTTCAGAGATATTTGGATGCTTGAATTAAATAAGGTAGCCTATGCAATCTGCTAGTGGCTTCATTATTCACAGAGCATTATAAGACAGTAATGCTAACAGCATGACCATCTGGGAAGGTCAGCATGGACCCAGCTCTAACCCAGTGCTTGCACAGGGGCTGGCCAGAGCAGTTGTGGTTCCGAGCACAGTAACCTCCGCCAGCCAGGAACCGGGGAGGTCCACTTGTCCTCAGTTTTGAAGATGACCTTGCAAATAGTCTCCTTGAGGGAGGGCAGGTAGTGACTGACCTCTTGCCTCAACAGGGCAGCAGGGCCACTGGACTGGCCCGAGGGACAAAGGAGGAAACCCTACCCCTTTCCTGCTTTGGCTGAAAGTGCCGCTGGCCTGTTTACACACTGACGTCGGTCTGAGCTGCTTTCTGTTTGGGCATTCTCATATCCCTTGGAAATTACAGCCTCTGAGTTCCTGAGCTCAGGAGATAAGGGTGATAAGGGCCTGTGGTCTTCTCAGTAGCCCTTTCCTGCCTGTGTCCAGACTTACTGTGGGACTTCTGCTGGCTCGGGTGCACTTGTGTGGGCTCCTCCCCAAAATGGCCTCCCCCGGGACACCAGGTGCAAGCTTACACTCTGCTGTCCTTCTTCTGTCTCATTGTGTCCCAGGCTACTCACCTGATCACAACCTTAACTGTGTGTGTGTGTGTGTGTGTGTGTGTGTGTGTGTGTGTGTGTGTGTGAGATATATCATTACCCAGGATCATCTGCCAAATTATGCCCTGTCGATACAGCTTTTTTTTTTTCTTGGTTGAATTTTACTGTTTAATTAACACAAATACAATGTGAACACAAGCTGTCTATCCATTTTCTTCACTGCACAGCCTGGCATTGGGGTTGGTGACTCTGATGGCCAGCTGGGCTACTCTTTCCAAAGAGGCTTTGCAGTTCTTTGAGATGTTATGAGCACTCTCAGCACAGTAAGATTTGTGGCAGATCTGCAGCACTTCAAGTTCCTTGACCTTGTGGACTAGGAACTTCTGAAAGCCACTGGGCAGCATATGCTTCATTTTCTTGTTACTCCCATAACCAGTGTTGGGCATGAATCTTCTGCTCACCCTATTGTCAATGTCTCTGGGTTTCCGCCAGTTACACTTAATTTTGACCTATCAGTCTGACTGATGCTGGATGAACTTTTTGGTCCTCCTTTTTGATGACCTAGGCTTCACAAGGGGTCTGAGGATAGCCGTGTTGCCAAATAGGAGATGGCTGCCACCTCCATAGGTAGTGCTGAGGAAGAGAGCTCAATATAGCCTTTTTAACTTTTTCTATTATCTGTGACTTTCATTTGACCAGAGTTTCAGTGTGTGGTATCATGGTAAAAAACACAGGCTAGATTTAAACCTTGGCCTGGCTGTGTGACCCAAGGTGACAAGTGCATTTCTTAACCTCTGTACTTCAGGTTCCCACCTGCAAAGTAGCAGAATAGTACCTGCCACAGGCGCTGCAGAGAGAATTAAATAAGACATAGAGATAGTGTGTCTGGCATACAGCAGGTGTTTAATAAATGTTCTTCTTAGTTAGCTTTACAAGACCCTTTAAAAGTTTCTATGCAGGATTTTACCTTAGGCTGTCATCAACGAGCCTATCAAGAAATGGGTGTATATTCCTGACAAGAACTAAATGGTACTTAAAGAGAAATGAATGCCCCGTGCCTGGGGGAACCCCAGGGCTAAGTCTGTGCCTTTCCTTTTCCTGTCTTTTCTCTGTGGAGGGAGTCAGGGCGACTCACAGATGTCCAAGACTACTGGCTTTAGCAGAGCAGGCAGACACAATCTGGTGGAGTGTTCAGCAATCTTTGTTCTTCACACTTGTTGAGCTGAAAAATTCTCTCTGGTTACATGGATGGCAATGCCAAGAAACAACTTGAGGGACCCAGACAAAACAATTAGAATCATCTTAAGCAGCTGCCTGCAAATTGAGCGATTTGTACTAAAATTCTAGTAGCATTTGCTAAAGTGTGTTCCACAGAATATTAGTCAGAAGGGTGTAAATAAGAGTGCTGTGGAAGGAGGAAGAGAGTGCATGTGAAATGGACTTAGGACATTCTGGGGGAGGTTAGGCTAAGCAGGTTTCTTTACCTAATGCCCTCCTAGACCTTCTCGTTCTCAGGTGCCTTGTAGGCCTCTCAACAGGAAATGGCTTCCTAAACACAGTTGACAATAGAAATATTTTTTCAAGAACTCCTATTAACACTTTGTAGAATTAGGATTCTTATGAGAAATATTTCTAGAAACATTGCTAGTTTTCTTATAATCTTATGGAATTATCATATAATTTACCCATTTCAAGTACACAATTCAATGATTTTTAGAAATTTTGTCAAGTTGTATAATCATCACCATAACTCAATTTAGAACTTTCATTACCCAACAAATCCTCCTGCCCATTGATTGTTAATCTCATTCCCACTCACTGTCCTGGTAACAGATAGTAGAAGGTCTACTATCTGTCTCTACATATTTGCCTTGAGAATCATTGCTTTTTTGTTGTTGTTTTGGTAAAATACAAATTACCATTTACCATTTTAAAGGGTACATTTCAGTGGCATTAAGCACATTCACGATGTTGTGCAACTATCATCACCACCCATCTCTAGAACTTTTCCCAAGCAGAAACCTTGTACCTATCAAACACTAACTCTCCATTTCCCTCTCCCCCATGCCCCTGGTAACAACCTTTCTACTTTGTCTCCATGAATTGGACTACCTTAGGTACATCATATAAGTGAATCATACAATATTTGTTATTTTGTATCTGGCTAGTCCCTTACCATAATGTCTTCAAGGATTACCCATATTGTAGTGTCAGAATTCCTTTTTTTAAGACTGAATAATATTCCACTGCATGTATATGCCACATTTTGTTTATCCATTTATCTATTGATAAACTCTTAGGTTGCTTTCACCTCTCAGCTGTTGTGAATAATACTGATGTGAACATTGGTGTACAAATATCTGTTCAAGTCCTTACTTTCAAGTCTTTTGAGTATATACCTAAAAGTAGAAATGCTGGGTCATATGGTAATTTTATTTTTAACTTTTTGAGGAACTGTCATACTGTTCCACAGCAGCTGTATCATTTTACATTCCTACCAACAATGCACAAGAGTTCCAATTTCTCCATATCTTCACCAACAACCAACACTTGGTACTTTGTTTAGGTTTTTGTTTTTGTTTTTCATAATAGCTATCTTAATGCGTATGAAGTGGTATCTCATTGTGATTTTGATTTCCATTTCCCTAAAGATTAGTGATGTTAAGCATCTTTTCATGTGAATGTTGTCCATTGCATATCTTTTTTGGAGAAGTACACATTCAAGTTCTTTGCATTCAGCAATATGTATTCTTTTAAATTGGGTTTGGTTTTTGTTATTGAATGTAGGAGTTATTTATACATACTGGATAGTAATCTCTTGTTAGAACTATGATTTGCAAATATTTTCTCTCATTCTGTGGTTTGCCTCTTTATTTTGTTGATAGTATCATTTGATGCAAAATTTTTAATTTTGATAAAGTCTAATTTATCTGTTTTTTCTTTTGCTGCATGTGCTTTTGGTGGGATAGACACTACTTTTTGCTCTTAAAATTTTAAATAGAAAAAAGAGCCTCCCATGAAAATCGAAGAAAGAAAGAAACAAAAAAAATACCCTGCTATTATAATAGGCATTTTTACCTTTCCTCTGGAAATGGTTGGTTTTTTTTTTTAAGAACTTCCAAATATTTCATTGTTTCGACCATGTGACTTGGCATATGATTAAACAACAGTCTTTGCTGTTACTGAATATTGTTGTGCACCAACAACTTGTCAAATGCAACCAGAGGAGATACAAACGGTTGTCAGCTCTGGAGCTGTCTGTCCTAAGTGGGATAAGAGACATAGTTATTACTAAAAACTCTTCCATTTTCAAAGGACGGAAAACCAATTGAAAATAATTGAGATAGAAAGGAAATTCACCAGAAGAAACTCCTAGGGAAAGAGGGAAATATATTTAGTTATAATGTATCATGTCTTAAAAAAAAAATGGTTTGAAGCAAATATGACAAAATGTTAATAAAGTGTGTTAATCTGAGGGGGGAGTAAATGGATGTCTGTTTTATTTTAAAAAGTATTTATGTATTTAAATTAATTTCTGCCTTTAGTGGAGGACTACCTGATGAGTATCCATTCGATATTCTTAATACTCTAATGACATGATGTACCATCATTACATGAAATTTAAAAATTAGAGAAAAAGGTTTATAAACCACTTTTCCTTTCTATACACATTAACAGAACTGGCAAAAAAAAAAAAAGAAAGAAAGAAAAGAAAAGAAAAGAAAAAAGAAAAAAAAAGGTGAGTAGGGGAAACTCACTGGCTCATGTAACCAAAATGTTGACAGTATAATGGTTATAGATATACCCAGAGGCTATCTCTCCCCTCTCCCCTTCCCCTTTCACCTCTCCCCTCTCCTCTCTCCTCTCTTCCCTCTCTTCTCTCTTTCTATCTCCTTTTAAGGAAAGAGGGAAATATATTTACTTATAGTATTTTTAGTTTTAAAAAGCAGTCCCTTGAGACTGGTTTAACATGGCCAGCTTTTCATGAGCAACTACAGTGTCATGGCCATAGGGACAGGCACTGTCGTTCTGCCCTCCAGAGCTCCCAGATAAACCTACATGTGGCCACAGACATGGGTGCTAATGTCCCTCAGACTCTCCAGGACAGCAGTCTCAACACTATGCTCTTCAGATCATGGGTTTGTATTCCAAAACTGGGATTATTAGAAACTCTAAAGGTTTCAGTGACAAAAGCTAAACAGAATTTGAGAATATCGATGTGCAAGCACAGAGAAATGTGATTGCTGGGCTGAGAGAAGTCCTCCTGGAGAGGACAGTATTCCATTTGGCCTCTGAGATTTCTGACAGTCTCGGGAGAGCATGTTTTAGGCAAGGAGGGCGGGTAGGAGGGCATGTTTAAGAGGGAACTGCTGGGTGTTCATCAGGGTGAGACCTAGTGCTTGAAGAGCCATGAAGACAAAGTCACAGAGGGAAATGGGGCCAGGTGATCAGAGCTTCAAAGGCCTGATCCTAGTGGGTGACAAAAAACTACTGAAAGTTTCAAACATTGGACATGCAATTTGTGGCAGTCTTTGGGAAGGGGATAAGACTAAAGTCATGGACACTATTTCATAGTAGAAGGGAGAGAGGCTAAGGCCTGAACTAAGGTGCAGGGGGTTATAAAGAAGGGATGATTCTGAGAGAGAAGTAGTGGGTCCTGGAGGGTGCTTGGAATTTAGCAGGTGAGGGAGAGAGCTATATTAAAAATTACCAACACATACTCATAAACAGCTCTTATTGAACATTTTTTTCTACTACTTTCTACTAGTTTTCTGCAGGGAAATTCCAGCCGATTGCAGCCCCATTTGAAACTGTGGCTGATTTGATCCACTCTATCTGGTTGCCCAGGAGCACATAACCCACAAAAGCCCTTCCTGCTTCTAGAATGTGGTTCTCATCTCCACAGCTGAGTTACCCATGGTGCTTGGGAAAAGAGAAAAATTGTCCTTAATTGGCTTAAAAGAGAGTCAGGGGAAGAGACTGCTAAGATGCATGGATGTCTGCATCAAGAACTTCTAACCTGGGCATCTGGATAATTGATGGATTGAAGTTCTTCAGAAGTAGCTGTGGAACTCCCATTTCCATAAATTGGTCATCTCTTACTTCACTGACTTCACATCTTGATTGAAGAAAACTGTGCATTAAATGCCAAACACATATTCCTAACACATTCTTCTTGAAGAATGTGATTTATTCTAGTATTTTAAAAATCCAGTCCATTTCATCATCTATTATTATATTTTTGTCATCATATATATTTAAATACATTCCTTTAGTGGATGTAAAATGCTTTTATTTTATTCCCTTAATAAATATTCATTTCAAGGTGACAGCCAGATGGGTTTTAGGCAGGAAAAAAATAGTTTATCCTTTGAGCAAATTTATTATTGGTACATTTTCTTAAATGCTGTCATAAAGGCCAGTCTCTCACCGCACATTAATTTTATGACTTTATTTGTATTTCATGTGAACGCCACACTCCAATTCACTTTTCTATCTACTAATGTACTAAATGGTTTTATTTTCCTTTGCAAAAAAGAAATCTTATATTAGGCATGAATTTGTAGCAGGCTTAAAATTTAGCTTACTGGAACATCCCTTCCAGGAAGCAATGTTGGTAAAAAACAAATTCGGCTTCATGGCAGGACAAGATTGTTAGTGTCTTCAATTGTGGAGCCTCCAGTGGAAGCCTTACTTAAATTTGTTATGTCTCTGTTTATTAGCTGTATTCAAACTAACTCTGATACTACGTGCCCCCTACCCCTCACTCCACCAAGTCTCAACATCTCATGTTCGTTTCCCATCCTCATTCTGCTCCATCTTTTGGGTGTGATGAACAGTGATGAGAGGAGTAGATGTGGCTCATCCATAGCACCACGATTCCAAGGAGACCTCAGGGTAAGGTCTCACCTGTGTTCAGCTGCTTTTTTATGCACCACTGACTCCAGAAGCATCTCTGAGCCAGGGGTGGGGGTGAATCTAAAATTGAATTTCATTTCTTCCTCCTAAACTACTCTTGCTGAACAGTTTCTCCAGCTTCAGACTCTTACATCATATGGGCTACAATAATTCATGCTAAGAATAAATAATATTTATTATTTCAAACATGATGCTAGATTAATGACTTTGACAGATAAAGCATGCCAAGGTATTTAAACTAGCCATTTAAATCTTGTATTAAATTATTGGCATGGTATGAAAGAACATCAAAGAGCACACCTAAACCTTTAAAAGCTACAAAACCACCTTTCAGGACAGAGTTTGTTCACATGGTGTGTCAGTTGAAACTCCTCTGGCCAAAGGCAGGCCTCCACCCTGCTCCCCCTCCTTGGGTTGCTGCCCTTCCCCGATTCCTGAGGGAGAAGGTGGGTGTAAAGCCCTGCCCCTACCCTCTCACCACCCCCTTCCCACTCCCTCCAAATGTTCAAATCTCCAATTCTCCCTGAGCTTTCTGAATGTGAGAGCAAAGCAAAAATGTGGGTGAACAGGGTGAGCCAGTCAGTGTCTGAGAGCTTTAGAGGGTTTAGGCCAGGCAGTGAAATGAGAAGGGTGGTTTTAAGAAGGGATGGAAAGAGTGGGAACTGAGCCCTTCCACAGGCTAATCTCAGGGACAGCTCTCTCTGAAAGAGTTGCTATTCTTCAAATTAAAGATGAAGCTAAAAGGACAAATGGAATGAGGTTCCCTATCAGTGGCCAAGATCTAAGCAGGCTGGAGCACACATGGGCTTTAGGCAAAAACTGTCTGGTGAAAGAAGGGTCAATGTGGCTCTCAGTCTCCAGTTGGGAGACAGTTCCAAGAGTAACAGACCTGCTGGGACTGGTTCAGGAAGCAGGGCAGGCTGTAGCTGAAAGGCAGCTGGAAGGCTGGGTGTCAACAATCCGCCAGATTGGAGCCATGCCTGGGGCTCAACCTGCTTAGCCACATCTACTGTGGAGGCTGCTGTGTCCTCCATCCAGAATCCTCACTCTGCACCCAACCAGATGGCTCTAGAGTTCTTTTCAGAGGTCCAGGTCATACCTCTTCTGGGGGTAAACAGCCACTCTAGGATACTCTGGCTCCTCAGTCCTTTCTCTTCTAGAACTGAAGTCTGGGCCTCTGTCCTGGTTCCCAACATGGCACCCAAAGACTGGTCATTAATAGTCAATAAGCCTCTGCTTATCTTAGATTTAAGAAGAAGAACTATGCCTTAAACACCAAAAACATTTGTAAGCCACCTATGATCAAAGAAAAACTTTTATTTGAGGGTACCACTGGAACTGCACCCATATACTAATAATCACTTGGGTATTTAGAGATTTCAGATTTGCAGTGTATATTTCTATACATTCTGGGGAAAATGTTTTGAGTTGAGCAAAAATAACTCCTTAGTTTTTTTAGCTGAAAACAATTTGCATAACACTCTCACATCTCTGATCTCATTTGATCTTCGTAAATACCAGTGAGATAGGCCAAAAAGCTATTTTTTTTATTTTGCAGGTAAGAATAAAGTCTTAATTAATCAAATAACTCTCCTGAGGCATCACACTTAGGTAGATCTAATCGTCAGGCCTCACTTTCCCTTCCTGGAAATTTTGGTCTCCCTGAACTGGTCTTTGTTTCCCATTGTTTCCCTTCTACCTGGTGTTTATGTTGTCTGTTTGTTTCCAGTGGCTCAACCATCTCCCAAAAACCATGGATCTAGTCTGCAATATCCCATATTTCTTTCAGTTTCCCATACTTTTCTCAAGTGAATTTTGTGTCTAAGTTGATACTCTTTGAGTTTTATTAAGGAAATTCTCACTTCTCAACTTACATTCTCTAGGAGTTTAAAAGACCATGACGAGTACTCCGAAAAATCACTAGTGGTGAACACTCTTGATCTGGGTATAACAATTGCACAAAAAGTCACTTGTAGAACATGAACACATATAGGAATCTCTTGAAAAAGAATGGGCTTCACCTTCAGTTTTCAGGAGTCAATCAAATTTAGTAAGATTCCCAACATCTAACTTTAGAGTAAGTGATCCTTCGTGTTTACATTGAGGTGGGAATTGCAGCAGTCAACTTTGATCTTATTAAGTCCTTATATGCTCAGAAAGACTTAAGGATCTGACTCAGTCTGTATTCTTCAGATGCAAGCCAGCTAAGAGAGAATTATTACCTCCATTGTCCATATATGACACATACAGTTAAAGTTCCTTCTAATAATTCTGAAATTTTAATTTCTTAATGGAAGCCTAAAAAGGAAAGTGTGAGAGATGATGGGCTACTAGCTTATTGTGTTACATATGTTCATCCATTTTATCACTTGTGTAAAGCCATTTTCCATTTAGAATTCCTGAGGTTTAAATGACCATGTCAAGATACTCCTAAAATCACAGCCTTAGCAATGCATGTAATTTTCATCTTCACAAAGAATATAGCAAATCTTTGCTGCCACATTCACACTCTTATTAACTCTTATTTACTCCTCCAGAAGCTGTAATAAGAAGACATTTAACTAAGCGTTAGACCTGAGTTTTTATCATGTGTCTGCTCCTTCCTATCTTTGTCTCAAGCAAATCACTTAACCATCTCTGCAGGATATCTTTCATTCCGGCCCCACTGGCACCTTCTCTGCCCTGCTCTGTGCCTCAGGGGCTGACTTTAGAGGCCAGCATCAACTGGACTCTCTTGTCTGACTTCCTATTAGTTTCAGCCAAGAAAAGGAGGCCACAATATATCAGAGGGCCAAGGAAAAGGAGGCTGGGATATATATTCCTGAAAACATTGCTGTGGTTGGCTGAGTCCTTCTACCCAAAGCTCCTGTAGGCAGCCTTCACCTAAAGCTACCTGCTCTGGGTTCTGCTAACTGTCTTCTTTTGCATCTTCAGATTGAAGGAGGGTAGCAGTTCCCAGATGTTGTTTTCCCCTTACCTGCCCACACATTTAAAAATAGTCCCTTTATTAAACTCTCTTCAAATTACCAATTACTCATGGGTAATTGAAAATCTTTGATTTTCATCTATACAGTGGAGACGGTAATAGTTTCCCTGATGTCTTCAAGAGGTAGTAGAGGATCAATGAAGATCGCAGATATGAGAGTGGTATCAGCTGCAACAAGCTTTAGCTTTGCGATGTAAGGCATTATTATCGTTCAGTTAAGAACACCTATTCTTTCTAGAATGTGTACTCTGGAACCCTTATGTTCTTTATAAAGAATACTATTTCCAGTACTTACCTGTTAGTACTCACTAAAAGAAATACAGTAGAGGAGGACTTGAATAATCTTGTTACTATGTTACTCAATTTTGGCATCTTATGAAATTTTCCAACAGTTTACATTTTGTGATTATCTCCTACTTGCTATAATATGGAAATTAAATATAAATTTATTTGTCAGTGCTTCTTTTTAGATTGACTCCATTCTTAAAGATCCCATAAAAATTCTCCCCAGTCTTGCTTCCCTAGGTAACATGCAGCTTGCCATCTGCTCTGACCTGGACATACGTGTCACTGATATTACAGGCTTGGGAAGCGGGCCCCTTAAAACCATGACAATGAGACAAATATACAGTATGGAGAAAAGCAAATCCCCACCTAAAATTAAAGTAAGTGTGATCCTTGCAGAGAACAAAGCAGGCACAAGCAAGCCCCTTCTGTTTAAGTGTAGGCAGCCCTTAACCATCCTCAGGACTGAGGAGGTAACAAGTTCACTACCACGGAGATTTCCCAAGGAAAGAAAAGGCGGTATTTTCTTAACCCGTGCACATATGAGGGCTAGGTCCTTAGGCAAGGCCGGTACTTTCACTCCGTTTCTGACAAAGCTGTGGCTGTGTACGACAGTGCACAGCTGTTTCCTGTCCCCCGCGACTGCACTTAACTGCACGCATCCGTCGGCACCATTCACAGAAAGGAGCGCCTTCTTGCTCGGAAGAGGAGTGTGGGTTCTGCTGAAATTTAAGTGAGCTGCATAAAGTTGAAGTCCTAAAGTGCCAGAATACTGTCACAAAAACTAAAATGAAACCTCCTGTTTCGTAGAAGATTTCCCTGAACTGGTCGATGACACTGAACTAGGGAAACTACAGATCTGTGTGAAGTTGGCACACTCCCAGACCATGGCAGGGTGATGAGCCCAGATCTTTCCATGGCCAGAGACCCTCTTTATGAAACTGAGGATCCGAGAGTGGAAAATGTCATCATTGAACATTGCCTCAAAAACACAGCTTTGTGAAAAGACACGTCTGAAACCCCGTCTGAAACCCCGCTGAGAAGATAAGCGCAGTTGGTGGTTGAAGAGTGCTCGCGAGCGGGAGGTGTCAGGAAGGCGCCCAGCTTTGCGATCCAAAGCACAAAAGAGGTAACTGAAGCTGAATCCTTGACTTTTACTAAAAACGATTTTTCTCCATCCACAGCCACACCCTCCAAAGCCCAAAAGTTTGTCTGAAAGCCAAACCACGCTTTCCCACTGAGGAACTAGAGGACATTCGGAACATAGTCATCTTGGGTTGCTGGAAAGTGGAAGCAGCCTGTGGCGGAAGAGCCCGGCCTTGACACACACCTAATGAACGGCAGTTCTTGCTGGCCACTGATGGATCCTTTGCCTCCATTACCAAATTTGCCAGGGCTGCTGAGCAACTTGACTGAAATCAGAGGTGTTTAAAATTACTTATCTTTTCTTCACTCATCAACATTTGCCAAAGGCTGTCATGATGTGACAGACTTGTTTTGTCCTTGATATGTTTGTTAAACAGTGCTGTAAGAATGTTTTTGACATGGCCATACTACTCTTCTCTCAGTTAAAGCTATTATATTTATTAAGCAAAATTTGTTCTAGACTCCTAAGTCACAGATACAATTCCTCCTCCCATATTTCCCCAGTTTTGGAATCACACTTCTCCAGGTGCCCTCACTCTAAACAGTGCCTGGTATGCGGTAACCACTCAAATGAATGGAGGAATGCATTGTTTGGTTTGCTAGCTCCTCACTTAAAAATCTCTTGTCTTCCTTCTTGCTCCTGATTCTTCTTCCAGTGGGAAAGACATCATCATCCACCTGGCTCAGGGCAGAAACCCAGGCATCAGCCTCAACCTTCATTCCTTTCCCCACATCCAATCAATCAATTACCATGTCCTACCCACTCCACCTCATACCTCTCACATACCTGTCAGCTTTTTTCTGTCTCCACTGTCATTCTCCTTATCCAGGCCATCGTCTTTCCTGGCCTGGAAAGCCACAACAGCCTTCTAATTGGTAGCCCTACCTTCAGTCCTGCCCCTTTCCAATCCATTCTCCAAGCCCCAGTTCTCTGCAATCAAATCCCACCATCTATAGCAATGACCTACACTGGGGGGACAACAAGGTGCAAAGGTTTTTTGTGATCTTTCTCTGAGTGAGGAGTGACTAAAATATAATGTGTAGAAGCTAAAATGTTGAGATGTCAAAAGTAAGGCTGAAATATGTACTATTCCAAAAAATCTAGAACATTTGCCTGTTGTAACCTGGAGTAGAGCAGACAGAAATAGGCCTTGGTGAATAATATTGTGGCAAGTAGACATACCCCCTTTGCCTGTTGTGTTCACTCTGGATGCCAGAATCCTGACTCTAATGTTCAAGTAAAACCCAAAATTCCAAGTACTTTATATCAAACAATACCTGAATGGGTTCTTTAATTCCATTTGCAGGGAACACTGTTGGTGAGCACCCCCACCCACTCAAGGAATCTACCTAAACCAGCAGAAGTGTTTGCTGAGAGGATATTATTTATGCCCTTGTGACCACTGCGACACCGGGATGTATAACCCTCCTCTTGCAAACTTTCACCAGGAAGCTGTGATCAAACACCAGACCAAAGAAACAGAGAGAGTAGAGACCACTTAATGTGAGATAGGGTAGATCTTGGCAGCTCAAGGGATGGACTGTGGCAGACATTGTCTTCAGAACAGCTCCTCAGACTACTCTTTCTTTCCCGACTTCAGGACGCCCAGACTGATGGCTCTTTCTCAAAGGACTTCCCTTGGCTACTCAAGGTAGTAGTGTCCGAGGCTTTCCATCCTGCTTGGCAGCTCTTAGCTAATAACTGAAGCCCAGCTCCCTTGCCCTACAGATGGAGCTAAAGCTGCCCACCTTGAGACTTGCTACAATCACACTTACACATGGCTTTTGCTCTTCTCCTGCCTACTCGCCCTACTCTCTCACCAGGAGTATCTCCTCAGAGCACTTTTCTGATCAATCACTTGCACTTGAGATGAGACATTCTCATATCAGCAACTGCTTCTGGGAATCCCAACCTAAAACACCATTTAGTTTTAAATGTTTTTTGAAATTATTGAGTACCTATAATCCTCCCAATCCTCCTTCCCTGCTTTATTTTCCCCATAGCATTTATCACCATGTAAATTATTGTGTTTATGCCCCACATCTAGCTCCAATAGAACAAGATTTTTGTCAGTTTTGTTTACTGCTGATTATTCAGCATGTAGAACAGTGACTGCCACATGGTAGGCACAATAAATGTTTATTGAATGAATAAATGTATCAAGGATTGGGCTATATACCACAAATGAAACAATGAGCAGAAGAGAGATGTCCACAAGCCCCAGAAAGTGAAAATGCATCATTAAACAAAATGGATTACCCTATTTCTTCTAATCATCTTCAGAAATTTCCATTGCCTGGTTTTATATTATTCTACTTTGGGATATCCCTTTATCATTATAACTTTGAGTCTTTGCATTCATTCTCCAGTGATTAACTCCAATATGTTTTGCTTGTGGCATTTCTTTGCACCAAGGATGGATAGTCTTAGCCCTGCAGCTCTCTTTAAACATTAACATTTCTCCAGCTTGTGCTTTCTTCAGAATTTAGAGTTCTATTCTTTTTCTGCTGGAATCATGGAATGGGTATTTCTAACCTTACATCTGGTCAGAAGAGTTACTTTCTGTTTGAGGTCTGTAGCAAAGACTGCTGGTTTTCTGCTTATCCCTCATTCTACACTTTTTCCTTAGTAGCCAAACTCAGATATTACTGGCAGTCCAATGGTCTACTAGAGCCTGTTCATACAGACTCACAAGAAACAATTATTAGGCTTTCAGAAATTTTGTAAACCAGTTGTTAAAGTTCAGCAGCTTGAAAATGGCTGTGGTACTAATATTTATGCCACAGAAATTGGCAAACACTACAATTGGGACTTTATTTTTTTTCTTTCTTTTTTTCAAGAAGCAGAGCAAGAGGTAAATCTGACTTATAAGCATACCACTGGCAGTGAATATGTACCCAGCTAAAAGACTACATTTCCCAGCCTCCCTTACATTAAGATGTGGTTAATGACATACAACAGGAAGTGTTATATGGGACTTTTAGAAACTTTTCTTAGAAGGGAAAGTTCCCCCTTCCACAATATTGTTGCCTGAAATATGAATATGATGACTAAACCCCAGCAGCCATCTTGGGCCATGAGATCAAGGAGAACTGAATCCCTGGTCCCTAATGACTTGAAACTGTCAAACCAGCCCTGATTATCTAACTCCAGAGGAAAAATGAACTTCTACTTTTTTAAAGCCACTTTTTATTTGGGGGATTTCCATTGTAGGTAGCAACACCTGATTCTAATTGACAAGTTCCAGCCAAAAGTGAATTTCTCAACAAGTGAATATGTGATATTTTATATTCTTTATATTTTCTATCTGTGAGCCACCACAGTGGTGCTTAACTACATCATGCTCTTCCTCATGTGGGCTACAGCTGCTAGGTAACTCACCCTCAGACATGCCCTCCCATGTATTAGTCACTGATGTCTTTTCCTTCAGTTAGCTTTTGACACCTGATTAAAGTCCATCACAAGTCCTGAATCCTTCTGGAAATTTATATTTCTTTCAGTTCAGCCATTTTTTTCACATCCACAGCAAATGGTGGGTACATTCTGACACTGGATGGTGTCTTCGTGGCAGGAGCTAAGCCTAGACTCATTTCACCAGGAGTCTGCATGAGGAAGAAGGAGGAGTTGGTAGGGATGATCAACTCAGGCAAACTTAGGGACAATCTCCAATGAAAAAAGACCAAAAAGGGAGAAATAGCTATCAAATGAGTAAAAGTTGTGATACAAGGTAGCCCCTTTCCCTGTCTGATTTTACAAGCTGTGTTTAGGACCAGAACACAGACTGTGCCATCCTATTTCTAAATAACAGGTTAATGTAAAATCAATTTAATCTATTAGGCAAGTGAGTAATTTTTTTGGAATTAACTTTATCAACCAGCTGTTAAGTATCATAGACATAATCTCTAAATTTACAAATTAAGTCTCATGAAATAAAAGTAGCCAATTTCCCTACTGAATAATTACAGAAATTGCCCTCAAAGATAGACATTTACTTATGAAGTATGTCAATGTGTCCTTCCAGGACAATGTTTTTTTAAAAATTCACATTTAATGCCTTTTATTAGTTATAACTCTATTAGAGAAAGAAATAAAAGAGGGAAATTACTTTTTTGTCCTTGTCGATTAGGCTAATTTAGTCTTTCTGGTCAATTGTAAAATTTTTTGGCTATTTTATAGAAATGAAAATGGAAATTATCTATCTATATAAATCTAAGTAGATTTACAGTATTGTGTTTCAAATATAGTGTATCAAAAAATAGTGCATTTGAAACCAGTGTCCAGGCTTATGGTCACAAAAATAATTAACTGTGGTTGGTGGCTTTTATAGGCAGCTGAATGTCTTAGAGGTACTGCTTATTTATATCAACTCCCAAGTGGAATTAATATCCACCACCCTTCATAGATTGCTGGAGGAGTACCCTGCTGTCTAACTTGTGATTTCTTAATTGAGGTCAATTCTCTTCCTTTGCACAGGGGTGAGTAATCTATCTCCAAGAAACCACCACTGTCAAAGGTGGTATAAACCCCACAAATCATCACTCCCTCCTGCTGTCCAACACCATAATACAATTCGCTGAGCTAAATTAAGATGCTTCTTTTTTTTAAAAGAAAAGACAAATATTTTATATGTTTGGAAGAGACATCTATTTATCTATTGGTATGTTCACTTCTTTAGCAGAATTTTGTATAGAAAGAAATTTTATTTTATAGACATAATCGTATCTGCTTATAAATCTTTACTTAGGCCTTGGAGTCTTTTAAAACCAATTAATATTTTAAACAATGTTGTTACAAATAAAATTATGAATTATTAGTGTTAACTAAATGTTTTCCTTGTTGATTTCTTTCAAAGTTACATTTAAGATTAAAAAGTTTTATAGATGTTGAGTTAATACAAAGGTAAATTTTTAAAGATATTTTTAGAAATATAATGAAAATAAAGCATCAGTCCTTTGGGAATGTAAGTGATTTGTGCTCATATTTATCAGATTGAAAGTTGGGCTTAATGGACAGACAACCCAGTCGATTAAAGCCAGGAACACTGGGTTTCTGGTTCTGGTACTCATTGCGATGAGTGGTAACTCATTAGCAATATGTCTTTAGGCCTCATCACTTCCCCCCAACTGAACCAAAGCTCACCTTATCTTTGTGGATAACATCCTTGCCATGGTCACACAGCCCTGCTGTGGGCATCAAATGAAGTACTTGGAGAAGTTGGAGTAGAGCCTCCAAATGTTTTTTTTCCAGCCTGGATTTAAAGGATAGTTGATCAAGAGACCACAAGTTTCTGTTTGCTTACTTGTTTTTTTGTTTTAAGCAAGAGCTTTAAAAACATAAAAAGCTGTTGTGGTACATATATACAATGGAATGTTACTCAGCCATAAGAAGAGATGAAATATTGCCATTTGCAACAATATGGATGGACCTCGAGATGATCATGCTAAGTGAAATAACCCAGACAGAAAAAGTTGAAAATCACATGATATCACTTATATGTGGGATATAAACCTAAAAGCAACAAATGAACATGACAAATAAAGAGACTAATTGACATGGACAATAGACTAGTGGTTACCAGAGAGTAGGAGGGAGGGGGAGGAGGGAGATAGATGGGGTAAAAGGGTCAAATATGTGGTAACAGAAAGAAATCTAATTACGGGAGGTGAATACACAGTGTAAACACATATATGCCTTACTATTAAAGTGCACAGCTAAAACTTATTGGATTTCATTAACCAATGTCACCATAAAAAAAAAAATGAAAAGCTGTGACACAAGTGATTCTGAGAAGGCAAAGCCCTACATTACCCATTATCTCTTATTTGGAAAGACAGGTAAAAAGGTTAGAAAGGATTCTCATGCAAGTTACCATAAAATATAATTTAATCTATATGGATTTTGTATCCTGTCCTCATAAAGTTGAGTTTTTATTTGTTTACTTAAGAGAGCAAAGCACATTCCTGTTTTATCAAAAGATATGTTAAAATAGTTCCAAGGACTATTGGTGTAGGACCTGAGACTATGGGTATTTGACTTTAGGAAAGCACACCTGTTTTAAGCCTTTGATAAAGGGGTGTATGTTTGCTTACTGAAAGTTAAATATGCTTAGTAGGTTGCAGCTACCCTGCCAACAATGACCCTACAAATCTCAAAATGAGAAAAATGATTGTGCAGATTCTCTTCAACTCAGGAACATATCTGATGCCTCCTTCAAAAAAATAAAAAATTATCTTGCAAGTAAAATAAATATACAATTGGCTGTTTTAACTTTAAAAAGTAATCCAGAAATGAAATTTTCTATGACATACTGAATGTGAAAACTTTTTATAAAGTATAAAGTATATAAATGCATGCTGTTATCACTATTTAAAAAAAAAACTAGAAAATCAGAATTTTTAAGTAGCGGTGACATATGTTAATGTAGAAAGGCAAATATTTTAAAGGTCTTGATGATTTTTACTTGTAACTTATGGCATATCGATATTAATAAATGTCACTGTTATGTGAGGAGCATTACTATTCTTAAGGTCCATTGGCTGTTTTTCTTCTTATATGTGCTCTGTATCTTTTCCCTCAATATCACTCTTTCTCTCTCTTGACTCTTCTCCATTTATCCTTTCTCCACATACCAGAATCCCCAAACTCCACCCACTAGGAAAAAATTGAAATTTTCTGGTTCTTCATTGTGCAGAGTAATCTAACACTTCTTTAGCTCAATCATCCCCTTCTAGGCAAGATGGACATACATGCAAAAGGCAACCTGTTGTCAATGGGCCCATTGACCACAACTGGTGCTACTACAACCCAGCTGGCAGAAACAAGAAGGCACTGAGAAGTGCATTTGGCCTTTGTGTCTTCTCTAAGCAAACCTTGGTGGCTCATGATAATGGATGGTCTACCAAGGTTTTGTAGGGGCTCAGAATGAGCCATCCCAAGATGTGCCTCAGTGGTATGCAGATTACTTTGAGCTAAATGCAACTAAGACCCTGCAAGCTCAAGAGAAACTTCTCCCTACCTCCTTAACTATCTAGAAGAATTTAAATTAGGGGTCTGGCCCATAGTAAGAATTATCACCAGAAATGACTTTTTACCTATCTTTGTGGCAGGACAAATGAATAATTACTGAACATGTGTTCTCTCTACAATTACCTCCTGAAGCTCCAAGGTGTCTTACTCATCTTTTAGTTCAAACTGTCATTTTTACATCAATTTTCCTTTGTGTCTTTGAACTTCTCATAAATGGGGTCTCTGACTCTCTCATCTATGCAGAGTTCCCATACATATGTAGGTCATTAAATTTGGTCATTTTCTCTTGCTAATCTGTTTTAGGTCTATTTGATTATTATTAGACCAGATGGGAAAATCTTGAAGATTGAGGAAAGTTTCCTCATCCACCACAGTTTCTTATATTTTGATCACCCAAATGGCCAGCATTTGGGAATTGTGGGTGCCAGGCCTGACTGGCCCAAGGTCTGGCTGTGATCCAAGGTCTGGCTGTTATCGAAGACCTACCTGATCCAAGACCTGACTGGCCCAAGGTCTGGCTGGTCCAAGGTCTGGCTGGTCCAAGGTCTGGCTGGTCCAAGGTCTGGCTGTGATCCAGGCCCGTGGCTAAGAATAAAATCCCAGACTTAGAAAATATGTAACCATACTTCAGCTTATTGTATCACACATGTGTGGCTGAATGCCACTTTTGTACTCTGCTGTGTGAGGAGACATGCAGTTTCCTGGAGAGCAGAAGGGGAGAGCAGAGAAGGAGAACAGAAGGGGAGCACAAGGAAGGGGAGCAGAAGTGCACACAAGACTGCGTGCTCTGTGCAATAGACTGCACTTCCCAACAGAAGTGTGTTCTGCACGATGAAGTTGGTGCCTGCTATTTCATCCTCATGTCTGCATCTTGTGCCTTCTTCCAGCTGGGTCTCATACCACTGAACCCTCCTTTCCGGGTCAGCAATACCCCTGGCCCTGACAGGAACCCTTCTTGGCTCAGAACTTGATATAGTGCTACAGAACATCTCATCACACACAGAGGTATAAGCAGGCAAAGTGCAGCCTGGTCTGAGTGTTATTATCAACTACATGTCTTTTGATCTCAGTCACTTTAAGGAAAGGAGAAGGCCCTCTTACAATATTTCTTGATATTGAAGTAGTTACCTTAACAACAGGATGCTGTCTAACAGATCTGAGAACTGGTCTCCAACACAACTCTCTCCAGGCTAGGCAACATGGACATGAGTGAAAGCACAATATGAATTTGTCTAATGATATCTAGGGCAGGTCCTTTGAGTGGGTATGTCCCAAATCACAGTGTACATCTGAGAACATGTTAGAATGGACCCTGACAGAAGTAATATCAGGGATGTTACATAAGGAAAACTCACACACATGCATACTGAATGCAAGGGCCAGGCCTATCTATAATATCTGATGAATCTGGGGCAACAATACAAAT
The DNA here is from genome assembly GCA_028627145.1 of Eidolon dupreanum. Lineage (NCBI taxonomy): Eukaryota > Metazoa > Chordata > Mammalia > Chiroptera > Pteropodidae > Eidolon > Eidolon dupreanum. The sequence goes on along the minus strand of CM053504.1, from coordinate 45,975,660 downwards.
ATATATCAATATACCATATATTTAAATAGTTGAAAGTTAAAAATCAAGCTGATAGCTGGAAAATAAAAAATGTTCTATCCCCCTACCTGGACAAATGTTCTTTCCTAACAACCTGGAAGGCCAGTTTCATATTTAGAATGTCCAGCCTCCTCAGAAGGCTGCACCGGAACATGACAACACATGACCCATCCCTCCTTGTTCCACCTTCGGCTTCACTCTGCACCAAAAAGGGCCTGTGGGTTCTCAGTTGAGACATCCTGACTGGCCTGTCCAGCCTATATCCACCCTCTCCAAATAGCTGCCCCTCGTCCATGCTCTGGCAGCGGGGTGCATGCAGTGGAGATGCCATTTAACCTGAACTGCGGAGGAGGCTGGTGCAGCCCCAGAGGCAGGCTCGGGGGCTATTTTCTTGGAGAAATACAGGGTCCCAGGCATTCAGAACATGGCAGAGGAGAGAGAAGTATAGGCCTCAAGTGGGTGCTTGCCTTTGGCCCGATGATTTCATCCCCATATGACATGGTTATGGGTGAGGGGTGTCTTGAAGTGGGGGAGGCTCTGAAGCTCAAGGCAAAAGAAGGAAACTTGTTTTCTGAATCCATGGGCAATGCTGGCAAAGACAGACAGTATAAAGTTGTAATAAGATGAGCCAATTAATCACAGTGTTTTGAACCACAGGTGGTTTCTGTTTCTGCCAGATAATATAAGCCATTTTAATCATCCTATCAAAACTTTACCCTTAATGATCCAGAGTGCTCTATAATGCAATGGAAGCAATGGAATTTGTTTCTAGACCATTTGTGGTCAAGTGGCAAAAGAGTTTACATTTTAAATGTGCATGAGGGCTCTTCCTCTTCTCTTCCTTCCCTTTCTGAACAATAAAGTCCAAAGCATATTAGGTCAACCAAGAAAGGTAGGTATCTGCCTGAGGTGAGGGTGGGTTGCTTTTGTTTTACAGAACATTATTAGAACAACTGGTGAAATTTAAAATGAATTTGAGTATTAGATGGTATTAACATAACACATTAATTTCCTGATTTGAATGGTTGTAGTGTGGTTATATAAGAGATATCCTTGTAACGAATAGATCTGATGAATTTGGGGGAAATGGGATACCGTGTAGGCAAATTATTCTCAAATGATTAAGGAAAAAATAGTTCTCTACTGTACTTACAACTTTCCTTTAAATTTGAAATTGTTTCAAATTTTTAAAAACAGAAATACATTAAGAAAAAGCAATAGAGATATGGCCCACTTAGAACAATGGAATAAATAAGCCAGTCAAAGTTATCTAAGATGGTCAAAAGATAATCTTTTCCGGATCCATCAGCTGTCATAGTTAAAAGGGTGTTTCCTTGTTGGAAAAGCAATTGGGACAGTTAATATTTTACATAATTTAGAATGAAGAAGTATAAAAGTAAGGGGTATCCATATTTTTCTTATGATGTAGAATAACAGCAGGGGAAATTAAAGTAATTATACAAAGGAAGTGAAACATGATGAAGAGACAAGGAAAAAATTTTAAATCAGTGGCTTTTCTGGGGGATAAAACCATTTAGAAAGGCACAGAAATATGCGGGGTAGATATTAATAGCTAGTGTTGAGAGGATGGGGGATCTACTGCATAAAGAAAGAAAAAAGTCCTCAGGACTGACAAGTAGAGACAAAAAGAGCTATCTCCCTATACTCAGGAAAGACTACATAGGTCAGCCAGAGGTGGGGTGGGAGAGGAAGTAGTAGAGGGGGAGGGAAGGCAGGGAGAGTAGGCTGCGGGCTGTGGAGTGGTTTGCATTCTAGTGACCACAGAAGTGAGGTAAGCCAAAAACAGACACACTGGAGTTTGACCCAATGAAACACAGTGAGTCAGACTCTAAACTGAACCTGTTCTACCCCTGGTTGCTTGGCTACATATGAAACCCTTTCCTGATGTTAGTAAACTATAATGAGGTGAACCACAGAAATCGAAGTAAACAGTAGTTACAGGCAGAGCCACATAGGGTCTGGTTGCTCTGCTGGAGGAGTTCAGTAGTAATCTGTCCCAGGCGAAGGAGGATGGGAGAGGCTTTGGCTTACTGAAACTATGTTTGAGAGAGCTACTGGATTCTGCTGATCTGGTTCTTTGCAGACTGATGAACTACAGAGTTGAAAATGCATAAGGTCCCACCTGTTCTAATCCCTGGCCTCACCATCTCAGAAGAAGCCTGGTCTGGGATAAGATGGAGGTGCACATGCCTGGGGCCCAGATGAAGTTGCCCTGGGTTCAAAGCAATGCAGGCAGCCACTGCTAACTAACTGTGGTTCCCTTCCTGTCATCACCCCAGACAGCTGGGCCTCACAGAGTGAGAATTGGCCCTGGGACATCCCTTTAAACAGTGGAAGCACCTGCAAATTATTTTACTTTTTAAATTACATCCTTTTCTTTTCAGTTACTTTTATAACCTAATTCTTTATTTGTAGCTCTAATTCGACATTCCAGAAATTCTCTGAACTCTGTGTTCTATTGTGATGTTTTCAGTCAGGCATCCCAATTACTTTAAGAGTAGATAAAACTGCTTTTCTCAAGCACGAAAATTGTCTCATTGTTTTTCCTAAATTAGAAAACCATTTACACCTCATTTATGGTGTGGTGGGAGAACCCACAAAGCGAAGCAATTTTCTGCTAAACATTTACCATCTTCTGTAAAATTTCTGACATGTTGAGATAAGCATGATTTAAATTTATTCAGTGATCACATTTTAACACTAAGTGAATTGAAAACATCTGAAAAAGATCTCTTAAATATTCTGCTCTTCTGTCAACATTTTCAACCTGAAATATCAACCATTTACTCTTGATTTTGTGTAACTGACAGATTCAAAGCACACATGGCAATCACTGTGATCTGCTTTTTCTAACCATACCAACTACAGCACAGAGTGGTCAAGGCTTTCTTCACATCTAAATCTGGTCTTTGTTGGATGCAAAGAACATTCATGCACAGCCTCCTAACAGATAGAAAGAGTATGGTTTTGAAAGCATTCAAAAAGTAATATTTCATTACAAACACATACATACACTCACATGCACACACACACTACACTCTGCTAGAATTAATAAATAGATTCAGCAAAGTTACAGGTTATAAAAGTGACACTCAAAAATCAATTGTGTCTCTATATACTAACAATGAACAATCTAAAAAGCAAATTAAGAAAACAATTCCATTTATAATAGCACCAAATAAGAACAAAATACTTAGGAATTAATTTAACCAAGGAGGAGAAAGACTTGTATACTGAAAACTACAAATCATTGTTTTAAAAAAAAATAAATCAAAGGATATATAAATAAATGGAAAGATATCCTTTGTTCATGGATTGGAAGACTTGACATTGTTAAGATGTTAATACTACCCAAAGAGATTTACACATTCAATATAATCCTCTAAAAATCCCAATGATGTTCTTTGCAGAAATAGGAAAACCCATCCTAAAATTTATATGGAATCTCAAAGGAGTCTAAATATCCAAAATAATCTTTAAAAAGAAAGAACAAAGCTGATGTCTCACACTTCCTGATTTCAAAATTTACTACAAAGCTATAGTAATCAAGAGTGTGGTACTAGAGTAAAGACAGATATATAGGCCAATGGAATAGGATAGAGAGCCCAGAAATAAGCCCTCACATAGGGAACCGAGACTATTCAACAGTAAAAAGATAGTCTTTTCAAGAACAAGGAATCCTGCACATCGTTGATGGGAATGTAAACTGGTATAGTCACTATAGAAAACAGGTTGGACGTTTCAGTAATATGATATTAACTACCATGTGATCCAGCAATTCCACTTCTGGGTACTTATCTAAAGAAACAAAATCATTATTCCCAAAGAGATATCTATAATCCATGTTCACTGAAGCATTATTCATAATAACCACGTTATAGAAACAACCTAAGTGTCTATTGATGGATGAATGGATCAAGAAGATGTGAGATACACACACACACACACACACACACAGAAATATTATTCAGTCATTTGCAACATGGATGAAACTGGAGGGCATTATGCTAAGTGAAATAAGCCAGACAAAGAAAGACAAATACTGTATGGTATTACTTATATGTGGAATCTTTTATAAAAAAAGTCAGACTCTAGAAACATAGTAAAATGGTGATTGCCAGGGGTTGGGTTAGGGGATGGGTGTAGAACTAGGGAGATGTTGGTAAATTACAAACTTCCAGTTATAAGATAAATAAGGTCTGAGGATCTAATATAAAACATGATGGCCATAGTTTATAATACTGTAATGTATAATTGAAATTTGCTGAAAGTAGACTTAAGTATTCTCACCAAAAAAAATGGTAAATATGTGAGCATGAGTTGAGGTAACAGATGTGTTAATTAACTCAATGGTAGGAATCCTTTTTATGATGTATATGTATAACAGATCATCATATTGTATGCTTCATATATCTTATAATTTAATTTGTCAATTATACTTCAATAAAGCTTAAAAATTAAAAATAAAAAGGAAGAAATTCTGTAATATGCTACACCATGAATGAATCTCAAGGCCATTACACTAAGTGAAAGAAACCAGTCACAAAAGGACAAATATTATATTATTCCACTTATGTGAGGAGCCTAAAGTAGTCAAATTCAGAGACAGGAAGTAGAATGGTGGTTATTGGGGGTCAGGGGAAGGAGGAATGGGAACTTGTTATTTAATGAATACAGAGTTGCAGTTTTGCAGGAGGAAAGAGTTCTGGAGAGGGAAGATGGTGATGGTTGCCCAACAATGTGAATTTACTAAAACCCTTTGAAATGTACACTTAAAAATGGCTAACTTTTATGTTATGTGCATTTTATCACAATCAAAAATAAAATACAAATTTTAAAGTTATATTCTTTCTAACTAGAGTCCCTTAATATGATTTTGTCTGTGGTCATGTTAATAATAAAACCAACAAACAATAATGCAACACAATATGCTCTTGTAACACTGTGGATTGAGAAGCTCAAGACCAACTAACTGGTATTTCTGCATTTCTACACAGGAACTGCAAGCTACAAGGAACTGGAGTTTTGACTCAATGCTATCATTAATATGCCCCCCAAAAAGTCAAAATCAAACACTTAAAGATTAACACTGCAAAAGAGAAGATATATCAAAATTAGGCACATAAATGAAGATACTTTAAAATCATAAAACTAGAAAAGTTCAGGGTTAGGGGGCTAGATATGGGAGTATAGCTTGCTTGAGCAGGGATGCTGCCAAAGTTTCCATAGCACCTGGCCTGTGTCTCCAGAAATTAAAGAAACCCAGATAGACTCCTGACCTAGGAGCATGTTTCTTTGTAGCCCTCAATATGAGACGCAGTGTTGTGCTTCCATCCAACCAAGACACTAACTGAATACCCATAAAGATAATAGCCATGGGCATCATTTCTTGAACTTCGCGGTATTAGGAGCTTCCTGGGCCCTCACGTGTACTACATATACAGTCCTCTCTACAGTTCAGTACCTCACAGCATGACTGGCACAGAACAGCTACTCAAAAATAGTTGTTAAATTGTTTAACAATGCTATGAGGTAAATGGTGTTATTATTATCAGCAATTTATGGACAAGAATTCTGGGACTCAGAGTTTAACCTACATGTCAAGATCATCCAGCAGTAGAGCCACTGTTATAGCTCCCAGATCCAGCTTTGTATTTATAAGTTCCCCGCAAAGTCTTTCATTTCCTATGTAAGAGTAAGAGGGATCCTGCAAGAATGTAAATCAGATCAAGTTAGTCCCCTGCCCTCACTCTGCCAAGGTTCCCCATCCCACTGCCATAAATCAAATGCAAAGTCCTCTCCCTGGCTGGGAGGCCCTCATGTGATATGCTGGTGTCCAGCCTCTTCCCATTTCCAGCACCTGACCATCCCCATCACTGCCTGACTCCACACTTCAGCTTTACCCAGCAGTCACCTCCTTCAAGGCCTTTGCACTTCCTGCTCTCCACCTGCAGTCCTCCCCCTTCAGAAATCCACGGCTCGTGCCTCCACTTAATTCAAAATTCTTTTCAAACTTTACTTCCTCAGAGAGGTCTTTCCTACCTACTTTATCTAAAGAGGCATCACAAACACTCTCTATTCCCTCATTCTGTTTTATGCACCCAAAATCATGTTATATACTAACTTGTTTATTGTGTATTTCCCCTTCAAATTAGAAGTTTCATGAGTTCTGATAATATTCATATTTTCATCATGGCATCTCCAGAGCCCAGTATTCAGTAAATGCTTGCTGAGTGAATGAATGAATAAATAAATGGATGACAAGCCCACTTTTTCTACTTTTTGATATTAAGGACAGTAGTTGACTTCGGCCCAGGTCAACTTCCTGTAGACACAAAGCTTCTACAACTTGTCCCTTGAACATAGAAAATCGTATCATAACAGAATTATTGAGAATAGAATCCCCTCCTCTGCACACATATATACTATCCCATACCATATGTCATATACCACCTACCACATACCATATATATATGCCATGTACTGTATACCATATCATACCATAGACCATATCATGTTATACCATACCATATACATCTCACCTCATACACAGTGCTTGTTCTTCTACTTGTGCTGTGCCTATGTCCTTGGTCTTCCTTTCTCATCTCCCTTAACTCCCTAACATCCCAGATTCCTAGGTTTTACACCTTTGGATAGGTGCTAGCTGAGTCACTGAAGATCAGCTAACTGGGCCATCCAAAGAGAAGATCTCACAGTTTGGAAACCCAGCAAATGTCTTCAGGGCAGAGGACAGGATGAGAAAGGAGGAGTTCAAAGGAGTGTGGGTCTCTCTTCTTCATCTCACATTTTCTCTGGACTCAGGATTATCTAAAAATAAAAAAAAAACCTTCCTCATCTGCAATGTTGTTGCTTTTGGCTAAATATATGAGTGTGTCAGTAATCAGAACTCTCTAAGTAGAATGGATGACAAGGGTAAGCTGGGGTGTGTGGGAGTGTCTCTGTCACTGGAAGTCATCAGGCGGCACAGGACCAGCTGGGCGTAGTGTCAGAGACGGGTTAGAGTACATGAGCTCTAGGGGCATTAACACTGCTAACATTCTCTAATGTTTGCTCTGTTTAATTGGCTGCAGCTGCTCTTTCACAGTTACGCACTATGCACCAAACATACATCACCATCTCATGACAACCTTACAAAGTACTGAATCTTCTTGTTCTTGCCTGTATTGGTTAGCTTTTGCTGCATAACGAACCATAACAAAACTTAGTAGCTTAAAATAACCACTGTTTATTTGTTTGCAATTCTGAGACTATTTTGAGCTAAGCTCAATTGAGACAGTTGGTCTCTGCTCCATGTGACAGTGGCTGTGCTTACACATGTGTTTGCAAAATTATGTTGCAAATGAGCTTTAACATAAATGGGAAGAATTTGTGGCAGAGTTTGTAATCTACCATGCTGCCTGTCTCAGCACAATGCCATATCTACAAGAAACATGTATAAGTGCCAAAGAGAGACCAGCAGCAACACATTCTAGAAATCGTTCTTACCCACCCAAATCCCTCAAGTCCCAAACTTCAAAGCAACTTTCAGAGCTTTGTTTCTATCTTACCCCCAGAATTCCAGTCCATGCTGACTCTCTTCAATTCCCCATGTCTCTTCCCCACCTCCAACCTTCCTCCTGCCTTCCAGATCTTTTTTCTATCTTTCCCTTCTTCTCTGTTCATAGCTGCCTTCCACTCAGGAGCCTAATCAGCACCATAAATAACCATGACAGAGACGTACAAACACAAAATCTCTAAGACTAGTCAGGAAAAGTGAGTAATTGTACATGTTGGTTTGTCATGTGCAGATGAGAACACTAAGGCCTAGTAAGAACAACCTTTTTCGTGATGCTGACTTTCAGGCTCAGAGTCATACTGAGACTGAAGGAGAATGAACCCACTTTGTAGAGGTCTGTGTTGAGTGCCTGTGAGCCACTACTGTATCTCAAACCTTTATACAGTGTTACTGGAGACTGTTTAAATACTTTCTCTGCCCTCTAGGATTGCAATTACCAAACTTAAGTTTATTTACTGTGGTGCTTAAATATCTCAGCTTCTAATATCCAAATGCTATGGGGACATATTTTAAAAGATAAAAGATTACAACAACTAATTACCAAATCCTGCTATGTGCCAGTATCTATGTTAGGTACTTTGCATTTGACATTTCAATTCATTTCTTCCCCCCCAAAACTCCTAAAAGGGAGGCATTATTATCTCCATTTTATATGGAGATATGAAAGAATTGATGCTCGGAGAGTTCTCAGTCTCTGAGGGAGTGGAGTCCTCCTGGCTCAGAGTACATTCTCTTGATCTGGCTGAGATCTGGCTTCTTTTGAGAGAATATGTTCTTGCTGGTCAACTGATACTTGGGAGGACTTGTCAAAGCCTTTGAGTACCTGCTGAAAAGTCTGGATGGGATGACCAAGGGAGCTCCAGGTTTCCCTGCAGAGCAGGAATGGGGGAGTCTTAGTGCTGGACAGGTTTGTACTTTGATATAGAGCAGCATCTCTCAGCATGTGTGTGGTCCTTTGATTGCTGACAGCCCCAATTACTTCTGGGCAGCTTGACAGTTTTGGAGAATAAAATAGAAGAAGGAATTTGTTTATATACATTTAAGTTTTGAATGTAAAATTAATTATAATTTTCAAAGAAATTCTACATACTCTAAAAACTTACTTGGCTACAAAGACTGTTCTTTGGTCATCTCAGCTATCTGTTTATAGTTTGTCTTTGTTAATAGAGTCTGATGTTATTTTGGTCATTTCTCTGTTCATTAAATTGGTACTTTCTGCTACTTCAATTGTTTATCTTACATCTATAATTCACAAATATGAAGCAGTGGTTGAAGAGTGGCTCATCAAACATAAAACTAGTATTGAAAACAGTAATACTAAAAGAGCTCACAATAATAACTCAAAAAAAATTTGAAGTATGACTTCAGTGAGAAGATGAAATGTGAATCTATATGTGCTAGAACTAAGAGAGTCTCCACCTGCAGTGATTTTGCTTCAGAAGCCAACACTGCATATACAGTGCTGTCGTCTATCCACTTTGCCAAAGGAAAGCATGAACTCCCTGAAGCTGTCACATAATTTTCAAGGCCCTGTTATCCCTTTGGTAAACTTAGAAAATTCCCCTAGAAAAAGCTCAAAATAATGATTTTTTAGCAAAAATAAATTCTGGTGTTTATGTAGAGCAAAAAAGACTAAAACAACAGAAACCACATTTAAAGTTGCATCTCCCATAGCAAAAGCAAGTGTGAACCTGAGGACTCCTGAGAAGCTTGGGGAAGGTAGTGCTAAATTTAACGACAAATGTTAAAAAGGAGAAAGAAAAACAACTTGGGAAATCCTTTTGTCAAAGAATGCAGTATAGGGTAACATGGTGTCAATGACGTATACCACAGAAAAGTAGCTGCTACTCCATGTCCCTGCTGGAAGATACTATACTTGACAGTTGACAAACCATTCATGAGCAGTCTGTGAATCAGTGCTTGGCTATACAGGCATGATATTTTTATGAGGAGCAATCTTTTGATGGCATTTTATTCTGTTTACCATGGAAAACTCATGCAGCAAGAGCAGATATCTTTGTTTAGGTAACAATTATAATGTGAGTCATGGTATAGAATGGAAAATATGCATCACAATCTTAACTGATACAACACTATCAGGCTATGTTCTGTGGGCAGCATGCAGTGGGCAGAGCCCTCTGGTATTCACCATTCTCCAAGGAATACATTCAAATCTCAGGGACTGAAACAGTGTCTACTCTCCCTTGCCTATCTATCTATACTAGTATTTAGCTGACTGCTGACAACAAAGAATGAGATTTTCAAAAAAGTTTCTTAATAAACTAATTAACCCAATATGGCTAGTTCTATGATTTCAAGCAGTTTACTCAAGTGCTATAGTGCTATATAGACAGAATCTTAAATATTCTGAATCTATCACTTTAAAGCTGGATAGAATAATTTCTAATGTGGAGGGTTAAAAAGAAGACTCATTAAGACTACATTTAGTATAAATGGCTAGGTCAAAGACATTTTGATATGTTGATATTTAATGTTGTTTTTCAATTATAGGAGAAAAATATTGAAAGTTTATGACTGAGTGGATTTAAAAACCACATTCAAATATTGTAACTGTATATAAAGAACTAGCTCCCAGAGAGAATCCACTGAATACTAGTAAAATGAATGAGAAAAGACCCTACCCAACTGTGATGAGTTCAAGGATTTCAGAACTGATCAAGAGAAAGAAGGAACCATGAGAGGCAGTGACATCAAAACTATAGTATAATTTCACCAAAGTTGGTTAGAACATTTTAATCAAAAAAAAAAAATGTGTGATAAAAAGAGGATGAAGAGAGGGGAAGTAAAACAGAGAAAGTGTTAGAACACTAAACCCTTACTTCTGTGACTGAGACTTAATAAATAGATACTTGACTGCAGCAGATAAAGCCAGAAATGCTAAGTAATAACTCAGTCTCTCTTCTCTTTCTCTCTTACTCTCTCTTCCCACTTCCTCCTTCCATTTCTCCCTCTCTGAGTAGTTAGTTGTCACTCTAAGAATTTGTGCCATTAATTAAGAACAATTAAAAATATATTTTGAGTATTTGTTACAATAAATGTGTTACATCAATTAAAAATAATAAAAAGCTACTTAAATGAGAAAAGAAAGAAAGAGGGGTTGAATTCATCCAACTGTAGACCCTGCCTGAGCCCTTGAGACCTTGGGAAATAACAGAGGCCATTGTGTAATAAATTTACCTCTCCTTTTCAAAGGTTCTGCTGGTTCATTTTTCTATTTGTTTCCCTGCTGATGAAGCCTGAAAATGTTCTTCTTAGGGGAAGTATGTCTCTGACCCTTTTTTTGCTTTACTTCTAATTTATTTGGCATACTTTTGCTGAAGCTGGGTGCTGGGAACCACATTGGTTGCCATATGAAATTCGTTGCTCAATTTCTAATGGATTTTATTCTTCCTTGGTCTTGGCACTGCACCAGCTCTGCACGTGGCTTGTATCAACCATAGGTTCTTAAATGTGTGCCTGGGAAGGCCTCAAGCTGGCATTCAAGGAACCATGAGTCTTCCCCATCCAAAGCATTAGACCACCTCAGAAGAGTGGGATATTAATAGATTTAAAACGACCATTACAAATCTCTAGATTTTTTTTTACTGAAATCACCCTTTCGGTTTAGCATCTGTTCAGAAAATATCAGAGAACTCAGCAATTCATCCTGGCCTATAAATAAATCTAAAATATAAAGCCTTCAGGTCACTTTGTCAGTGGGTTGCAAAATTGGCACTGTCCATGTCAGTGTCACAATGATCATAGGAAAAGGTTGGAGGAAGGTTGCAGCCAAAAAGGAGGGGATGTAGTTAATTACTTAATTCTGGTTCAGGTGGGCATTCATAAACTGGTTTGTAGTAATCGTTTTTACTTTCCCAGAGCATGGCTTCCTTTGGCTTAATTTCTTGTGGGCCTCAAGCCCGCTGCCTTCTGCTAATAAAAGCTGTAAATGGGTCTTCTGATGTCAGAGAGTTTCAATATGTCCCACAGTATGCTGTTTCATGTTTTGATCTTCAAACCACTAAAGATATCAATAGATCTTTCTCTTTTCAGAATTAACAGGCATGTTGCCAAACTGTTCTTCACTGTATTTCCAAAAACTATTTTGTATTGCCAAAAACACATTCACCAGAGAAATTGCTGAAAGCTAGAGGTGTTTGTTCATGATTTATAAGATGATAATTTTTTATCTTATTTCTAATATAGAAGTAAAAACATTTAAGGATTTAGATCAGTTTATGTCCGTGCTTAAAAAAAAGAGGCTTGAAGTTGTAGGGTAGGGGGAAAGGAAAAGAGTTTTCCATGAAAATGGATTAGCATGTGCAAATGTTCAGAGGCAAGAGTAGAAGAAAGATGAGGCCTGAGAAGTAAATAGGGGATCAATTATAAAGGGCTTGAAAACCAAGGACATTAATCTGTAAAGCCACAGCAGAAATTAGTAAATCAATATATATGTAGAGTAGCCCAAGGTGAGGCTGTGGACAGGACAGACGAGTTCATGTGTTTACCAGCGAAAGGGTCAGCAGAGTCCTGCACACTCACATTCTCTCCTGGGTGAAGCTCTGACTTTTGCAGGATCAGAAGCCTGATTTTATCTGAATACCAAGTTATAGAAACACTCTCAAGAACAGGCTCAGATTACCCATGAATAAAACCAAATGCCAGACTGGTGTATAAAACTAAAGTGCTATTTATTCAGTAGCATGGGAATAATCCCAGGGACCTTATACCTGAAGCTGTTATGAGCAGGTCAGCCTTTTCCTGAGGGCACACCCTGCACAGGAAATCTATTGAGGATGGGAAGGGGCTGTGATCAGGGTTCCAGAATTGCTCCCTGCATCCCAGCAGGAAGAGAATGGGGCAAGACACATCCCCTTCTGCCCCCACAGACAGCATGCAGGCTTTCATCACACAATTCTGCTCTCCTTGCTAATTTTACAAATTTCCCTCTAATTGACATAGTTGTGCTCTACAGCTGCACTGTCCACTACAGTAGCCACAGTCATATGCAGCTGCTGAGTCCTCGAAACATGCTTAGTTTGAATTGAGATGTGCGAGTGTAAAAGAATGGATTTCAAAGACTTGGCAGGAAAAATCAAATGTAAAATTGTCATTACTGTTTATATTGATGGCACATTGAAATATGCAATTTTGAATATACTGGGTAAAAGAAAATATTAAAATATATTCCACCTGTTTCTACTTTTTTTTAAGCAGCTACTGGAAAATTGAAAGTTATGATACTGCTCAAAATGCATTATAACTAGAGTTAGACAATAGTCAAGTTTTGTTCTCTAAGATGCATGTATTCGTCCTGGCTTCTTGTGTGTTGTTTGTAAAGGTTTCATTCAGAGGGTATTCAAAGTAGGGTTCTGAAGCAGATCCTGAAAGACAGATTCATGACAAGTGATGTCTTAGGGACAGGCTCGGGGGAAAACACACAGCCAGGAAGGCGTGAGCTCAGGCCAAGTACAGAGGGTCAGCCCCACCAGCAGGGAGTTACTCGCAGCCTTGCTCCCATCTGCTGGTCAATGGTCAAGGGCTGTGCAGGAAGAGGAGGTGTAAATTCCCAGGCTCTCTGGGTTCAGCTCAAGGCAGTCTGCTGAGGAAAGCAAGGAGGCACACTGGTGTTTAGGAGCAGAACCCTGTAAAGGAGGCAGAGGTGGCATAAAAGAAACAGCTAGGGTCTGCATGGAACACGAATGTCATCTCCATGACAGCAGGGACCACCAGCCACCCTCTATTTCTTGAGGAAAAGCCTGTCTGCAGTCCCAGAGTCTGGAAAACACACACTACAGACCGGAGTGGGTTATAGACTATTATTCGGAGGCTCTCTTCCTTGTGTTTGTCAGGCTCTGTGCTCACCATACTAGGATCTGATAGACTCACAAAATATATCATCATATCACTGCCTGCTTAGCACCTATTGACAAGCCTAGTAATTCCTACATGCACCAATTTTATTAAATACCAGAGTGACAATCAAGTCTGGAAATAAAGGTGTAATTGACCAAATAACACTCCCCTCCACAAAGATGTCCATGTTCTAACACCCAGAACCTGAAACTATGTTAATTTACATGGCAAAAGCAACTTTGCAGATGTGATTACTTTAAGGATTTTGAAAGAGGGAGATTCTCTTGAATTAATGAATTATCTAGGTGGACCCAAAGTCCTCAGAGGGATTCTAGTCATAAGGAAGCTGGAGGGTCAAAGTCAGAGTAGATGTGACTATGGAAACAGAAGTTAGAGTAATGCACTCTGAAGATATAGGAAAGGGTCACAAGTCAAGGAATGAAGGTGACCTCCAGAAACTGAAAAATGCAAAGAATGACTTCTGCCCGAGAGTCCTCAGAAGAAATGCAGCCCTGCCGTGAACTTGACTTTAGCCCCGTAAGACCCATTTTGGACTTCTGACCTCCAGAACTATAAGAGAATAAATTTGTGTTGTTTTAAGCTGCTGTTTTTGGTAGCTTTTTATAGCAGTAATAGGAAACTAATACAATAGTTGAATACACACTAAATGCTTTATTGATATTATATTCCATATGATAAAATAATAGTATCTGTGTTTCCAGACTTAATGGACACCTGTGGTTTAAGTTCTCGCAGTTTTCTGGTGAGCAAATTAGAGTAGCCAGTTATAGAAATTCTTTTAAAGCTTATGATAATTTAAGTGCAAAATCCAGATGGTCTTGATCAAGAAAATGAAATCAGTTTGCTTTTTACTTTCCAAATAACAGGACGTAATTTGTTCTTCAAAGCCATTAAGTGGGAGGAACACTATTCGATGCTCTGTGGTTTTCTTCTGAAGCTGCATCCCACAAATATCTTCCCTTGTCATCACAACTCTGTACAGGAGAGGCAGCTATGGGCCTTTCTAGGCCAGGGACTAGAAAGGTTCACTGTATTCCTTTAGCTCTCATTTCAAGGCTCGGTGGCAAGTAATAGAACTTCTCTCATGGTAGGGAAGGAACCCTACCAGCCCTTAAGGTTTAGCAGTTAGAAAAAGCAGGATATGAAGCAGAGGAAATAAGAGAGTGTCTTGCCCTTCTAAATCCATGGCATTGCAGGAAAGAAAGAGAAAGAGAGAGATGGAAAAGGAGGAAAAAGTGGGCATTTGAGTTCTCTGGTTTTATCCTCCTCACTATCTCTTTGAAACCAAGCCTTGGTGAGGGGGTAGTTTTAGAATGTGTGGGAATATATAGGATAACTCAAGTACAGAGAGGCATCTGACTACTTCTTCTCTATAAACTGCTGATGTCCTAACTACTAATCTGGAAGGAAATGGTTCCCTGGGCTTCTCCCTCAGCTATTATTAAGTAGAAGGAAAACTCGAGTTTCTCCTCAGAGTCACTCTTTAGACAAGGAAGATATCCAGAAAAACCCACATGACTGAACCAAGAAGGTGACTAAGAGCAGAATGTACAGCTGTTCAGTTTTGCACTGGACAAAGATACAACATCCAAGAGGGAGCTGTTTACATGAGAGATATCTTTACTATTGGAGATTTTTTTGTGTTTGTATTACATTTTTGTACACTTCAAAGATGGGCAATTTATATAATTATTATGACAAATTTCCAGATGGGAGTAATATGTCTAATTTTAGCAAAATCAGTATACATTGATAATTTTTGATGAGTAAAAGAAAAGTAGCTTATTCCAAGAATGCAAAATATATATAATTATTCATTGCCTTATGAAAAGAGAATTAGTCAATAACCAACGACCTGTTGATCTAACCCATCTAAATTAAATCTGTTTAATGTAGTGATCTGTGAGCATCCTTAAAAATTTTTTAAATCCCCTATTGGTATTAGTGCACTGACTAAATTTTGCATTTTCTACTACAATTTGAGTCACCTACCGATTGTTTACTAAACCGGAATAGTATGACTGAGTTCCTAATTTATATCTACGTTTCCATTAAGATACAAATATCTGAGAAAAAAACCTTTTATTTCCCATTAATAATCCATGAACATTTTGTTTTAATACTTTAATTGTTTAATTTGCTGTTATGAAAATTTTGTCAGTAAAAAATTGATTGCTATTGAAGAGGCTCGTAAAAGACATATTATTTTTAAAAGTTAAAAATTCTGAGATAAAATACTAAACTGTTATATTGTTTCCTTCTGAGGTAGCAGGAAAAATTTTTTTCAATCATCAGAATCAGAAAACAAAAACACAAGTGATTAAAATTATTTTGATGATTAAGTAAATCTTTAAAAAAGGTAAGATATAGGAATAAAATGAAGCAACTCCAAACTATAGCACAGCTGTATCACTGACAAACAGGATGGGATCAAATGCTTTAACTCAATATCAACCCTTACCAATGCATTTCAAGAAAAAGTGCAAGAGAATTTGTTGTAAAAAAAAAAAAGGGGGGGGAATGCATTAAATCAAATATACTTTCTGCTCATCCAAGTACATAGCCATATGATTTAAACATTACATACTGGACTATCTTGTGGATACTTGTTGGAAACTACCTACCTCAAGAAAGAGACTTTTACCCTTCTAAAAATAATGTAAGTAGAATGATTAGAATCTTATTACACACAAATTCTTCCCAAATGGAGAAAAGGGAACATCAGATCCTTGTTACTTTAATCTATCTCAAAACAAAGTATATTGTCTATACTATAAACTCTTTATTTAAAAAGTCAACTGAAGAATGAGGATTTATGCAAAGATTGTCAGCAATTATCACAGGTGCTTGCTAAACATGAAAAAAAGTGAAATGGACAACTTCAACAATATTAAGTAAAAAAACTAATTTGGAAAAGTAAAAACTAATCTGGAAAAAATTTAACTGTCCATGCAACAAGAAAGAAATGATACAGAAATGAAAAAAGTTATGGACGCTCTGAGTGACTAACATACATAAACAGTTTTTCTGTAGAGCAATGTTTAATGTTCAAAGGGCTATCTGGGAATCTTTATGAAAATTATGGTGGAAATTTTCTCCATTTAGCAGGAAATATAACAAAATATAATAACTTTATGACAGAACATGTACACAGAACAGAAGGATCAATGTGAAACATTAAATATTATTTAGGGAATGAAACACAAAACCGCATAGATGAGCAAGAGATGTAGTGAATTAAATCATTTTGAATAAGATAAAAAATGTAAAATATTACACATTTGTTTTAGATAAAATCCCATATGGAGCTACGATGTACAGCAGATAATTAATAATTTCTGGATTTTCAAGATGCAAATATTCTGTATTCAAACATTTTGTAATATTTTACTCAACAGATGACATGACTGATGAGGATTCATGCGTATTCTAAAAAGACTAATACCAAAGCAAAATTTACCCAGTTATAGTGGACAGGACATAAGAAAATAGAATAGAATGCAATAGCAGGGCCACAGAAAATTCTAGGGCATTTGATATTCCTCATTTTGTACATTTTCAAACATGTCTGTGAACATTGCGGCAAACTTTTGACAACACTGAATTTTGTTAATATTTGAGAACTATATAGCTACTTTGCTGCTTTAGTAGACATTGGGTGTATTAAGAACACATTTGCCAAGCATAAATTTGAAACCATTGTTAAATCTGCAATGAGAAGGCAGATGAATGCCATCAGACCTCAGAGTAAGACACTTTGAAATTGTTGAAAATATAAGGAAAGATATATATTCTATATTGCAAGCCAAAGTTAAAAGAGTTAAAATAGATACTTTCACCTTTATATTCTCAGTACTGATTTGGATCATGTTTAAAGTAAAAGTAATTTTATAAGCAAAGTCATGCAGTAACAAAAATTTACTTTACTAATGCCCATGAAAGCATCAAAGGGATTAAGAAATTCTTTGAAGAAAAATGCAGTGATTTTTTTAAAATGTTATTTAGGTGAAACGAATTGCAGTCTCTGACACTGAAATCAACTTCTCAAATATAGAATATATTAGAAAAAATAGAACACTCATTTTGACTACAGATCCTATCTATGACCCAAAACTAAATTTCAAAATTAATTTTTTCTATTTTTCATTTAGATACAACAATATCCTTAAAAGAAAGTTTTATAATATTGAAAAACTATAGCCTTTTCATTGTTCGGAAGTCATATATATTTTGAACGACATAATAGAAATTAATTCCTACAACTATGTTAAATTTACAGTTAAAATTGACTGTTAAACATGAAAAGGAATGTTAAATTAAAAGGATATCAATATGAAAAACGAATGAACTGGGGTGATTTTCTACTACCTAATATGACCCTGTTGAAAAGTTGCAATATATTTGCAGCAATAATTTACCAGACACATTTCTGAAGTTTCCAAAATATATTTAACTTTCCATTTTCAGTTGCCTGTAGAGAATACAGCTTCTCAAAATTAAATTTTAAAAAATTACTTAAGTTAGAATTCTAGTCAAGATCGAGCAGTAGGTAAATGCTGTGCTCACCTCCTTTCACACCCACATCAAAATTACAACTAAACTACAGAACAGCCATCATTGAGAATAACCTGAAGTCTAGTTGAACAGAAGTCCTACAACTAAGTACATACAGAAGAAGCCACTGGTAGGAGGGGCGAAAATGCAGAATAAGTTGGTATCACAACTGCATATGCTGTTTAAAATCAAGAGGATTCTCTTGGCAGTGGAGTTTCCCCTGGAGAAGCAAGGGGTCCCAGGCCCACGCCAGGCGCCCTAGCCCAGGGTTCCAATGGTGGGAAGAGATGTCCCCACAACTTCTGGCTATGAAAACCAGATAAATTGTAGATGACTTAGACATAGGGCTGTGGGAGTCCCAGGTGTTTCTCTTAAAGGGCCCATGCACTGACTTACTTGCTGACAAACTCACTTGCTCTGAGCTCCAGTACTGAGGCAGCAGCTCAAAAGGTGCCAGCAAAATATGAGGTAGAACTGAATTGTCTGGCTTCAGGACAGGGCTGAAAGGGCAGCTTTCTCCTAGAGAGAAGTAATAGCAGAAGCCATTTTTCCTTTGTTGAGCCCTCCACCCGCCCAGCCTGCAGATGCAGTCAGCTGCCATATCTGAATCTCCATCAACCTGGCTAAAACTGTTTGCCTCACCTTGGTGATTCCCTGAGACCCCTCCCCACCCAACTTGTGGCCCATCCAACCCATTTCCAGTGGGTTTTCCATATAAATGGCCTCTCTTGGTTCATGCTATGGATTTTTCTAAAATTTCTTAAAGGTTTTCAAAACCCAAACAAGCAGCATCTGGCCTCAGCATGCCCTGTACCTCTTGTTAAGCAGCCTCAAACACAATACTAGTGGCAGCTGGCCTTGGCATGGGGCCCTGCCTCTTAAGGCACCACAAAAGCCCAGTGCAGGTGGAATCCATCTTCAGTTTGCTTGGTTGCTCATGCCAGGTGACCACAAGCAGGGTATAGGCTGTGGCTGAACTTGGCTTGCTGCAGGGCCTCTCCCAGGAGGCACTGGCCTATGCACCCAGTTCCCGGCTTCGGCCTGAGCCAAAGCACCACCCGAGGCCACACCCAAGGATGACACACCCAAAGGGCAGGCACCAGAGCCCCGCTAAAGTGAGTCCTGCTCCATAAGGTCAGCTCCTGCACTACAGCTCCTCCACTATAGTCACCAGCCAGTCATCACAATGAATCAGCCTGAGGGGCAGTCACTCTCTCCCTCATGCAGATAGGCTCAGCTACAACAGGAAGGCACACACAACCCATATAAGGGACATACCTATGGCACCTGGCTCAGGTAACCAGGAAGACTGCGCCACTGGGTCCTACAGGATACCTACTACATAAAGCCTCTCTACTAAGACCAGGAAACATTGCAGCTCTATGTAATAGATACAAACAAACACAAGGATGCAGCCAACATCAGGAGACAAAGAAACATCTTATAAATGAAAGAACGAAGCTCCAGAAAAAGAACTAAATAAAACGGAGACAAACGATCTACAAGATGCAGAATTCAAAACACCAGTTATAAGGATGCTCAGTGAACTTAGAGGAAGAGTAGATGAACCCAGTGAGAACTTTAATTTTAAGAGGTAGAAAACACAGACAAAAAGTCAGAAATGAAGAAAGCAGTAACTGAAATAAAGAATACATTAGAGGGAATCAACAGTACATTAGAAGAAAAAGAGAATCAAATTAGCAATTGGAAGGTAAGGTAGCAGAAAATACCCAATCAGAACTGCAAGAAGAAAAAAGAATCCAAAACAATGAGGATAGTTAAAGAAGCCTCTGGACAACATCAAGTGTATCAACATTTGCCTCAACAGAATACTAGAAGAAGAAGAGAGAGAACAAGAAATTGAAACCTCTTCAAAGACATAATGACAGAAGACTTCACCAGTCTGTTGAAGGAAATAGACATGCAAGCCCAGGAAGCGCCGAGAGTCCCAAACACGATGAACCCAAACAGGTCCACACCAAGGCACATCATAATTAAAATGCCAAAAGTTAATGGTGAAGAGAGAATCTAAAAAGCAGCAAAAGAAAAGCAGTTAGTTAACAATGAGGGAGCTCCCATAAGACTGTCTCCTGATTTCTCAACAGAACCTTTGTAGTCCGGAAGGGATTGGCATGAAATATAAAAAACAAGAACCTACAACCAAGATTAATTTACCTAGGAAAGCTATCATTTAGAATAAAAAAAAAAAAAAACACAACAGAAAAAGAGCTTCCCAGACAAGAAAAAGCTAGAGGACACTAGGGCCATACTACCCTGGACAACCCCAATCGCATCTGATCTCAGAAGCTACGAAGGTTTGGGCCTGGTTAGTACTGGGATGGGAGACCACCTAGGATGACCAGGTGTTGTAGACATTTAAAAAAAAAAAAAAGGAAAAGGAAAAGAAAAAGCTAGAGGAGTTCATCAACACCAAACCAGTATTACAAGAAATGTTAGAGGAACATTCTCAAGGACTGACCAAATACTGGGACACAGAGGTAGCATCAACAAATATAAGAGAGTTAAAATGATACCAACAATATTCTCTGATCATAATGCTCTGCAACTAGAGATCAACTGCAAAAAGAAATCAGAAAGAACCACAAATTTGTGGAGATTAAACAACATGCTACTGAAGAATAACTGGGTCAGAGAAGAAGTAAAAAGAGAAATCAAGAGATACATAGATACGAATGATAATGATAGTTCAACATTTCAAACTTTTGGGACACAGCAAAAGCAGTCATAAAAAGAAAGTTCATATCATTACAGGCCTACTTCCAAAAACAAGAACAAGCCCAAATAAACAACCAAACGCTTCATCTTAAAAAACTAGAAAAGAAAGAACAAATGAAGCCTAAAGTCAGTAGAAGAAAAGAAATAATCAAAATTAGAGCAGAAATAAATGAAATTGAAAACAAAAAAATGATAATAATAAATGCAACAAAAAGCTAGTTTTTGAGAAGTTTAATAAATTGACAAACCCCTGGCTAGACTCACTAAAGAAAAAGAAAAAGGACACAAATAAACAAACTTAGGGATGAAAGATGGGAAATTACAACAGACACCGCAGAAATACAAAGAATCATACAAGAATACTATTAAAAAGTATATTACACCAAGTATAATAACCTATTAATATGGACGGGTACTTAAAAAAAATACAACCTTCCTAGACTGAATCGAGAAGATCTGGAAAATCTAGATAGACCAATCAGCAGTATGGAAATTGAAACTATCATCAAAAACCTACCAAAAAGTAAAAGTCTAGGACCAGATGGCTTCACCAGTGAATTCACAAAACATTCAAAGAAGATTTAATACCTATTCTCCTCAAACTCTTCCAAAAAATGAAGAGGAGGCAGTACTTCCCAACTCATTTTATGAGGCCAATATTACTCTGATACCAAACCTGGTATAAAGATAACACACACAATAAAAAACTACAGACCAATATCTCTCATGAACACGGATGCAAAAATCCTAAATAAGATACTAGTGAACAAAATATAGCAAAATGTTAAAAAGATTATATACCACAATCAAGTAGGCCTCATCTCAGGGGCACAAGAATGGTTCAACATATGCAAATCAATTAATGTGATACACCACATAAACAACTTAAAAATAAGAATCTTATGATCATATAATAGGTGCAGAAAAAGCATTTGAAAAGGTACAGCATCCATTTATGATCAAAACACTTAACAAAATCAGTATATAAGGAAAGTAACTTAACATAATAAAGGCCATCTATGACAAACCCTCAGCCAAAATTATACTTAATGATGAAAAACTAAAAACCTCTAAGATCAGGAATAAGGCAAGGCTGTCCACTATCACCACTCTTATATGATATAACATTGGAGGGCCTAGCAAATGCAATCAGACAAGAGAAAGATATAAAAGGCATCCAAATAAGAAATGAAGCAGTCAAACCGTCACTATTTGCAGATGACATGATTCTCTATATAGAATACCCTAAAGACTCCACAAGAACACTACTAGAAACAATAAGCAAATACAATAAAGTCTCTGGATATAAAATCAACGTTCAAAAATCCATAGCTTTCCTACACCCTAATAATGAAGTGTCAGAAAAAGATATGGAAAAGGTAGTTCCTTAGCAATTGCAACAAAATAAAATAAAATACTTAGAAATAAATCTAACAAAACATGTGAAGTTCCTGTATAATGAAAACTGCAAGACCCTATTAAAAGAAATCAAAGAAGATACAAAGAAATGGAAAGATACTTCGTGTTCTTGGACTGGAAGATTCAACATAGTTCAAATGACCATATTACCTAAAGCATTATACAGAATTAATACAATCCCTATCAAAATCCCATTGGCATTTTTTAAAGAAATAGAACAAAAAAAGTCATCAGATTTGTATGGAAGCATAAAAGATCTCGAATTGCCAAAGACATCTTGAGAAAAAAAGAATGGTGCTGGAGGCATCACTCTGCCCAACTTCAAATTATTCTACAAAGTGACAGTTATCAAAACGGAATGGAATTGGCAGCAAAACAGACACATGGACCAGTGGAACAGAATCAAGAGTCCAGAAGTAAACCCATATTTATATGGGCAAATAATTTTCGACAAAAAAGCCAAAAACATACCGTGGAGAAAGGAAAGCTTCTTCAATAAATGGTGCTGGGAAAACTGGAAGGCTACCTGCAAAAGAATGAAACTAGACTGTTGTCTATCACCATACATCAAAATTAACTCAAAATGAGTTAAAGACCTAAATAAAAGACCTGAAATAATAAAATGCATAAAAGAAAACATAGGAACGAATCTCAAGGACCTTGGACTTAAAGAGGACTTTATGAATTTAACCTCAAAAGCAAGGGAAGTAAAAGCAAAAATAAATGAATGGGACTACATCAAACTAAAAAGTTTCTGCTCAGCAAAAGAAATCATCAACAAGGTAAAGAGACAACCATCTCAATGGGAAAATATATTTGCAAGCAATGCCTCTGATAAGGGCCTAATATTTAAAATATACAAAGAACTCACACGACTCAATAACAACAGAAAAAACAAACGATCCAATCAAAAAAATAGGCGGAGGACCTGAACAGATACTTCTTCCTAGAGGACATACAAATGACCAACAAATATATGAAAAGATGTTCAACATCGCTAGAAATTAGGGAAATGCAAATCAAAACCACAGTGAGATACCATCTCACACCTGTTAGAATAGCTATAATCAGCAGGACAAGTAATAACAAATGTTGGAGAGGATGCTGAGAAAAAGGAACCCTCACACACTACTGGTGGGACTGCAAATTGGTACAGCCATTATGGAGAACAGTATGGAGGTTCCTCAAAAAACTAAGAATTGAGGAGGACAAAAAAAAAATGGCATAGATGATAGAGGCTCTGTTCATCTCTCTGGCGACCAAATCAAAATTGCGATGGAAACAAGGAGCAGCAGCAAGAAAAAATCAACTGAAACCTAAATGAACAAGCTATACATCTATGAAGAAATACAAGAAAGCACCTTGCAACAGCAGAAGGGAAGACGGGGCAAGGACGCCGGGCAACCCAGTCTCCAGCAGCTGAGTGAGACACAACCTGTCACAGCGGCAGATGTCTCTTAAAGGGACCCTGTCCAGCAGATTTTCGTGGTGACAGACCTGCTTTCTCTGAGCACCAGTGCCCATTCAGCTGAGCTCAGGGGGCACCAGGGACTTACAGGGAAGCATTGTAAGAATGAGGGCCCAGGTGAGACTCGGTCAGTACAAACGTGCCTGCGATATCCATTATCTCCTGTTGAGCCCTCTCCACCTCCCAGTGCGCAGACACAGTCCTGCCAGAACTGAGAAGTCATAAAACTGAATAACAGAGGTTGCTTCGCCCAGAGGATTCCCTGAAACTTCACCACCCCCAACTCACGGCCCCACCCAAGCCACATCCAGGTACATCCTCAGCAACTCAGGTGCTTTTTGCTGAGCAGCATCTGGACTCACACTGGAGGCAGCTAGCCTCAGATTCTGGTGTGGCTTTTTGAGGCAACTGTAAGCACAGCATCTGTGGATTGCTTGCTGAATCTTAACAGGTGGCCCAAGAGGGGCAGAGCCTTGGGCTAAATTTGGCCTGCAGCTGAACTCCTCTCAGGACTGTGCCACTGGACACCTACTTCACAAATCCACACTAATAAGACCGGGAGACTTAAGAGCTTTGCTTAGTACATAGAAACAGACACGGAAAGGCAGCCAAAATGGGGAGACAAAGAAACAGAAACCATATGAGAGAACAGAACAGAGATCCAGATGTAATAAATTCAAGTGATCTAACAGATGCAGTGTTCAAAATACTGGCTATAAAGATACTCAATGAACTTTTGAGAAGTATAGATAAATTCAGTGAGAACTTCATTAAAATATAAAAACGGAAATGGAAATTAAAAAAGAGAACCAGTCTGAAATGAAGAACATATCATCTGAGATGAGAAGTATATTAAATGGAATAAACAAAGGAATAAACAAAGTGAATAAAGAAAAGGATCAAATGCCCTATCTAGAGGATGGGAAAGCCAAGAACCCACAATCACAATGGCAAGAAAAAAGATGCCAAGACTATAAAAATAATTTAAGGAGCATATGGGACACTATTAAGGGTCCAAATATCTGTCTGATTAGCATAACTGAAGAAAATCAAGATGTTGAACAACTGTTTGAAGAAATAATGATGAAAAACTTCCCTAACCTGGTGAAGAAAATGGACATAAAACCCGAGGAAGCTCAGAAAATCCAAAAATCAGGGATTCAAAGAGGCCCACACCAAGACACATCATAATTAAAATGCCAAAGTTTAAATACAAAGTAACAATCTTAAAAGCACCAAGAGAAAAAGCAGATAATTATTACAAGGGAACACGCATAAGACTGGCAGCTGATTTCTCAAAAGAAACTATGCAGGACAGAAGGGCTTGGCTCAAAATATTTGACAGGATAAAGACCCAGGATTTACATCCAGGAATAATTTATCCAGTAAAGCTATTGTTTAGAGTTGAAGGACAGATAAAGAGCTTCTCAGACAAAAATAAGCTAAAGGAATTTATTACCACCAAGCCAGTATTATAGGAAATGTTGAAGAGACTTGTTTAAGAAGAAAAAATATGTATCAAAAAACAAGAATAAAGAATGGTAACAACTGCTTTCCTATCAATAAGAACCTCGAATAGAAAATAATTGCTCCAACTAAAAGATAGAGTGGATGAATGGAAAAAGAAAAGAAGACCCCCACCTGTCGCCTATAAGAGACTGACTTCAGATTAAAAGACACACACAGACTAAAAGGAAGGGGATGAAAAAATATATTGCTTTGATGGACTTAGAGGTTATTTGAGTCAGACAGAGAAAGATGAACACTATATGATTTCACTTATATGCAGAATCTAAGGAAAAAAGAACAAACTAATCATAAGCAGACTCACAAATATACTGGACAATTTGGTGATGGACAAAGAGGAGGAGGGTTTGCAAGGCTGGGAGAATGGGGTGAAGGGTTAAACAAGTACAAATTAGTAGCTAATGTATAGTCACAGGAATGGGGAGCATGGCATAAGGAATGCAATTAGCATTAATGCACTGGCTGGGTGGAAGGTCAGAGGAGGAAGGGAGAAATTGGGGGGATAGTTTTATGAACTATATAGATGTCTAACCAATGTACAGTATACTTGAAATTAATTAAAATAAATAAATTTAGAAAAAAATGAAAAAAAAAACAAAGAAAACTTAAAAAAAAAATCTAAGAAATGATCTACCATATGATCCAGCAATCCATCTACTGAATATTTACCCCAAAGACTTGAAAACTCATATCCATAAAGATATTTTCACACCGATGTTCATAGCAGCATTATTTACAGTGGCCAGGACATGGAAGCAACCGAAGTGTCCTATGATAGATGATTGGCTAAAAAAGCTGTGGTACATATATACAATGGAATATTACTTAGCCATAAGAAGAGATGAAATACTGCCATTTGTGACAACATGGATGGACCTCAAGACAATCATGCTAAGTGAAATAAGCCAGACAGAAAAAGTTGAAAATCACATGACATCACTTATATGTGGGATATAAACCTAAAAGCAACAAATGAACAAGACAAACAAACAGAGACTCATGGACATGGACAACAGACTAGTGCTTACCAGAGGGTAGAGGAGGTGGCAGGGAAGTAGATGTGGTAAAGGAGGTCAAATATGTGGTGACAGAAAGAAATCTGACTATGAGAGGTGAACACAAAGTGTAAACACATATGTGCCTTACTGTTAAAGTGTACAGATGAAACTTATTGGATTTCGTTAACCAAAGTCACCAGAAAACAATAAATAATTAATTATTTAAAAAAAGAAATGTTATAGGGACTTCTTGAAGAAGGATAAGAAGAATTAAAAATACAAATAATAAAATGGCAATAAGTACATATCTATCAACAATTACTTTAAATATAAGTGGATTAAATGCTCCAATCAAAAGACTGTGGCTGAATGGATAAGAAAATAAAACTTTTACATATGCTGCCTATAAGAGACTCACTTCAGATCAAAAGACACACACGAACTGAAAATAAAGGGGTGGAAAAAGATATCTCATGAAAATTTTTTTAAAAAATGAGCAGGGGTAGGAATACTTATACCAGACAAAATAGACTTTAAAACAAAGGCTATTAACAAGAAACAAAGAAGGACCCAGGAAACCCACTTCTGGGTAATTATCCAAAGAAACCCAAAACACTACTTCAAAGGGATATATGAATCCATATGTTCATAGCTGCATTTTTTGCAGTGGCCAAGATATGGAGGTAACCTAGGTGTCCCTCAATGGATGAATGGATAAAGAAGAGGTGGTATATATATACAATGGAATATTAGTCAGCCTTAGGAAAAAATGAAATCTTTCCATGTGCAAGAGCATGGATGGACCTAAAGGATATTTTGCTGAGTGGAGAAGGTTGGTCAGAGAAAGACAAATTCCATAAATTTCACTTACATGTGGAATCTAAAGAACATAATAAACAACAATAAAAAAAAATAAAAAACAGAAACAAACTCATAGATACAGAGAACATAGATACCATGCAGGGGATGGGTTGGGGACATGAAAAAGGGAAAGGAATTAAGAAGTGCAAATTGGTAGTTACAAAACAGTCATGGGGCTGTAAAATATAGCATAGAGAATATAGTCAATAATAATGTAATAACTATGTATGATGTCAGATGGGTACTTGATTTATTGGGGTGATCACTGTGTAAGTTGTATAAATGCGTAATCACTGTTTTACACCTGAAATTAATATAATATTAAATGCCAACTGCAAGTGAAAAATAAAAAAAAATATTTTAAAAAATTACTCAGGATCTACCCAGATTTCATTAACCATTGAGAAGCAAGGTAGAGCCTGGCCAACCAAAAGGAGATGGTTTGATGCCTTTTGGAAGCATCATGTATACCTAAAGAATGGTCCAGAGTTCTTCACCATGAATTTCCACATGAGAGACCTCAGGAAATCCAAGGCTCCCCATCTGCAGAGAAGTCACTGTAAGTCCCTCCACTAACCAGACACTTTGGAGGTGAGGGAGAAAAAGCTAGGGCTAGAAAAGTCTGCCTAGACAGAATATATTGTGAGGAATAACTAAGCATTTCCAAAGTTAACTAGACAGAATTGAATAAAGTTTGGCTCCTTACCCTATGAAGAAAGTCCAGGTTGTTAAAAATAAATAAATTGCCTATGGCCATGCCACCCTGAACATGCCCAATTTCATCTGATCTCAGAAGCTAAGCAGGGTCAGGCCTGGTTAGTACTTGGATGGGAGACCACCTAGGAATATCAAGTGCTGTAGGCTTCAAAATAAAATAAAATAAAATAAAATAAAATATTAAAATAAAATATTAAAATAAAATAAAAAATAAAATAAAATAAAATACATTTGTATTATAAACATCCAAGTCATAGTTTGAACAAATGTACAACCTCCCTACACTTCCATGTAAAAAGAAACTTCACTTTCTCTGAATTAGCCTACAGAGATGGTGCCCCTGAGATTGACCACAGTCTACCTTAAGGTCAGAAAATTTGGTTGATTCTTGTGTGGTTCTTCTGACACAAAACTTGGACACTCATCAAGGCTTTATGCTATGTGTGGGCTGAAATGGGAAACTAAGAAAATAGTAACGACTGAAAATTTGATTTAAATGAATAATAAAATAATTTATTCTTGTGCAGTTTTTTGTTATTCTGTTGACAATGAGAAACTGAGTCAGAAACACCATATTTTCATTCTTTCTTGATTTAGTTTAAAAATATATGTCTAAAGATTTATTCAGAGATAGGGAATTAATTTGTAGACATTCTCTTCCTTCTGAAATCTCACTAAGATGATAATAAAGAGTTGGGATTTTTTTAAAGAAACAATCCCTCAAGTATGAAAAAAGTGACAACAAAATTTGGATGGTAGAAGCAAATGGAAGAGTGATAAGTGACTTAGTAAACCCAAGGAAATTGAATCTTATGTCAGCAGTGAAGAAAGCTGGGGAGAAATATCATATACAGTCATCTCTCAGTATCATAGGGAAACTGGTTTCAAGACCCCCTTGGATACCAAAACTTGAAGATGCTCATGCTCAAGTCCCCTATATAAAATGACATAGTATTTTGCCATAACCTACACACATCCTCCCATATACTTTAAATCATGTCTAGATTACTTATAATACCTAATACCACATGAGTAGTTGTTATACTGTATTGTTTAGGGAATAAGACAAGAAAGGTTTAATGCAGACTCAGTCATCATAGGCCTAACTACATAGTACACATCAGCAACAAATGTAATTTTTTAAAAATATTTTGATCTTAGTTTGGTTGAATCCACTCATGCACTGATGCAGGCCAACTATATACCAAAGGATTTCCAAAGGACTCGGGAATTAAGCATTAGTGAGGAATAAATGAGAATGGTGGCATGTTTAGTGAAAAAAATTCCCCAACTTCTTCTTAATTCTGTGCAGTGGAAACTCTCCCTCTCTCATTTTAGTAGATGACAGAAGATGTATTCTCTGGGCAGATAAAACAGAGGGTCTCTGGAATAAAGTGTCCAGAAAAAGAGACATGTATATTTGAAGTTATGACAGAGGGGGCATTGCAAGTTCACTGTTGCCAGTCTGATCGGTGTGCAATGGTATTTCATCATGGTTTTAATTTCTATTTTACTGATTATCAAGGAGGTTGAGTGCCTTTTCATACGATAGTTGACATTTGGAATACCTTTTATAAAATGTCTGTTCAAGTCTTTTGCCCATTTTTTATATTGGTAGTCCCTCTTTTTCTTATTAATTTACAATAGTTTTTTTTTTAGATATTCTGTATGTACAGAAATTTCTCATTTTAAATTTAGTCAAAGTATCAATCTTTTTCTGTATGCATAGAGCTTTTTGTGTTTTGTATAAAAAATCTTTCCTTTCTGAGGTCATGAGGATTTTCTCCCAAATGAATTTGTAAAGCCATTTATAGTTTTATCTTTCCATTTAAGTATAATCCACCTGAAATTTGTTTTTATGGATGGTGTGAGCTGAGGGTATAATTTTGTTTTATGGCCATATGGATGCCCAATTGTCTTAAGTCTGTTTTTTGAAAATACAGTCCTTTTGTCACTGTCCCATGGTATACCTCTGTCACAATTCAGATGTCCATGTGTATGCTTCTATGCTTCTGGGATCTTTTTTCTGTCCTATTTGTTTGTCTATTCTTGTATCAGTCCTACACTATTTTATTTACTTTTATTTACCAGTAATAAATTTGGAATTTGTTCAGATCTTGACTAATAATTTTAATAAATCCCAGTTTTCTTGGATACTTTGGATTCATCAAGTTTTTCTAACAGCCCCACCGACTTTCTCCTTGGCCATTTCAAGCCCAGGACCCGAATCCTTGCCCAGTTACTTATGTTGCAAACTTCCTAAGTTAACATGGTCATATAGGACCCTTGTTGCTTTTTAGTATATAATATAACCACCAAAATATTTAAGTTGGTGAAGGTTACTACAACATTGCTGCTAGATTATAATGAAAGTATATCTCAAAACAGATTCTGTCACACATAGAAATATTGAACAAATAAACATTTATTTGTGAGCAGGCACAAAGTAGTTCATAAGACCTCTTCTGTAAGCTCTATGAAATCCAAAATCAACTACTACCCTACAGGAAAAAGTCCCCCTGAGGCAGATGCAACAATTTTTCAGTGGAAGGAATCTGTTACCCTGATAGTACCTATTAGGCAGCCAAATTTCCTGCTAATAGGAAGTTATGATACAGGACTATTCATAGCTCAAGCTCTGGATCTCAGCTCTAAGTATACAGGTCATAGATCTTTCTAGTTCTTATATCTGTCGATGCAAAAATAGTGTCTCTACAATACTTTAGCCTATCTGTATGACTCAAAGATCTTTAATTTCTCTAGTTCACATAAAGTCCAAGTCTTGTTCTACCTGGCCCCCGATCAACCACCTAAGCCATTTGCCACTGCAGAGGAATCTGTGTGTACCCATACCTTTTATGATGTCTCCACACAAGAGAACAACAAAGAATGTCACTTGCAGCTATGCCCACTGGAAAGATTTCTTATCCTACTGCCCTAGAAGCTGCTCCTAAGCAAGGCTATAGTGTAGCAGCAACCGTGTGTGCCTAATACCAAAATTTCATGATAAACCATCTGTAAACCAAACCTGAAGTTCTCTTCTTCTGCCACCTAATGACAGGAACACCTCACCCCTATTAAGCCACAAGTTTGAGTTGGGCCACAAGCATTGCTGTCACAGAGGTTATTACCATGAGATTCTGGGCACCTGTTTATATAATACATGACTCTTCTGAGCCTGCTTGAGCTGACCTGGGAGGCAGCATTCCCTTCTAAGTTTATAATGTGGCAGATCTGTTTATGATGGTCAGCTCTGGTCCTGTAGGTATGTCTGGTTAGGAAGTCTCTACTGGGGCATGGTAGCACACCAGGAGTTGTATTTCAAATGCCAAGTAGTTCTCTTCTGCAAACTGGCATTACTTCAGAGCTGTAAGGATTTCTGATGGAAATGTTCTGCTGAGTAAAATAGTCTGATGGAAGGGTAGCCTGGACCTTTCACAGAGCCCTCTCTTGCTCTGAACCCCACTTAAGACTGGTAGTCTTCTGAGTTACCCAATAAATAGGTCAAAGTAGTATTCTCAAGTATGGGATGTGCTATATCTTCACAATCCAAAGAGTCTCACTAAGTGCCTTGTCTTTAAAAAAAAAAAAAAAAACTGGTAGAAGATGCAAGGAGCAGCCACTTCCCCTTTTCCTTAGAGGGGATTTCCCTTCTTTCATCAAACCATTAGATCCCTAAAATCTTTACCAAAGTGTCAGATTCTTGCATCTTTTTGACATTTATCTCTCATCCTCAACCACACTTGTATTTCACTAGGGCATCTAAAGTTCTTGCCAGTTTATACTGACCAGGTACAATTTGCTGGATATTATCAATAGAGTAGACTAGCATGATGGTTTGTAGAATGTCAAGATAGTCAGCGTTCCCACAGATTACATTATGACAGAATAAAATAGTTCAAGAAATTACTGGTATACTTTTCTATAAAAGTAAACTGCTTTTTATCTTTCCTATTGATGGTCATTGAGAGAAACCCATTTGCCAGATCAATGCCTGCATACTTAGTGCCAAAATAGGAGCTAATCTGCTCCAAGAAAATATGTATGTATGTATGTATATGTGTATGTATGTATGTATGTATGTATGTATGTATTTACAACCACTGTAATTGGCTAGCATTTGTGTAATTTGCAGTAACCTACTGACATCTGCTATGATACATCTAAGTTGTACAGGAACCAAACAGGGAATTTGACAGGATATGATGGGGCTCAAACCCCTGCATCTTTTGTCTTTGATGTCAATGAAAGTTGCCATCAAGGTTCTCAAAATGTGGCATTGCTAGTTCCCAAGATGTGGTATTGCTTCCAGTTTCCTTTCTTGGCTAAGCAATGAAAAAGGAAGCTCCTGTAGCCCGTTGGTTGAGAGTACCCCATTAGGGTTAACTCCTGCATGTCCAGGTTACACATGCATAGGTTCTAAGGATGTGCCCATGGAGGAGCCCCAAGCTGTCATCCAAGAAGCCCTGGGATAGAAGGTGAGAGGCTGTTGACATGGTCTTGTTAAGATGCAAGACACTGTCAGGTCGCTCCTCCACAAAGCTATTCAGAGCCTCTATCATGTGGGTGACTGCAGCTGTGGTTAAAACATGGTATGGGGCCAGGAAATTTGAAGTTGCTCCAGAGGTATTCAATACACTGAATACTTAGCATGCTAAGAGGCAGATACAGAAAGAGAAGTATTCTCTTCTGAACTGTGAGTTCTTTAAAGGCAGGAATCCTTCTCTGGACTTCCTTTAATAGCTAACACAGGAGGGTCAGGAAGACTTATTCAATAACATTTGTTGGTTGCATAAACTAATAAATTAATTAAATGAGAAAACAACATTGGGTGAAAAGATCCAGGTCACATTAAAAAGTATGGCAAGGTTGGATTTTTCCATACCTAACAAGCCTGAAAGGAAAAGTGCTGCTGAGCCAGGCTTGCTAGAGTGGTCCTGGGTACAAATTAGAGGAGGTGACGGACGACGATGATGTGTCCTGACACAGACTAAAGAATACAGCACAGCCTGCTGGCCGATGGCTTCCAGGACCAAGAGGTTTTAGATAGGCCCCATATTACTGATAGACCCATTTTCTTGCATCAAATTTCTTAAATATATAGTCAGAGCTAAGAAATTGAAGAAGACATCAGGAGATAAATGCAAATATTAGTCCACTTCTTCAAAAAGCCTGCGTGGCTTCCTGTGGCAAGGAACCATGTCTGGAATGTCTGGTGGGACTGCAGGGGACCTTCTGTGTTTCCTGCCCAGGCACAAGGAGGAAGGGCAATTGGAAGAGGAGGCACACTTTAGTTTATGGCCATCAAAGCTTTGAGCCAAAGCTTTAAGCCTCCTTTCTCCACAGTGGGGAAAAAAATAGAGGTTCAGTCACCAGACAAATGATAAGATAGACATCTTTAGCTGGGCCAAAGTTAAAGTGGCTGGTTTATGTAGAAAACAGAATAGAATAAGAGAGAGAGGGATGGAGGGAAAAGAAAAAAGAAAAAAAGAATAAGATGAGAGAGATTTTTTTAAATCGGCTTTTTTGGAGGCAGAAAGCCACAGTTCCATCATTACCAAACTATTATTCCAGATAAAATGATTAGTCCCAGTGGGGAGTAGTAACTTCAGATTTTGGAAATGAAATTAAGGCAGCAGTAAAAACAATGTGTATTGTCTGAGTAAGAAGTGGCTTGGGCCCCTGCCCTTCTTGCAAACACCCTGCTTAGGGCAGCCTCGCTTGGTCTTATGACACGTGTGAAACACTCCTTGAAAGACAGGAGAGCAGTCATTTCACTTCATTAACACCAGCAAACTTGTTCGATATTGAAATACAGCATTATTAAGTTTAACCCAAAAGTATGAATGCCTCCTTTCAAGGAAGAACAAGAAAAATTTGATTTTTTAACAGCATGACCATCAATGAGTAAATTAAGAAGAATATTTGAAACAAATAATAAAACAGTAATCTCAATTGAGTTACAAACCCTCTGTGTGCCTGCTCACTTGCTCACCTGCTTGTGGTGGACACAAAGGGATACATTATTCATAGCTCCATCTTTTTTCTAACATTTCTTTTACATCTCCTACTTCTGAACAATTGAGTATAGAAATAAGCAATTTGGAAGCACTCTTTTTTCAACTTTAAAGTGCCATATAAACAAAAGGTACTATCACTTCCAGTTTTAACTCTAAACCAGAGAGTGATGTAACCCTTCAGATATCTAAAGTTTAAGAATGGATGGACTGAGAACAAATTATAGTAATATTTTTAAAATGTCCAAGTGAAAAAAACAGCTTTGAGGGGTGAATCAATAGTTAGTTAGTTAGTTAGTTAGTTAATTAGTTAAATTAAAGAAAAGGGGGCATGTTGTAGTATATAATAGAATATCAAAATTAAGTTTTGGCTGAGACCCTAAGATGAGGAAGATCATAGACCAAACAGAGGTTCCAAATAAGAATGCTAACTTTTAGGGTAAGTGGTGAGAAATTATAACCATCACCTATATGAAGGGTCAGAATGTGTGGAGACTGGAGAAATGTGTTCTAAGACTTTTAGGGAGAGCTGTTAATGGGCTTTAAGTTCCAGCCCCTGGAGGGAGGAATGGGGGACACTGCCCCCAACTGAAGCTACTGAGAGAAGCATGAAAGGGATCACATGGAGAGCTTGTTTTGTGTTCCATGTGGTGGGCGTCCAGGAAACTGGAGTCTGATTCCCACGTGAGAAATCTAAAAGGTGAGAGATGCAGTAACTATGCCAATAGTCAAGGGGAGGGAGAGGTGGCTGTGTGGGAAGCCTGCATGCTTGAGAAAAGGGGCATGAATGTTTCCTGTGGACCAGACATGAGCTCCAGCTGTGAGAAAACCATTGTGGGCTAGGTCTTTTCCAAGAGGGCCACCTGGAGGGACAAAGAGCCTCGAGTACTGCTGGACTCCCACGGCTTTGAGTGAAACACAATGAGCCAGAAGGAAATTATATTCCTCATTTAAAGAACTGCAAGTGGGAGATGCTCACCCTCATGGATGGCTGGAGAAAGACCTCTGAGGGCCCTATACAAATGCTTTCACAAGGACTGAGCCTTAAACATCTGCCAGCCCAGAGAGCAAGCAGCCAACTCATGACATTATCAATTTAATTCTGATCATTCTTTCTCTTATCTCCTCATTCTCCCCATGGAACCCCCAACCCTACAGGTGTCAAGAGCCATAGTTAGCAAACTGGAGAGGTTTGGGAAGAAATAAAACATTCGATGAGGAAAGAGAGAAGCACTCCCTTCCCAAACTGTAGCCTTTCTAACTGGTAGAGGAAAATCCCCTCAATTAAATCAAATTTGAGTTTAGAAAATTTCAGGGGACTGGAAATGCTCATTTCTTGAGAGAATTTGCATTACTTAAGAGCAACCTACAAAGTTATAGAGCTGCCAGAATTTTTATCCAGGTACAGAGAAAAACTAGTTCCACTGAATAGATTTAAAAGAACAGTGACAGATACAACAAAATTATTTTATAATGATACCCCATGAATCATGTCTGTTCAAAATACAGGTTACAAATATTCAGAAGACAGAAATAAAATTTTGTAAAACTTGATGTCTTCCCAAATACCTCTCTTATTACTTTTAAATATAGGTCGTTTTTTCAAATGATAAAAGTTGACTCATGTGAGAATTTAGAATTACATAAAAATATTAGAAGAAAACGTAAAACTCCCACACTATCCTACCACTATTTCTATCTTAAAGTGTGAATAGAAAGTATTCACTTTGAGTGAGAAAAAAAAGGTACTCAAATGTTCCAATCATTATCCTTAAATGGTGTGATTATAAGTCTTTCCTCTCTTTTTTACCTGTTTGTGGAAGCAGACAGATGTAATTGTCTCCCCAGCTCACTGCCCACACCATCTCAACCACTTGTCTGCACTTTGCTGGAATTGGCCTCCCTGTCTGTGAATCTGGGTACATCAGAGCTGCTGTGTTCTCAGGTGATGCCACTTTTGTTGCCATTCTCCATTGGTCTAAAGATGGAAAACAGGTGCCCAGCTAGCTCAGTCGGTAAAGCACGAGACTATTAAAAATGGAACACCAACCCACACCAGGATAATCAGAGACCTTCCCTGGGAATTTGGCAGTAGAAGAAAGATGTGCATGTTTATATTCATTCTTTCTGGGAGCTGCAGATAACAGCTTTTTCCTCCTCTTTGAACTGGGAAACAGAGAGAACAAGAGATAACCGATGAAACTGACACCAGAGAGAGGCATAGCTGAAAGGTGAGAGAAGATCTTGACTGCATTTGAGTCTGGTTCTGATTCATCTCTGTGGTCCACTTGCATTTCTCTCTGTGGTTTCTATGTGACGTGCCCAGATCCTAAAAATAAATTTCCCCTTTTTGTTAAAGCTTGTTCCTGTTAAATTTCTGTAATCTAAAAACTAATTACATTAATAAATATCTTTACATTTTCTAGTTTTGCTTTTTTGAAAAAAAAAAGTGTGTATACTTGCTTAACTAGAATTTTCCAAGGACATAGGACTACCTTTATTCAGATGTGGGATCTGTGTCCATTCTTAGGGGACACGAGAGAAAAAAAGCACACTGGCTATTTCCTTTTCATTCTATCCCCATGTTTGTGCATTTTTTTTGCATTTAAATTAAAAAGAAAAATCACAAACAACAGCTGAGGGTATGTGTGTACATGTATGTGTCTATGCATGCATGTGTGTGTGCATGTGCGTGTGTGTGGCTCAGTTGTGCTCTTTCTCTGATTTTGGTTAAAAGTCAACACCAACTTCTTATATATCTAATGGTCTCCAGGCTTTTTGGAATAAGTTGCTGGAGCTATGTCCTCCCTCCATTACTTTTTACTG
This sequence comes from Eidolon dupreanum, assembly GCA_028627145.1. NCBI lineage: Eukaryota > Metazoa > Chordata > Mammalia > Chiroptera > Pteropodidae > Eidolon > Eidolon dupreanum. The sequence goes on along the minus strand of CM053504.1, from coordinate 45,939,045 downwards.
TCCATTTACCAGCTAAGGAGGGCAATACAAGAAGTTTGGTCCAGCTGCAAAAGGTTATATTGTGCTGGCTTTGTCTGATAGTTATACTTTAGCCTCTAAGGTTTGCTTAGAATAACTAGAGTAGCTCATTCCTTGGGATGCCTGTCGCCCCCAGCCCCATATCAGTGCTTATTACTGACATCAAGTGAATGAGGAGGGCCAGATTTCCACACTGGCACACGTGACTCTCCTCACCCTACGGCCACAGGTCTTGTTATACCAGGATTGTCATTTGACCCAACTGGGTTAGTCAGGTTCTCTTTTGTGGAGACTCCAGATCATTGGTTTGAGGCAACAGAGCTGAGAGTGATCACCTAGAATCAAAGCTAGTAAGACCATCTTTGTTGTACATATGCCATGTCAGAGAATGCCATCTGTAGACACAGATAAATGAGGCAATGGAGCTGAGAGGAGCAGAAAAGAGATTATGGGCTCCACAGAGGAGGGGCTCATAAACATGTAATCTCTGTGTATGGATTTTCTAGGGCTGCCATAATGAAGTATCCCAATTGGGGGGCTTAAACAACAGAAACATGTTGTCACAGTTCTGGAAGCCAGAAATCAAGATGTCGGCAGGACTAGTTTCTTCTGAGGACTCTCTCCTTGGCTTGTACATGGTTGTTGCCTCACTGTGTGTCCTCACGTGTGCATCTGTGTGTCTTAATCCTCTCACAATGACACCAGTCATAGGATTAGGGCCCACTGACATGACTTCATTATACCTTAATTAACTCTGTAAGTCCCTATCTCTAAATACAACCACATTCTGAAGTACTGGGTGTTAAGACTCCACCACATGACTCTTCAGTTCCTGAGTGCAGCCCCACATGGGGTCTAGTCGAACCTCCCATTCTAGAGGTACAAGATAATGAATTCTAATGTTTGACTTGTGACGATTTGAGCAGATTTGTGCTCCTTTCAACCAAATAATTCCTAACAAACATAATTACTCTCCTATAACAAAAACTGCTTAAATGATTCTCCAGGATGTGAGGACCAGAAATGCTAATTCTGCCTTTATACACAAATTTTAAATAGTGACAATTTCCAGGTAACTCTCAGGGTTTTAATTTTAACTGAGCTCAACCTTCTTGAAGCCTCTTCTCTTCCAATTGAAAGCTATCTTCTGGCTTCCATGAATCCGAAATGCTGTCACTAGCATTTCTGCCATCACTAAGGCCATCTTTTCACAGATGTTTAGAAGTTACCCTGTGGTTAACACTTTCTGAATTTTGTGATGTTAGATAAATTGTGCTGTTTACGTACTTGACTTTCTCAAGGATATAGAGAATAGCTTTTGAATAGAGGAGTATAACAGGTTCAAGAATTTCAGAGTTCATTAAGGAAGAAGACATAACCAAGGGTGACAGTTGCACACACAAGTTTTATCTGGTGCCACTTTGACAGGATTTTATGCGGGAAAGTTCCTCATGGCATGAGACTATTTGAAGGCTACTGCACAAGAAACCACCACTCATAACAGGAGGGGGCGGGGGCAGAGGAACTCCCCAAGCAGAAAGGGAATCAGAGCAGGGGCTTACATGTGTAGGTCATGCTGTTCAACAGCATGCAGGTGTCTCTGGATCAGAGCTTGAAGGGCAGCAGCAGCCAGGGTCTTCACAGCCCCAGGTTTATCTTATCTATGCCCAGCAGACATTAGGCACAGTTTCTCAGGGTATGGCTTACCTACACTGAGTTGCCTTTAGAGAGATGCATTTTTCCAGGGCTCTGTGCAACTATTGTATATGGTCCTATGGCCTGCTTTATACATGAGAATAAATCTATTTCTTTCACACATACACACACACACACACACACACACACACACACACACACACACACAAGCTGGCTTTAAATGGCTAAAAATCTGCTTATTTGGGCTATGTCTAAAACTATCATATGTATAAAGATTTGAGTTTGGTACCAACAGGCTTTTATACTCATGGGTCTCAGTCTGTGGTGAAGAAACAAACAACCTAGCAGCCAGCATACCAAGGCCATCATTGGCTCATTTATATAACAAGGAGGAAGGAGAGGTTGGAAAGAAGAAAGAGAAAGTAGGTAATACACATTTAATTCTTTTAAAAAGAAAAACCACATTCGAGCAGAAACATAGAGGAATGAGAGACATCCTCAGATCTCTCCCCTTAAACAACAATAAGCTGAACATCTAAAACTCAACAAAAAACACCCAAACTGCACACCAGCATGTCTTAGCGTGGGATCTGTGCATAAGAGCTACCACAGGTCAGAATCTCTGGTGTCGGGCGATGGACTGGGAGAAACAAAGAAGCTGACTCTCACAGCCTCTGGAGTTCCTTGCAGGAGGAGGGGGAGGGGTGAAGGTGCAGTGACTTCCTTGATCAGCCCTGCCTGGGACTGCTATGAGCCCCCTGCACTGTGTAGAAAAGCCCAGTCATCAGGGCAGAGACAGAGAAGTGGGTCGGGACCCAGAGAAACAACAGTTACCCACCCCAGTTACAAAACCAAGGCTGAGCTGTAGCCCCCAACTCCCTATCCAGAGGGCCCCTCCCCCCATATCCTCCGAGATTGGTCACTGCAGATACTTAATCATGCTTGCTACCCTCAGTTTCAGTCCCTGTCAGTGTCAGCGACAGTCTCAGCAGCATTTGCTCAGATTTCCCTTGAGTTCTGCAGAGAAGGTGCTTTTCTTTTGGTTTCCAGTAGTTGGCGTCTAAGCCTCTTGGATCCCTGCTTATATAAAGAAAAGCGCCTTCTCTGCAACAGGCTAAAGAGAGACCTTTATATTACAAAACTTCTTTCTGAAAAACAAACAAACAAACAAACAAAAAACAGAAGAATACAATTCCATTAATGCCCAGGCAGAGAAATAGTCCATTTCAACCATGGTGACCATGTCACCGTGAACAACCAAGGTGACAAGGCATCTCAGTAAGAAAGAAAAAATCTCCAGAAAATAAGCTTACAGACATAGAAATATACAACTTAAATAACAGAGAATTCAGGATGGTACTTCTGAAAAAACTCAATGAGTTCCGAAACGAGTCATATCAACCATTTCAGGAATTAAAAAAACAACTAGATGAGCAGAGCAAGGAGATTGAAACCCTCAAAAAGAACAGAATAAATCTTCTGGAGATAAATAAAATAAATAAATAAATAAAAATTTTAAAAAACACACTGCAAGAGTTGAAAAATGAAATAGCAAGTTTGGGAAATACAGTCGACCAAATGCAAGAAAGGATCAGTGATATTGAAGACAGAAATCTATAAATAAATCAAAAGGAAGAAGAAAGAAACCAAAAAATAAAAAATAATGAAAGAGAAATTCAAGAACTAGCTGATACCATCAGGAGAGGAAACATAAGAATAATGGGCATTATCCAAGGCGAGGAAAAGGAGCAGGGACCAGAAAGCATTTTCAGACAAATAGTGAACAAGAATTTCCCAAATCTGAGGAATGAGCTCAAACTTGGAATTCAAGATGTCAACAGAACACCCAATTATCTCAACTCAAAAAGGCCTTCACCAAGACATATCGCATTAAAGTTATCAAAAATCAATGACAAAGATAGAATTCTCAGGGCAGCCAGAAAGAAAAAACTGGTAACTTATAAAGGTAAACACATTAGATTATCATCGGACTTCTCAGCACAAACCTTACAAGCCAGAAAGAAGTGGAATCAAAAATTTAACTACTAAGTGAAAGGAACTACCAGCCTGGAATAATATATTCAGCTAAGCTCTCCTTTAGGTATGAAGGAGAAATTAAGACTTTTCCAGACATACAAAAACTGAGGGAATTCTCCACTACAAGGCCTGCATTATAGGAAATACTGGAAGGGGTCAGTTCACCTAAAACAAAATGACAAAAAAAAAAAAAAAAAAAAAAAACATAATTAAGAGTAAAGTGACTATCAAGCAAATAGAAGCAGAGGAGTGCAACCCTTACTAAGAACAGGCCATTATAAGCTTAAATAATAAGAAGAGAATTGTTATAACAAGATAGTAATGAACATTCAGCATACATAGGGACAAACTGAGTTAACAATGACTGAAAAGGGGAGGATTCAAAGATTCAAATTCACAAAGGGGAATGGAGATAAGGCACACGCAGAAGAAAACGGATGACTGTATTAATGTAACTATCCTTTACGTATTCTATAAGGGTAACCACATGCCAAAGATTCAGAACCGAAGTATATAACATAAAACAAGAAGGACCAGAGGGAAAACCCACAAAAGCCAACATAAATAAATGAATAAATAAATACAGAAATACAGAAATACAGAAACACAAGGACAAGGAAGCAATGGAATCACTGAGCTACCAGAAAGCAAAAGGTAAAATGGCTATAAGAAGACCTCATATTTCTAAATGTGAATTGACTGAACTCACTGATAAAAAGGCACAGAGTTGCAGAATGGATCAAAAAACAAAACTCAACCATATACTGCCTCCAGGAGACATATCTCAGCTCCAAAGGCAAATATAGACTCAAAGTGAAAGAGTGGAAAATTATATTCCAAGCAAATGACATTCAGAGAAAAGCAGGAGTAGTGGTACTAATATCAGATGAAATAGAATTCAAAATAAAAAAGGTAAAGAAAGATACTGAGGGACACTTCATAATGATAAAGGGAATCATGCACCAAGAGATATAACACTTATTAATATCTATGCTCTCAATCAGAGAACCCTGAAATATGTAAAGCAATTACTAACAGAACTAAAGGAAAAAACAGACCAAAACACTATCATTGTAGGTGACCCAAATACCCTACTGTTGGATACAGACAGATCATCCAAATGAAAATTAATAAGGAAATAATATCCTTAAATGACACCTTAGTCTAACAGGACATAATTGACATTTACAGAGCCTTCCATCCCAAAACAGCTGCTTATACATTCTTCTCTAGTGCACATGGAACATTCTTAAGAATCGACCACATACTGGGACACAGAGATAGCCTCAACAAATATAAGAGAGTTGAAATCATACCAACCATATTCTCTGATCATAATGCTCTGAACTAGAGATCAACTGCAAAAAGAAAGCAGGAAGAACCACAGAGATATGGAGATTAAACAACATGCTACTGAAGTATAACTGGGACAGGGAAGAAATAAAAAAAGAAATCAAGAGATATACAGAAATGAAAGAAAATGATAGTACAATATATCAAAACTTTTAGGAGGTTCCTCAAAAAACTAAGAATTGATCTACCCTACGATCCAGCAATCTATCTACTAGTTATTTACCCCAAAGACTTGAAAACTCATATCCATAAAGATATTTGCACACCAATGTTTGTAGCAGCATTATTCACAGTGGCCAAGACATGGAAGCAACCAAAGTGTCCTACGATAGATGATTAGCTAAAGAAGCTGTGGTACATATATACAATGGAATATTTCTCAGCCATAGGAAGAGATGAAATACTGCCATTTGCGACAACATGATGGACCTCGAGATAATCATGCTAAGCGAAATAACCTGATAGAAAAGTTTGAAATTGCATGATATTACTTATATGTGGGATATAAACCTAAAAGCAACAAATGAACAAGACAAACAAACCAAGACTCATGGACATGGAATATAGACTAGTAGTTGTTACCAGAGGACTACAGAGTAGTGGGATAGGAAAGGGGAGGAGGGGAGAGGTAGACGGGGTAAAGGGTGTCAAATATAGGGGGGTAGGGAGAGTGAAGTGGGTAAAGGGGATCAAACATATGGTAGCTAAAGGAAACTGGACTTTGAGTGGTAAACACACAGTAGAATATACAGATGTCAAATGATAATATACACCTGAAAATTATATAATTGTATTAACCAATGTTACCCCAAAAAAACTTAAAAAAATAAAATAAAATAAAGAAAAAAAGAAAAACACAAATTAATGAAAAACAATAGGCTATTACAGAACTTCTGATTAAATAAAGGAATTAATTCTGATTCAATAAACTCCGTAGGTAGCTTTAGTCAACAAACTTTGATCATCCATATTCATTTTCTTGAACAAAAAGTTTCACATATAAAACATCTTGACCAAAAGATGGTTCTTTTGAAAGTACTCACTTGTGTTTTTTTTTTTAAATCATCTTGTATGTGTGTGTACATTTTTTTTAAATAATTCAGAGTGCAAGATTTTGATGTAGGCTGCATTATATAAGCTACTACCAGGATTTCTAGTCCCATCTTTTTGATAGAGAAGAATATACGACACCCCCACACACATTCATTCATTCTAAGAGTCACTTTATTAAGCAGTATAACTTACAATGATATGTTATTAAATAATAAAATGAAGACAAGCATATTGTTCAGTTGAGCCATTTCATGTGAATAAAAATATTCAGGTGAAATGAAAAAGAACATATAAAGATTTCAACTGAAAATACTTTCATGTTGAAAAAATTAGCATACTAATAAAGCATAACAAAATATGCAAATCACATGTCATTAAGAGGAGATAGAGGTGACCAGCAATGATCCAGCAGCGAGGGAACTTGGAGAATAAAAAACGCACCCTCACTGTGTGTTCACATGACCAAGTGTCTATAAAACTTGTAAGAGAGTAATTTTACTGCAATTTGTTAAAGCTGCTGCCTCTTCTATGCCTTTGCTCATTCAATTACAGTTTGAGTGGCCTCACCTACAGAAAATTGAACAGAGCATACTTTTAATTTGGGCTGAAAGGGACATAATATGTAATTTGTAGTCATTTGTGTATATAGTCAATTATTGTTAATAATTCTAGGTAGGAATAAGCTTTCTGCCAACTGTGTCAACTAACTGAGGGTTGTAACACAAAGGTTTTTATTCAGAGGTCATATTGCAATTAGAACATGTCCTAAGGCCAGGACCAAAAATATGTGGGCAATGGAAGTGCAGCCAGGAGCTCACCAGCACAACATTCTTCCAGTCATCAGAAACATAAATTTATAAGTGGAGAATTCAGTCCTCATCAATGCCTGAGTGAAGTGGAATTCTCTCCAGTAAGTGAAGAGTAAAACGTAGACAATCATAAATATACACTACATTTTGTTTTCTGTTTGGACGAAATTGGTGTGTAAAAGAATCAGTCAGAATTCCTGTGTTTGTAAGACATGAGCTGACAACAGAACTATAAACAGAGACTACGTCTGACATGGTCATATGTTTTACCTATTCCAACTATCAATAACAAAAACTTAAAATTCCAATCAACTATGCTAAAAGAAAGACTGCATTTCAATTTCTCTGTAAAAGATGATATTACAAAATCATTGTCATATAATCAAATGTATACAGCCAACAAATGTGATAAAAAAAATTACAGAAGTGATCCAGGAAATAAATTAATATCAAGTCTTAGAGTTATATTTGGCAAACTTACCAGTCTTTTAATTTTATGAATTGTCATTTATATTATCCTTCAAAATAAACATCTACTCTCTACCTAATTTTTGTTGGGAGACATTCTCCATGGGTCTCTCATATTTCTGCACTTCTTATGAGCAGGGGCACTGACAGCTTTTGTTCAGGACAATCGGTTCAGGAATGTTTGTATAGTGAACAACTTTAGAAGAAGAGATCTGTCTCCCTTCAGGGCAGAGGGAGATTTGTCTGCTGATCAGTGTAATAATGACCATGATTTCCTCTTGGCAAAGGTTAGGCAGGTTTGCTGGCAGTCCTATTAAAATTTGAGGTTTCCAAGCTTGAGGTTCCTCAGCTGTGATGCAAACCCAACTGTATGCATCATCCATTTGATCCCAGCCCCACAGTACCTGTAGGACTTGGGGACAAAAGGAACTGAGGTGAATATGAAGCTCTCATTGCCCGCTGAGCTATGGATAATAAGTAATAAACTAATAATATGTGTCCCACTGTTGGTGAGCATGGAAATTGGTGCAGCTGCTATGGAAAAAAGTATGGAGGTTTCTCATAAAATTAGAACTGCCATCTGATCCAGCAATTCCACTTTGGGGTATTTATCCAAAAGAAACAAAATTGCAATCTAGAAAAGATATCTGCACACACATGTTCACTGAATCATTATTTACAATAGCCAAAACATGGACACAGCCTAAGCGTCCATCGATAGATAAATTAAGAAAATGTGATATATATATATATATATATATATATATATAGATAGATATAGATATAGATATATAGATATATATATACACACACACATACATATACATGCATACATACATATATGTGTGTGTGTATATATATGCACATACATACATACATATACACACACATACCTACATAGCGGAATATTATTCAGCCTTAAAAAAGAAAGAAATCTTGCCACTAGGAACAACATGAATAGACCTTGAGGGCACTCAAAAATGGCTTCAGGGCAAAGGGAAAGAGACTGGCTGTGGGGAGGAGGGATGGGTGTTATTTTGCTCAGGGGGTGGGCTATGGTGAGAGCTCCTATACATAGGGAGGGGCTTGCATGGTTTGAATCTCCTGCCAGCACCAAAAGAGGAGCACCCAGACTTTCTTATCAGCTTGCTCAGATGTGGGACACAGGGCAGGAGGGAGGGATGAGGCTTAAAAGATGTCAGCAGTCAGACATTAAAAATGGAGTCAGATTCTTCATTATAACATCACGTCTTTCAGAGTCTGTTGGTGACTGGTTACTATGTGTTATTCAGTTTCCACACAAACAGCAAAGTGTATCATTGTGTCACCTCCTCATCTCCCAGTGTTAAACCCACATGACATTTTACAAAAATGGACAGTCAAAAGAGGAAACTGCCCAACAAAGATGAAGTATAGCAAAGAAATAAAAAGTGATAATTCTGAAAGTAAAATTCTAACCTACATAAATGGAGTTACAGAAGAAACGGTCGACTATGGGACTAGTGACACTGCCGTCTTTCAAACTTAGAGGGAAATATAACAATTCACCATGGCATAGAAAAGATGTCCACTCCTTACTGTGAGTTATATGACAAGAAGACAAGCACTGCTCAAACAATTCTTGATAAGTTTTCTATAAAGACTGAAAATACATTAATTCTCAATGTTTCTGACATTTTAAGTTAATGTCCTAAACAAATACCAGTTTTTCTATTTTTTTTATTTCTTTATACACATATGTTAAATACACTTGGGTTTCCAATAAAAATTTGTAGAAGTCATGGAACGATTATATTTTTCCCATTGATTATGAAGATCATTTTGTACTCCCTGAGCTCACAGGATCATTTTCATGGTCTCTCAATGCCATGCAAAGTGAGAAGTGCCTGTACTTATTTTACTTGACTGCTACGTGATATTTGCCTCTTTTGCTCATTCCCACCTTCGTAAACCACAATCCTTCCCTGTTTCTCCATAACCCCATTATCTCCAGATTCCTCCCTCACTTCCTAGAAAGAAGCCTCTCTTCCTTTGCCTATCTGGTATCGGTGATCTCCAGATTCTGTCCTTGATTCTTTTTTTAACTCTATATCCTTTTCTGGTTCTGGTATTTTATAAAAGTTGCAACTTCTCTGTCTTAGGTGGCGATGATGGTGTTAAGGTGATAGTGAAGAAAGGGGGGGCCTTGCAAAATGGTAAGAAGAAATTCAGGGGGTAAAGGGTAGGATGATGGGGTGTCCCCTTTATTTCACAATCTGGATTTAGGACAGAGCCCAAGAAGCCAACTAACTTTATCAATATGAGTATGACAATGTCATTCATTATTTCACAAATATTTCCTGAATTGTACTATATGCTGGAACACTAGGTAGTGACAGATACTTGGTATAAAGCTGCACATGTGGATTTTAACTGTGTCCTGTGGAGGTAGTACCTGAACCTCTGCCATTTAACCCATTAATTATTCCAGTGGAGGAAATAACTGAGCTGCTTTATGGGGAAGATATTTTATTATAGGCAAGAAGGTCTTCAGTCCCACAAGCCATGCCACATTCATCTGCCTATTAAGACAGGCAGTGCTATAAATCAGAATGAAACTAATTAAAAATCTTGAGATTATGTCTGCAGAAGTGTCTTGCTTTGTGAATCGTGGTATTCTCAAAAAGTCATGCATAAATCAGTTTCTTTAATTCCTTACATTTACACTGTAGTTATGGTTTACAATAGACTTTCCATAGATTGTTAGTTGTTTGGTTTTTTTTCTCTCTGACTTTACTAAATGGCAAGAGGGGGCACTGCTCTCATTCCTGTAATAGAGCACAGAAACCCACAGCTCTGAGTGGTTCATCCTGATTGTAAGTGGTGGAGCTGTGTTTAAAATAATAGAGATCCAGCCATATTTTAAATATCCCAAGTACTGAAAAGAGTTCTATTGTGATTACCTTTGGAAAGCTAAGAAGTCTCTTATAAATGTAAACTTCCAATTTACTTTGTGGGCACTGCTAGTTTTGCAAATCAGTTTTGTAAAGTTGTGTCCACACGTTGTATGCATTACTACACCCAGTTCTAAATAAAGCTGAAATTTGGTGGGTTATGTGATCACTCCTGGCAAATGTGCCAGCTCCTATCATATTTAGAACCCTGTGTCCTGAGGTGCTCAAGTTCACACTGAAGAATTTGCTAAACAAATCCTTGGCAAGGAATCAGAGCAGTGATTTTCTATATCCTTAAGTCCTTTCAAATAGAAATGGCAAAACATACTACCTGAGTTCATAATTCCTACATTTTTTGGAATTTCAATCTTGGAGTTTCTTACTACTGTTTGACTTCTCACTTGCTTCCCCAAAGGGGCAAGTTTAATTTATTTTTAAACTGAATAGACACTTCCTAACTTTTAATAAGGCAGCAACCATGGCTAAACATAACTTATTTCGTGTTTCCTGTGGAAAATGGAAGACACACAAGATAGGAAAACACGAAGTAGTCTACCACCTGATCCGGGATGCTTCCACCAGTAAATGGTAGTGGTGTGCGCAGGAGCGGGTCTGGCAGGAGCCCCGAGTTGGCCAGGTGTGACGGCGGAGGCCTGACTCCGGGACTTACAAGCATCCTGGAAAAATGGTAAGTTACAGTAGTAATTGAGGAGACATTCCTTGTGAATGTAACAGGCTTGGGGAAGCGATGGCTAATAACGGGCACAGCGTTTCAGGACTGTGCTCAGTGAAAGCAGGGAAAGGACAAGGGAAAAAAGAAAAAATTAAGTTTACGGAAGAGAAAGGGAAGACAAAAGTTCCAACAAAAAGAAAAGAGAGGGAAGAAACCGCTGGTAATTCAGCGGAAGTGGAGCACAAGGGGTATATGAGAAAGCAACGGAGGTGAGGAGAAAAGTTGGCAGCAGCGGAAGCGAGCGGGACCGGCGGTCCTCCTGCCGGCAGGGGGCGCGCGTGCGCCCGGCCTCCCTCCCGGCGCGGGTCCTGCCGCCCCGCCCGCTCGCCCCGCGCCTGCGCTTCCTGCCCCTCCTCGTCCGGGATGCTGCTGCCGCTGCTGCGGAGTAGCTGCTTCCCTTCCTCCTCTCCCGGCGGCGGCGGCGTGGACGCGGGCGCGGGGAGCCGGCCAGCGGCGCAGCTGCAGCGCGAAGCCCACGGGTCTCCGGGGCCGCTCGAGAGGGCGGGCGCCGAGCCCGGGGCCGACCCCCGGCGCGCGGCGGAGGCCGAGGGGGCACCGGGGCCCGGGGCGCACGGCCGGGGGGCGGGCGGCGGCGGGCGGTGGGCCGAGCGGGAGCCGTATGCGTGCATGGATCCGGGCGCCGCGCTGCAGAGGCGGGCCGGGGGTGGTGGTGGCCTGGGCGCGGGCTCCCCGGCTCTGTCAGGCGGCCAGGCCCGCCGGAGGAAGCAGCCCCCCAGGCCGGCCGACTTCAAGCTGCAGGTCATCATCATCGGCTCCCGCGGCGTGGGCAAGACCAGCTTGATGGAGCGCTTCACCGACGACACTTTTTGCGAGGCCTGCAAGTCCACCGTGGGTAAGGGCTGGGGGCCGGGCCGGATCCCGGGCTGGGACCTCTTGCAGGCGGCGCTGCCCTCCCTCGGTCCCCAGGGCTAGTGCCTTTAGCTCTGTCGGCCTCGTTCTCATTGCGTCTATGAGCCTTTCTCCAACTGTATGGCCCTGGGTGGCCTTGCATTTGGTGGATGGGCCTCTCGGTGAAATCTAGAGGGAGGGGGGAGGCCCCGTGGAAGCCCCTCGATCCTTTCCCGAAGCCAGACAGAAATTTCGTTGTAGTCTCCACAACGATTTACCCTTGGAGCCTCCTGGCCCTCCATCCTCTGTTGCCACAAACCCCTCACCCCCCACTCACAGTCGGAGCGGGTTATTGAGCACAGGCGTCTCAGCGTCCCCTCCCGCAACTTCCCAGTGCAGTCATGAGGCCATGGTGATACATTAGTCCCATTCAGCTCTCGGACACTGTGTGAGCATCTCTTCGCAGAAACTCCTGGCCCTTACATCAGTCACCCAAGAAAAAGGTGACGTGAGGTGGACAGCAGACAGGCAGTATAGTGAAATTGAAAGCTATGCCTCTGGCTAGAAGCCCAAGTGGGTCATCTATAGCTAATTTTGGTGCCTTAGCTTTGCCTCACGAGGAGCATTTCACCGTAAACCAAGGGCTTATTTTCTAATTCTGAACTCACTTTTATGATGCGCTAAAAAAATGAAGTTTAAAATTCCCTGTGAAGGATCTATAAAGAATATTAAGACTAAAACCACACTAAGTTTCTTACTTTAACTGTAAATGCAGGGCAGAGGGGATTCAGCTGTACTTGTCCATGACCTCAACCCAGGACTTGCAAAAATGGAGACAGGTCCACCACCCAGCGGGGTGAAGTATAACAATGAAGTAAATAGAATAACACTCCAGGTCAGGAAATATGATGTCCTCGGTACCTAAAAGTGAAACTGGAGGGGAAATTTTTTGATGGAGTCAAATGTACTGGATTTGGCATAGGTCTGTCAGGTGGGTGTGGGTAGCAGTTGTTTCTGTGGAAATCCCTTTAAAAGCCGTCAAAGCTGGGGGAACCCCGTAGATGAGGTGGTTCTTCAAAATAAAAGGCAGTCACCTAAAGTGATAGGCAATGAGGGGCTTTCCTAGGGGAGATCCAAGAATCATTGGATAGTATTTAAATTTGAAATTCAGAATTAAGAGTATCATTCTATATTCTTGCACATATATTTAGTATTGTAACCAGTGGTGGTCCCAAGGCGGTGCGATTTGGGGATGAATTGATTTTAAGTTGGCATATAACCAAAAAAATGCTACATTTAAAATGTCTTAATGAAAAATTAACTCCTCCTCAAATTTCATATTGTCTTTTTGTTTTATTTGTGAGAATTTGTTTCCCTTAATGCTTTTTTTTGGGGGGGAGGGGGGAATAGAACATTTTAGAAATATGTGTGTTCTCTGTACCCTGTTTTTAAAATGTTGACCTTGGAATCATGATATTAAAATTCCGTAGCATAACTGTACCTGTTTCACATATCCAATCTTGGGTTATATAAAGTTCAGGAAGTTGTTAAACCATCAGATGAGAGTGTTTATGCTGTTACTTTAGTACCTGACATAAAAAAGTTAAAAGCAGTTCAGAATTATCAATCTTTTATGGCTCCACACTTTAAAGTACGTAAAAATAGAGAATAATATAGTTTTGCTGTGTGATGAAGAGAAACCAGCACAGGCACTAAGGAGCAGATAATAGAGATTGGGTGGATGGTGGTATGATAGGAGATAGATGAGCAAAGGTGTGCTTTAGAGTGGGGCAGAGGAGAGACGATGAAGAGTTTTCTAACCCAGGACCACAGTGAAACAGCACCCCTACATTCTTGGAAAGACTCATGAAGACACATCAGGAGTGAATGCTTCAGGACCTTGACTACCATGCCAAGGAGTGTGGACCTTAGAACTGGAGCCGTAAAGCCTCTGAGTACGGCTTCGCCATGGAGTCGATGAAACTAATTGGACAGGATTTCATAGGATATTTGGGAATGAAGAAGAAAGTGGGAGGCAAGGAAATCAGGCATTTTGTTCCTCTGTCCCCTTAACAAACAAACATAAATACATACACTTACACATGCACGTATGTGCCCCACCACTACCACTGTGGGATTCCTCATGTGGTTGGATTCTTGTCTTACTCATTTTTGTTTTCTCCATACGGAACTTGTGGTACTTGGCTTGATAAGTGTTTATTAACTATAGGAAGTTCAGAAAAAGATGGTTAGTTTCTGGTCTGTTCCAGAATGTGAAGACACTTTAAGAAAGCTTATTAACCCTCCTTCAAGCTCTGCCTCTGATTTGCTTTTTCCTTCTACTTATCAGATCACTTACTGAGCACTTACTGTGTGTTGGGTCTTTGGTACCCACTGGAGACTGTGGTGAATAGGATGTAGTCTTTCCAAATGTGGCCCAGAGCCCTGGGGAACAAGATGATCCAGGTTGACAAGGGCAGTGGTAGAGATGTGTACAGAATATTTGGGGAGCACACTGGAAGTCCCTCCAACCAGGGGTAGAATGAGAAGCAGTCAGGGGAGGCTTTCTCCCCATTGGAATGCTGTAAACATAAATTCATTCTTCAAGTTCCTTTAGAAAAATGCTATTTAAATATGGTATTGGGTGTGGTGTAGAATTGCTGTTGCCTCACCTGAATGCCTGTCATCCGAGCAATTAGCCCATAGGTCTTTCTAAGGCCAGTTTGTCAAGTTTCATCTGCATGTAATACAGTCAGCTTTTACATAGAAAAAGATTCTCTTCCACCGTAGCACTTACTCTTACCCTGTCCGGGCTTGCACATGTGGTCTACTCCTGACTGCAGAGTCTGGAAAAGACCATGCGCCCTGTAGCTCAAAGGGGAAGAGTCTGAGTATGTGCAGACCAAGGTGCTTCACTAAATTGATGGCCTTGGTAATTCAGAGGCTAGAAGAGAGTGCCTCCGAAGTCCCTTTTTTAAATGAATCAGATTCATCTGGACGTTTTTATAAAAGAGCATAGTGAAAATCCCCAGGGATTTGAGATAATGAACCTATTTTGTAAAATGAGCAAATTCAGTTTTTTAAAAAAATTGTTAAGTTGATTTCTGTCTAAAAGACAAAATTCACCAGGGTATGAAAGCTAAAAAGGCTGTTTTTAATTGACTAATGAAAATTGTCTAGATGGAGTATTATTTTCGTATGGTATCTTGTATTCGTGGAATTGAGTTACTCAGATATAGCTAGCATAATTGAAAGTTTCTTTAAAAAGTACAGGAGCAGCTTTTTGAAGTTTGAGAAATGGAAAACTAGTTGGCTATAGAAATTCACAGCTAACATGGAAAAACAAACCTATGAAAATATCAACCTTTGTTTTATTTCTGTGTAACTATTAGAAGCTAGCTGCTATTTTGTTTGTATTGAAATGGTTTTACCAGCCAGCACCCACCCCCACTCCAGCAGCATTGCATTCTGGAAGAAACACTAGAATTACATTGAGGACTCAAAGCTCTTGACTCAGGCTCTGCCACTCAGTAGTTTGTGATTTTAGATAAGTAATTTAGTTGTCTGCACATGTAAAATATAGTTCTATTAGTTGTAGCTACAATTTGTTGAACATTTACTATATACCAACAAAAGTACACTTTAATACTCAACAACAATCCTGAAAGTTAATCCCCATTTTACACATGAGAAAGCAAAGGCTCGGGGAGTCAAATAACTTAGCCACTGTGGCACAGCTGGTCAGCAAGTGGTCAGGGGCCGGGCTACAGTGAGTTCTTTCTAACTATCTGTTCTTTAGCTTACTTTGAGATTTATTCTTTGTGTTGTGACATTTCTGATGGATCAGAATCATGAAGCCCTTTCCTGCTTCTCTAATTTTATCCTTCCTACAGCCCTACAAAGATAGCGATGTCATTATTTCTGGTATCGGTGAAGTTGACTCTCTAATTATGCCCTCATCATCACTTATCACTTACTTTCTGGATATTAAAACAGTGCTCTAAGAATTGTATTTCTTAGCTAAATATTGAGTCACATACCTTAAGCCTTTTTCATATTTATAAGAATTTTCTCAAACTTGGCATTTTAAATAGAGTAAAAGTAGGAGTAAGGTGGCATAGACCAGAATTCTGATTTTCCTGGGCAGTAAAATTTCCTGCAAAGGGCTAGAGGCCAACACAGGATCACTAATTCTTTTATTTTGCCAAGTAAGAGCATTAAAAAAACAAAACATTATTGCCAGCTTTTCCAAACAAATGAAAAAGAACCACCTTCACCCTCCAAAAAAAGAATTAAGAAAGAATATCAGAATTAGTTCTGAGACCCTCTCTACCCTGGTCTTTGTTTTTCCCATTTTGCAGCAGTGTGTTAAACTTCACAGGCTGACTCCTGAGAGTAAGTGGTCTTAGAAGATGATAGTGCTTTACTGAAGCCCTGTTTTCACTGTTGCTGGCCATAGCCCTTGTATTCTCTTTGAGAACACATCCCTTTTGGGTCCTGTGTTGAGATGGTGCACTCAGGATGCCTGTCCCGAAGATAGGGAAACTTCATGATGCAGGTGACTGCATTTTATCAGGACTAGCAGTTGAGTTGGAAGCAGAGTCAAGGGGTCCGAGAAACAGGTGAATGTAAATCCCCAGCAGAAATGACTTTTTGTGGGTCTAGCCGTGAATGTTAGGTGACATGACTGATGAAATACAGTCCACGAGTGTCTAGTCAGCTATATCTAGAATTACTGGGACATTGACTACTTGTATTTTATTCTGGAAACTTAAGACATATTTTTGTTAGAAAACCCAGAATGAGTGTCTAATACTGGATTCAAATTCTAAACTGTAGTTTATTTTGCTCTTCTGAAGTTAAATGTAGTGTTCCAAGCCATGGCCAATCTGCCTAAGTATTTCACTTAAAAGAAAATTAGAGAAAGTTGTCCAGAATTCCAACTCCAAAAGCCCAACACTGTAGCTCTCCAGTGTTGTTTCACTCCCCTGCCAGAATGATGTAACACAATGACTCAGGGAGATGTGGATATGAGAGGAACTGATACGTCTCGGTTAACAGTTTTTATACCAGCATATGCTGTGCATTGCATGATTAGATTTATTTAATGAACTTAATGCAAACAGATCGGCTTGTGGAGACTGTCGTTTTTTTTGTGAAATAAAGTAGCTTATCTTTCAAAGAAAGTATGGAAGTGGGGTTGTTTAGGTCGAATAAAACGCTGTTTAAAGACCCGGCTTAAGTGCCTTCAGCCTTTCTTTCACTGTTCTGCACTGGCACTGAAGAAGAAAGGTTTCATTATTCATGATAGAGATCCAGATTCTTAGAGGTTGCTTCTCTCCCTCCAGTCTGTGGAGTCTGCCAGGAGCACTCTGTTAACAGATCTTGGAACTGGCTAGAGAAGGCAGAGTTGATTCCTTTGAGAACTGATAGGTCCGAATTATTCTCCAGCCTTGGGTGCCAGATACATTGTTCTCATTAAGTATTTGTTTGAATTTGCAAAGAAAACATAGCTTTATCTAGTAGTCAGCAGATATTTTTGAGAAGTTGTTCATATCTGTGTAAGACACCATTCTGCTAACCATTTTATAGGACACAAAGCTAACACCTGCTCACCTGGCTTGTCCTTTTCAGAAGGGGAAGTGAGTCATGGAGATAGCCATAATAAAATGTTAGAAAAGAGGTAAAATGCTTTGCTTTTGTACTTCAACAGAGGAAATATTTATTACTTTCCTTTTGTCTTTTTGTTGCACATCTTTGACATTTGGAAAATTTTTGGAAAACTAAAACTAGAGACCTAAAATAATGCCCTTAATTAAATGTAATTATGGATTGTGGTTTTTTTTTTTTTTAATTCTTTTCCTTTAAAATCAGAAAACAACACAGGATTAACAGAATACTATATTCCACGGAAAACCTTTGCCCGCCCGCCCCCCAAATCTCACAGCCTCCACTGTTTGGTTTCTGATGCTTACATAATGCCTTCTTGGTTTACAAAACAAAAGAGCAACCCGAAATTCCACCCCAGACAAGCTTGTAATGAAAGTAGCTGATAAATAAAACTCTCCTGTTTTCCCCAGCTTAATTTAATGCAGAAGGTTTAGGACCCCCTAAGCCAGGACTGAGGTGAAGGAACAGGCCCCTTCTAAATAAGGAGCTTCATTATTCTTAAGTGCTGTCACCCCTCCTCAGGCCTGCTAACTCAGTTCTTGTTGAC
This sequence comes from Eidolon dupreanum, assembly GCA_028627145.1. Classification (NCBI taxonomy): domain Eukaryota; kingdom Metazoa; phylum Chordata; class Mammalia; order Chiroptera; family Pteropodidae; genus Eidolon; species Eidolon dupreanum. The sequence continues at coordinate 45,920,919 of CM053504.1, read as the reverse complement.
TGCTAAAGAGTCACACACGTACCATCTAATTTTCACTTTTAATTTTTCACTTAAAAACACTCGCCCTTCTCCTTGGACACTACTCTCATCTAGGTGTTCCCCGGGGTGAGGAGATAGTGTGGGAAGTGTGACTTTCGGAGGTAGGCTCACAGTCCTGGATTTCAGTGCCAACTCTACCACAGGCTGTCAGTGTTTCTTTAAGCGAGCGACTTAAATTTATTTTCCTCATCCATAAAAAGGAAAAAAAATAAGTATGACTTATTTCCTATCTCCTGGTACAGGAATAAGTGAGGATAAAATATCCTATATACCTGGCCTAGAAAAGGCAATTATAAATGTCAGTTACATTCTCTTCTCTTCCTAATTCGTATTACTGATGTAAAAACTCTGAAACACTACAAAAAAAAAAAAATCCCTTATCCTTTGGAAATACATAGGAAAAATCCCTTATCCTTTGGAAATAAATATACAGGTGAATACGAAATATCAAAATGTAAACACGTGACCTGGGTTAAATAAAAAATCTATTTAACAGTCCCTGCAATTTTATGGACCCGATCTGAGTAGTAGTAAAGTGTATATTTTTTGCATAAGAAGAAAATATTACTGATCCACCATTTGCTCATCTGGGTTATTTTGTAAACCCCCCCCCCCACGCCCCCACCCCAGTTCCTCCCATCGTTATTCTCCTCTTGTGACCAGAGGTCACAATGACTGCATTTTCAGATAAGGGTCTGTGCAACCAGGGAGCAGAGGAAGGCCTGCACATGCAGGAACAGTCTATCCAGGCCAGCCAGCATCCATCCCTCACTTTTCCAGTACTTCCCTAGCAATGCAAAATTCTTTTTTAACATTAAATATATGTTTATAGCTCACTTCCAGTTATTCCTTTCTTACTCATCAGATGAGGTTGTGCAGGGAGGAGCATAGCCTGGAGCTGTTCAACCCAAGTTCAAATCTGTGCTCTTTATACTTACCAGCTTGGTGACCTTGGGCAAGTTGCTAACCTCTCTGACTTCAGTTTTTTCCATTTAGAGGACAATAATAATATCTGCCTCAAAAAATTAAGAGGTTATACTGCAGTGAGTTAATATACACTTTTAAAGCCTTTATACTAGTACCTGAAGCATAGTAAATACCACAAAAGAGTTAGTTCTTAATCTTTTTACTATGAAGAAGGGAATAAACCCCTTTCTGTGAAATTCTTTCATACACATCTACTTCACAGAAATAGAACTGCCTGCCCGTACTTACGGGCTCCAAAGTGGTGCACGTGCTTAGCTCCCCAAGCCTCTCCTTTGGTAATCTCTCCCTACCCGATGTAGTTCATGGTGTCTCTGTGTGTTTGTTCCAGTCAAGTACAAGGCTATTTCTTTGTGCTCCTGCTTATGTCAGAGACACAGGGTGGCCTTTATGTGCTGGAGTGAAGGCATGTCCAACCTGGAATGAAAGTGAGGCAGACCTCATTAAACTTAGGATAGACATTTGCTATCCTCAGGCTTGATAAGCATGTTTTAATGACATACAGTTATTTTGCTATTTTAATAGTACCTACTTCTAAGACAATGAGAATATTTTACAGTTATAGTAGTTTCTGTTTCATAGAATACTCAAGGGTATGTAGAAATCGGGTAATATTAAATAATAGGATTTCACAATTTCAGGTGCCTTCAATTCAAGAATTTAAAAAGATGGGCTACTGACAGCCAGTTTTCATTACTTTTTTTTTTTTCTTTATATGGTGCTTTCTGGTGGGAATTTCTGTTGTACTTTGCTTTGGTAGGTAATATTTAGTCAGAAGACCAGCCTTACGTTCAGGTGACTTGTTTCCTAAAGTTAAATTTATCTTTATGTGATCTTGACACGTTTCTTAATTTCTCACTCTCAGTGAAAATGCTGGAAATCCTCTCCCTTAGTAAACATATCCAAAATTGGATGACACTGTATAAGATATATATCCTTGAAAGAAAAGCCAGTGTACAAATTTAAGATAGTTATTATAAAGTGGCAGTAACTTCACAACCTGAAACTTAATTGAGACTTAATTCAAAGTCTGAAATCTTTTAATCCTGAAAGTGTTAATTAAAATAAAATCTGAAATTTGGTGGTAGAATGGGACAGAGAAGAAAAAAGGGAGCATGTCTGTTCAGCTGTAAACATAGGCATGGGCCATGGTGTTATTTTTGCTTTTATTTAGCTGTTGCCGGAAAAGACTATGCAGAAAGATATTTCTATTTATTTTTGCTATTTTCATTTTCATATCTTCTTATGGCCCAGCAAAAAGAAATACAGTAATGTTTTGGAAATATTTTGCCTTAAGGGGAACTTACAAATTTAACAGCACCTAAGTACACCAATTCTTAATGCTACTACTAAGATTTATGAAAGACAAATACAAAGAAAAAAGACAAATTGCAAAGTTAAGCTTTGTTATTTAACAGCTTGATTGTGATGATTCTGGGTCATTTGCAGAACATTTCACTTTTCCTTTTTTTCACACATCTGACTTTCATTATAACAACTTTTCATTGTGAGCAGTGTTATAAATTTGAATCTGGGTTCTGCCATTCAGCTAGCGTGTGCTGTGACCTTAAAGCAAATCACTTTGTCCTCTTTTCACTCTGGAGTTTTCTTCTGTAAAATGAGGATAATAGTGCACTCCTTGTTGGCCTGCTGCAGGGTTCCATGTATTGGATGTCAGGCACAGCATCTTTGACAAATGCCCACTATCGTTACTGTTAAAGATAATTAGGATCAAGAAGATAGTGTACACCCATTGATACAGAGTTTATAGCCATTCTGACTAAAATATTTCTAGAAAGACTTGAATAACATTGGTAAGCTTAAAGACAGGTAAGCTCCTGTTGCCAGAATGATTCACTTAGTGGCCCACTCCCCATCTAAGTGACTGAGTAAACTGTTGCCGTAATAATCCCCTGGGATGGGCGTATGCAGGGAGAGGAGATGAGCATATTAAGACTGCCCCATCTGCTAAAGATTTACCATCAATGATAGGAATTGTAGAAGAAGTGAAATATTCCGTTTCTGGGGTGATGTATGTGTGCTGAGCACCCCTGCTTTCACTGCTCCCCTTCTACTGCTCTGCCCACCAAACACAATCAGAACATCTGCCCTTCTTTTTAAGTGTTGGGGCTTTTTTAAAACACTGGGTTCTGGATTTTCCTAATTTTTCCAAAAATAATCAGCATTTCTCCTTCCATATCCAGCATTTAGTGGAAAGAGGGGGCAGGTTTTCATTCATCAGATTTATTGAGTAGTTCTTGTGTGTCAGGCTTTCAGGAGTCAAGAGTGACTGTGTCCTCACAGGGTACACCAACCAAAAAAAAAAAAAAAAAAAAAAAGGAGCAACAGTGTGGTAACAGCTGGAAGAGAGTTCAGGCCCCAAAACTGGGAACACAGATGAGAATTGAGAGTAAGGGGTAGAGCCATCAGAAGGGTTCAGATAGGAAATCAGTAAGGACTTAAAAGATTTCTGGGCAGACAAGGAGGTTTTTTAAGAAGAGAGAACAGCAGAGAAAAGTATTTCTTTGCACATGCATGGGGTGTTAATTTAGGTCAGTATTGACTAAGCTCTTTGAGGGCAGAGACTATCCCCACCAACTGATGGAGCAGTAGGAGTGATCACTTCTCCTGTTAGTCAAGAGACCTATAGGAAACTGGGTTTTCAACAAGGGTTATAGATGGAAATTAAGTTGCCACCCTTTTTGTCCCTGTTTGTTTATAAACATTGGTCCTGGACATTCCCCCTTGGGAACTTCTTTGTGCTAACTTTTCCCAAAACAAACTGAATATTTAAGGCTATTAATGACTTATTACCTTTTATTAAGGATCATTATTATTTCTATGACATGGAAATTTTAAAATAGACAACATTAGGAGATACTTTTGATGTAAGAAAGAATGTTTGGTTGTATACTTTTATACAGGGTACGTTTTAAGCCATAAATTGGAGTAAGTTTCCAGTCATTATAAGCCACTTAGCATCTGTTAGATTTGGTACAGGATATTTCATTTAAGAGAGAGGACTATTTTAATAAGCTGTTTTCTTTTATAGAGTTTTAGATTTAGCCACTGGACATTTCTCTGTTAGTTACTTTAATCTACTCACTAAAACTAGATAATCTTCATTTTGGCTAAATTATTCCTATTCACTGTCATCTTTGCTTTGTTTTCCTATTAAAATTAGTAATGTATATATAATCACATGATGATAACATTACTACTTATTTCCTGATTTTGAATGTTAATACCTTCTTATTTTTATTCATTAAACTTTGTGATTACAAAATAGTCTTAGGGTAGGATTGCTAAAGTTAGTTGAAAAACTGACATGTTCAGGCTCAGAACAATTCTTAGAAGAGACAACAGCCTGATCAAAACAAAAATTATTTGCTCTGGCTGTTTCAAAGGATCTTTTAGTTAATTTGAATCAGAGCTCACAAAAGAAATATCATCTGTGGATTCTTTTCATTAAAGTAGCAGCCACTGTGATACATTTTACAAAAGTTACAGCTCCCTTAAGTAAAACTTTAAAAAAAAAAAAAAAAGTAACTGGAAACAAAAGTAAAATAGAAAAGTAGTCATGACAATTCAATTTGTAAATCGCCATCACAGAGTAACATGGTGAGGTCCCAACTTGTTGCTAATACAAGGAAGACAGTATTTTGTCATTGAGCTGTACGTATCTTTTAAAATCAGAACATAGCAAGTATCTCCAGGCTGATGTTTGTGCCTCGTAGAATATCACTTTAAGCTATGTTCTTTCCTTGTGGTTGAGTCATTAAGGAACTCTGTTTGAGGATATTGGTGGTACACAAACATGCTTCCTGTTTCAAGGCTGTTTTAGAGTGTCATTTGACTCTGTAAAGCAAATGTGTTCCAGAACTGAAAGTAAAATTGAATTAACCAGGTTTTATTCAGTGGCATTTACAATTATGTCTGGTGTAAGAGATTAAGAATTGAAATGTAGTAGAGTATGCTCTAGCTTTGTTTTCTTGTGACATTTGATATGCACCTTCTCTGTATTGTACAAGTAAGGCCTGCTGCCCCGCCCCCACCCAGAGTTGTAAACATGTCCTTTGGTATTACATTGGTGTCTACAGTGTGTTACTAATTATAAAAGCCCATCACATGACTTTCACTTCACCTCAAGAACCTCATCTGACTTTGAAGTGCTGCATTAGTCCCCTGAGATGGAGAAGAGCCTGGGAGTGAGGCCCCACAGCCTTGGGACCCTGGATACTACAAAGCAGCCAGGATGTAGTTCCTATAGAGAATATGTAGTTCTCAAATTTAGCCAGCATCCTTTCCTTTCTCTAAGTTGTGAAAAATGTGTAAAAAATGTTGTTATGAAATATTAAAGTTTTTTATAACTGAGAAGCATATACGGTGACATACACAGATTGAAATTTAGTTTTAAAATTATCTGAAGCTAAAGGCTGAATTGGAACAGGACAGTGATACATGATGATTTGCTTCTTAATATTAAAATAAATACAAATTAGATACATTAATTTGTATGAGTACATTTTTAAAATATATTTTCTCTTACACTGTTGGCAATATAATAAAGAAGTCATTTATATATTAACTAAATTTTATGTGAATACTAAAAAATTAATAATATCTAAATTCAGACTAAAGCTTTTTGAAATCAAGATTAAATTTTCTCTTCTGTATAAGAATTTTCCCCAAGATAACATTATTTAAAGCCATTTGTTAATGTGATTATTAAATGTAATTTTAAATGGTTTTTATGCTAAACTTGTGGTAGTAATAAATTTTAATAGCAAATGGTACATAAATAGTTAAGAGTAAAACATAACAGGTTGACCTTTACAGTTGTGTAGAATGACCAGGTAGTCACAGATACTGGTGTACTTCTGCTTTTCCCTTTTGGGATTTAGTGATATCAGTTTTTTGTTTTTCTGATAATATAAAAATGTACAAATAGGCTTATGTTTATGACAAATTGCATCTTAACTGTTTTTCTTCTTTATTTGATTTATTTACAGGTGTTGACTTTAAAATCAAAACTGTAGAGCTAAGAGGAAAGAAAATTAGATTACAGATATGGTAAGTGGAGACTCTGCACCCAATAATTGCCATATGTGTTTAACAGTCCATACGCTTGTCTAATAAAATTAACCATTTGAGCTGGTTTGCCTCTCCTACTTTTCCTCTCCTTTGCTTGGGTTTAAATAAAGTGAGTATGAGAGAGAATTTAGAAGAGTCTCTTTATTTCATACTCCATTTGCACATGGGGAGTTGTGGAAAAGAAAAGCATTACTTTAATAATAGTTTGGAGCCTTTATGCCTGTATTTTCAAATCATTTGACAAAACTGTCATCACTAAAATGATTGTTCAAGTGCTCATATTCATGTTTTTAAAGTTCTTTTGTTGTTTAGTATTCAAAGAAAGTCCAGTATGTTTCTAACTAGATTTGCACAGTTTCAAGGCAAATCGCCTATAGACAGTTCAGGGACTGTCCTTGGTGACACAGTGCCCCCATTAATGCCAACTAGAAATGAATCCACAGCCCCTTTCTCACATTATAATCGTGTGAGAGACCAAAACAGCTGTGTTACAACTGTGTTCAGCTCTAAGAGCTTCCTGCTGGCTCTTCGCAGCCCACAGTGGGCTTTGAGAAACCAGTCTGTGGAGAAGGGGTCAGGTCTGGTGGTGGCTTCAAAGCACCCTCTGCAGTGTCCTGAGAACGCCCTTTTGTTTTTAACGACATGGCTGCAGTGCACTTGGCTCACTAACTCCTCTCGGCAGGTCAGCCCTCGCTCTGAGTGTCTGTCCACCATCTGTGTGTTTGCTTTCATCTGCGTTAATTGCTGCCTCATCTATGGCGTCATCGGTCACCTAATGCTTGAATGTTAGTGCCATGCCTTCATTCTTCATCCGTGTCCCTGTCTGGGGCACAACTGCAGCCGAACCAGCCTTGCTTGCCCACCGGAGGTGTCTGAGGTAATATCTTCATTTGATCATCTGTGACTATGCAGTCCACTTTAGGAAATTGTTGGGTTTTGTTGGGGGTTTTTTGTTTACTCTCTTTTTCATATTTTGATTTTTGACTTGATTATGAAACATTAAGTGTCTTGCCTAAATACTTAATAAGAAAAAAATGGATTGTTTCTTATTATATTAGCCCATGATTGGAAAGGCAGCAAACTGTTTTGTGTATTGCTTCCCATTTTTTGAACTCTGGAAATGGCAACAGAGTATCTTTGACATGAGCAACTACTTCTAATTATAAGCTCTTTAATGTAAAGACCATCTTTAAAAGGAGTCAGAATATGTCTAGCTCTGTACATAGCATTGGTGGGTGAGATGTTTTGGTGGAGACTTTCTCACAAATGAGATATAACTAATATTAGAATGTGCGTGAAGCTTGCTTAGTGGATGACAGCAGTGTCTAAATGATGACACTGTGATATATCTAAAAAGACATAGCTTTTTGAATGTATTAATACTACAGTACCACCTCAGGCAGTAGTAATCTGATTTACAAAAGCGTGTCCAAATGCCCTCTGCCTCCCTGGAGCTCTGCCCACTGAAGTATGTACTGGTAACATTGGGTACTTCTGGAATCTCACTGCAGCACTTTTGAATCTGATCTAAGAGAGTCCTGCGTTATGGATCTCAGTCCATGGGGGAAAGTGTGATAGTGCAGTTCTGAGGAATGCATGGGACACTCCAAAAATACTGTCTTGGATGTAAAAGCATTCCCCCAGATAGTTCCTCCTCTGCTTCTCCTTGGCTTATCACTCCTCAGACATCATTCCTGATATTTTCAAAACTGTACAACATTGGTGAAAAATATAACTAAGAAAAGAAAAATAAGATTTATTGAATGTATTGAAAGATTGATTGCAAGTTCCCTATGGGGAATACTCCAGTGATGTAGTTAGGAAGTAGTACTTATCTTTTCCTTCAGGAAGAGACATCATTATTATTATCTAGTAGGTAGAAAGGAAATATTGGAGTCATGGTTCGTTATTTAAAGTTAATACCCAGCTTATTTTGGAGTTAGCAGTCCTGATGCTGTTGCTTTGTAATTTGTTTTGTCATTGGCATGTTGTTGTCACTTTAGTGTCACCAGTTGAGAGAATAGGAGGAGCCAGTGTAATTGCAAAGAGCTCTTCAAAGCAACTGCTGATGACAGCTGTGCTCCAATTTTTAGACTGTCATCCATGGAAGCATTGCCAGTCATTGCACTTTTTCTTGATGATTTCTGGATATGGCCAGTCTAAGCTAAAATATTATTTACTATAGATTCCAAAGGTTTAAGGTACCAAAAGCTACAGATGTCATTGTCACATTTTTAGGTCACACTTTACATCATTGCCACATTTTTCAGTTCTTTAATTATCTGTGGTTAGAAAAAGGACCAATTTCTCATCTCTGTAAAGTGTTTCTGTACGAATGTGTATAAGAACTTATAGTATGACTAAAATTAAAATGTGTCTACTAGAATATAGTTTCATGAATTTACACCCAAACGCTATCCTGGAAATTATACACGGTGACTTAGAGTCATTGAGTTGAAATGGGCTTGAAGCCATGACTTTGTCTCCTATCTTTAGGCAAACAGAGTTAAAATGCTTCCTATAAGGGCCCCTCATTCCGTGTGTCATACCAGTCTTCACTGTTGGGGAATTTGGTTTTCACCAGTGTTCTTATGTTGACACAAAACTCCTTTCTTTTCATTCTGTGCTTGAAAGAGGTAGAGCACTTCATATACTGAAATTGGTTCCTGCCCTTCAAATGAGTAATTGTGTCATTTAACTGGAATATTAAATACAACAAGAATCTTTGAATGTTCAAAGCATCATTTATTTATCAAACTGGGGAAGCAGAATTACAGAAATTTTTCAGTTTGTACCCAAAGCAGAGAAATAGTAACATCACATGATAGCTATAGTGATGATTTAGCTGACATTATTAATAAACTGCAAATCTCTAGAAATCAGCTCCTTATCGCTGCATTAAAAATTCAGGTTCATGGAGATAAAGAGGGAAAATATTAGGATGCAGTATCTTTATAGAAAGATCAAAGCGTGATCAGATTGGTATCATTATCTAATTTTTTGAAAAGTGAAGACTTGTGTGCAGTTTTTTGGTACTAGCATATATGGACATTTAATATATACTTGTTGAACTGAATCGACATTTCTTTTTTTAATTTTTATTTTAGTTTCAAATCGACATTTCATTTATCCTGTTCTTTGACCATATATGACAGCAGATAATTTAGTAGGGGAAATAAATCAAGCAAAAGAGCTTTTGAGAGAAATAGTAAATAAAAAATTTTCATGACCCAAATATTTTGGAAATATGGCCTAGTCTCTCACAGGAAGATGCTTTTCTGCCTCAAGCATTCAGAGCCAGGCATAAAAAGATGGAATTTAAGGAGTGGCCTTAAATGGAAAGTGGTAAACTATTAATGTTTTATCATTGGAATTTTTGTAAACTAAACTTATTTGCTCGTTTTTTTGTGGTAGAATGATTGCCTCAGATTTTGCATTTGGAGGTCTACGTTCTCTTTTTGTATGTCTAACTTAAAACCAACAGAGACAGCTAACTTCTTAAATGTTTCTGAGATGCCTAGTATGCTACTCATGCAACAGGTTTTTTAAACTATATCAAAATGCCTTTGATTGTTGGATTTTTATTAAAACTTCTTTTAGATCTGCTGTACAACATTGTCGGTAGTGTATTTTATACTTAAAAATCTGTCAAGTGGATGGATCTGATGCTGTATTCTTTCCACAATAAAATAAAAATAACTTTTCAAAAACTTCTATTATCTCTAATTTCTCTATTCTTCATCCCCAACTTCTGGATTCTAATTCATTGAATATGTATAGAAATTAATGTGAAGTTGATTTACACTAAAAGCCAGCTTAAAGTTACTGAGAATACAGATTTATAAAATGCTCAATGAGGATCTCATATCTGATTGCTGTTTAAATTTGTGGTACAGCCATGTTGTGCTAACCACAGATTTTAGAGCAGAAAAATGTGTATTACTTTTGCTTTTTAAAGTAATGAGTGAGAGATGTTATTTCTTAAAAGTATTCAAATAGCATAGAATATTTTTTAATCTTTAAAATATTAAAAAAAATTGATCAAACCCTAATGTAAACAAGCCACAGCTTGTAATAGGGTGGCAAACCATACTATGAAATATTTAACTCTCTGTTGGTTTGAAAGTATTAATTATGCCCCTAAATGCCGAAGATTCCAGAAATAATTTTATTCATTGATTCCTTGTGTAAATGAAATGGTATCTGATTCTTTTTCACCTATCTCGAAGGTACTTATTAGTGTGGCCTTTAAGTTCTTTTTAGAATTCCTAAAGAATTCAGTTCTTGTCTTTCATAGTCAATTTTCCATTTCTTTGGCAGTTCTGGGTCAGAAAAATTAAGTTTATTTTGCTTTGAAATGGCATAAACTTTCTGCATTTTACACCTGTAACCTTTGGTTCAGCACATGTTTCTGACAGCCCACTCTGGGCCAGGTGCACTGCTGGACCCTGGTGTACAAAACAGAATGGCCCTCCAGCCCTTCCAGTCAAAGGCAGCAGGGTTGTTCCACCCTCTGGAGCAAAGCAGATGGCTTTGCTTTTTATGTGAAAATGAATTTGCCAACAAGCCTTTTTGGGTTGTTGGGGTTTTTTTTTTTTCTTTTTTTTTTCTTTTTTTTCTTTTTTTGCACAATAGCAGTAATGTGAACTAATTGGTGACAAGTCCAGGTCAAATGAAGCCATAAATTATAGCACCATCGCCAAAGGGTGTTTTAGGGACAAGTTCCACAAGATGCACCTCAAGGGAAGAGGCATTTGGGAAACGTTGCACACTATCTGCCCCGCCCCCGAAACTCATGCTGCTCTGCCACAGGCTTTGAGTGTCCTTGCAGTGAAGAACCATAATTTTGTTCCTCCCTTGACCCCAGCTTACTCTACCATGACCTCTGTGGCACCTGGAAGTATGCTAGGAGTTAGGGTTTTTTGGGAAATGCTGAATTATAGATGATCTTTAAAAGAAATTTAAATTTCCTAATCAGAAGCTCTGTTCTGTTGAGCCTCATTTGTCTCAAGCAGTTTTCATTGCTTATTAAATGGAGAAAATATCTCAACCAGCTTCTGAATACACTTAGTGTGCTTATGTCATTCTTCATGTTGAAATGGTCAACTTCAGCCTGGAAAATAAGTTGTTCTTAGATTTCAAAGTAGCAGTCAGAGAATAATGAACTTTATTGTATTTGCAAACCTGTTTGGTATCTCCTTCTCTCCTTCTCTTTGACCACTTACTCAGTTTAGAAGAATTAAGGCTGATTCTATTGCATTCTTCATTAGTGGGGGATTCTTATCAACAATCTAGGCTTTAACCAGCCCTTGAGGTTGGTTAAAGGAGAGTTATAGGCTTAAATAGTTTTAAGTTATTGTCCATATGTGTTCTCCTCATTGATGACTACCTCCCATTAAAGGGTAATACACTTTCTGCCATTTTACACCTCAGGAAACTGAGCTCAGTTCAGGAAGGTCACGTTCTCCATGGAAGCAGGAATAGTCCTGGTGCCCAGGACTTTGCAGGGAACTGCACCAGCCCTGCTTACTGAAGCAGAGCTTACCAGAAATAGCTGTTATCCAACCCAAATAGGACTTGAGTCAGTGCTTTTGAGGAAATTAGGGAAATAACAGCACATATATCCATTACGATATCAATTTATAGAAGCAAAATACGTAGAAAAACTGACTTGAGTTTAATCCTTTATGACTGAAAACAGTCTGGTATCAGCCCATTACTAACTCTGTGTTCATCTTTGCTGTTCTTTTCCTGTCATAACAGTTTTCCTCAGTGTAGATTGGGGACTTAGAGCCTTCTAGAACAAAGTTTATGGTTTTGTGGGGGAGAAAGGTATGGTCACATGCACTTGTGTAATTTATAGTATTAAATTACCTCATACTTTTATAATTCTTAAATATTAGAAAATTCATTATAAAGCTAACTGACCCAATGAGGTATAAGTTTAGAAATCAAAAATTACTTTTATGCTTAATGATATTTCTGCATGAGTTTTCACATTGGAAGAACACTTTATTTGAAAAAATTAAAATTTTGCTATGTACAGTATTTTAGCATCTTTAAATTATGTGGAATCTACCTTCTTTGTCTCCTCCCTTTTTTTATTTTTTGCCATAAAATTCTCATTTTTTTAATTTTCAAAATCTTGGTTTGAAAGAAATTGGGACTTCTTTATGTTTTTGTTTGAATGTAACTCAGAAAAGCTATCCCCCTTGCTTAATAATACAAATATGCACAGAAGGGATGAGTTGCCAGGTGACTTGAAGGAATCAGCCTGTTGGGGCCACTGCTGTCTGTTTGCAGTGGAACATGAAGTTGCTCACAGTGGTTATTGTTTGGGAACTGATTTTTTGCTGCTATTTCTTAGGGACACAGCAGGTCAGGAGAGATTCAACAGCATTACCTCAGCTTATTACAGAAGTGCCAAGGGGATCATATTAGTATATGATATTACTAAGAAGGAGACATTTGATGATTTGCCAAAATGGATGAAGATGATTGATAAGGTAGGTGTTGCATTTTTCTCTCAGATGTGAATTCTTCGTGGGTATTAATCCTTATAAAAGGAAGAAGGAGAAAACATATTTACGAAGCTTGCTTTTACACACTACACACTGTTTAATCCATACTTCAACAATCAAAGTAGGTATATATGTCCATTATCTAGAATGAGCTTATAAATAATAAAATCAGGGTTTTCGTTCTGGTACCATGGGCTCTCTGACTTCCGCACCCAAACGTGCTCATTCCACTGCATCAGGCCGCTTCCGTGGAATTGGGTACAGTACATTCTCATTTCTGCAGAAAGTTCACTTGGACACTCATCTTGTGAGTGACCACAGAGTATGAACCTCGATGAGATGGCCTTCTCCACAATGCCTGTAGACACTCCAAGGGCCTCGGTCATCCACTGGACATCTGCCCTTAAAATTATAGATGTCCTTTAGTTTCTCATTTTACCCTTTGGCTCATGATTGACTATATATAGATAACCTGTGTCTATATGATTAACGTAAACTGTGAGTTTCTATCTAAGAAATGTGTACCCAGAATACACACTTAGAAGACAGCAGTTGGGGGTGAGATGTGGTGGTGTACATTGACTACATTTTCAGAGTTTTCTTCTCTTTATGCAGTAATTTGATGTTTAGTTCTTTTGTATAACAAACACACTCAATATATTATAAATTGTATTAAACTCATCAGTTAGATAATGTTGGAAAATGTTTGCCAATTTTACCAAGCCTGATATCAATGTGTGCCTCTTTAAAATGTGTTAGGTACCAGGGTTACAGAGATGCCTAGGACCTGAGCCGGCCCTGCTCTCAGCCTGCTCACACTCAGCTGTCTCTCATGCCTGGGCTTGGGCTCTGCAATGGCGTGTTGCTGAAACATTTCCTCCCATGCTAAAGCCACAGAGTGTGCTTCTAAGGAAATTTAAAAGGGGCAGTCCTCATTGCTGGTTAAAATGTTTGGAATGTAATGAATTTAAAACCAGAAGCGACACCCTCAACCCCGAGGGCCCCATTAGGTACTTAGGTTTGTGAAACCTGCTGAGGTCTTGAGATCTAGTGCTCTCCTCCCTTTCATACTTGACTCTTGCTTTTTCTTTTTTTGAGGAAGTGTTGTCATTTCTTAAGTGTTTTCTGTGTACCAGGCACTGTTCTTATTCCACACTAGCCTGTTACTCTTACCTGTACATTATTGATAAAAAGACCAAGACCCTGAATAACTTGGCCAAGGTCATGCCATTCAGGTTCTTTTTGCTGCAGTCTATCTCAGATGACTTTTTAGAATACTCAAATGAGTTATTCAAGAGATTTTAACCTTTTTAAAGAGAAATTCTATTGTGCCTATATATTTTTAAAAACTTAGAAATGTAGCTTAACTATTTTCCTGATACCTCATTATTATAGAAAATTTGGAAAATCAAAAGCACACAAGTAAATTTTAAAAATGTATAATTCTGCCATCCTAAAAAAAAAAAAACCACACAGATGTACTCACACTCCACTTAGTGTTGCATCCTTATTTCACTATTCTATCACAAAGGGCCTTCCTGTATTATTAAGTGTTCTTCCAAAAGCATGTTGGTTTTCCTTTTTTTATGGCTGAATTATTTTATATACCTTAACCTATTTTATTCTTCATCTGTTTTGTTGGACTTTCAGGTTTTTTGATTGACAATCATTTTAAATATAGAGCTATGCCTTAATTTGAATTATTTCCTTAGGGTAGATTCTAAAGAATTATTGGTCAAAGGCTAAGAACACTGTGGCTCATAGTGCCTGTTACCACGTTACTTTCTAAAAATGTGAACCCTGTGAGAACCATCTGTACACCGCAATAACCAGTCCTGCCTGGGACAGAGGAGGTGCTCACAGATTTGTGGAGTGAATGAACAAATGAATGAAAAATGTTGGATTGGTTTACATTTCCTCTCAGCATATGACAATGCCTATCTTTGAAATGCATCTTCTTTTAAAATTCCACAGTATGCTTCAGAAGATGCAGAACTTCTCTTAGTTGGAAATAAGTTGGACTGTGAAACTGACAGAGAAATCACCAAACAGCAAGGTGAAAAGGTGAGAGACACATGGAGAGCGGAAGAGAGAAGTCACAATCCCACATTGTGTACATTTAGCAGTTGATACGCTTTTAACAAATGACTTATTTTTTTAAATTATGAAACAATTATACAGTTATCACTCAATCACATCCTTCTCATATATTTGCTTTTTTTTTTTAACTTTCTGCTCCCTTAAATCCATTTTAAAATGGAAGGAAAAAACATGTTAGTATATGCTGCATTATTATCTAACCTGGCATTTTATACAGAGAAACATTTTATTTAAAGCGTAAAATTGCTTTCATGATTTTCTCTTACTCCAATGTATTTTAACCTTCCTTGGAGAATCAGTGATATTCACGTTTTAAATGTCAGATACGTTACAGTTTTAGATATGAAGGTTCTAGTATCACTGTAGAGATTTTGTTGTTATTTACTTAAAATATAGGAATTTGCTATACTTACGAACTTTATAGTTGAGCATAAACGAGACTTCAGAAATTTTAGTCCACTCCTCTCTTGAAGTCCAAAAGGTATGCCTCCCCCAGTCATAGGCCTTATGTTCATACATTAGACTAAGTTGTACCCATGGAGAAAAATTAATATTTTTTCTTAGTTTGCACAGCAGATAACTGGGATGCGGTTCTGTGAAGCAAGTGCCAAGGATAACTTCAATGTGGACGAAATATTTCTGAAACTTGTCGATGACATTCTGAAAAAGGTAAAAAAAAGAAGAAACTACATCATGAAATTATTTCATCTGAAACCTGTTTCCTGTATTATTTCTTGGTTGTGAAGTTTTTATTTTGAAAGCTAGGTACAGTAGTTTTCCTTAGACTTAAGAACCAGGTGAAGTTGTCACCTCAGCCAAAGGCATCCAGGTTGCTGTTAGCAGCAGCTGTTTCCCATCTAGCGATTTTCAGTGTCCTTGGTATTGATGTCCAGTATGTATTTGCTTAGCTTTAAATATGGTTTAGTGGAGTAACTGGAGCCAGTGTAACAACGTGCCATGTTTATTTAACATTTTTTTTTTTAATTTTTTCCTGTTTTTCCACGAGGATTAAGTTAGATACAGAGGGTGGAAACCTAGTGGAATGAGCAAGAGAGTATCTCAGCTGAAAAGCCCCACCCGGTCCTTGCCTCACTCAGAGCTTTGCTCTCGAGCAGGAGGAGCCTTTCATTGCCAAGGCCTTTCCACAGAAAGGCACCACAGTGCTGAGTGCTAGGGAAATCGTTAGACAGCTCCACCAAACAGCAGCATTTCTTCAGGCATCTTTAGGCTTACATTCAAAGGCTTTTTAGTAAGAACTTGATGTTGTTACTACATATAATCTGCTCAGTTCAGACTCAGTTCAGAAGCTTCTAATAAAATGGTTGTTTATATAATTGCCAGGAGAGGTTATTTCTTTCTTCAGTAATAATATAACCCCTGAGAATATGAAACAGTTTTTTCATTTATTAATGCATTTTTTAAAGTTTCTATTGTATGGGATTATGAAAGTACATGTTTATGATGAGGTACATCTTGTCCCTTAAACCAGAGGGTATGAGGTAGGCTGGACAGTATTTGTGTTGTGACATGATGCACCCTGAACCCGGTTTTTGTTTTTGTTTTTGTTTTGGCTTAATATTTGAATGTTTAATTAAATTTTGATGATTGGAGAGCTTTATGTAAAAATACTTTGTTCTTATGTAATTATATGATTTGTGAAGCACTTACATATATATTGTATAGTTAAAATGTATTGTCTTTTGTTTATCCTGAAGATGCCCCTGGATATTTTAAGGAATGAGTTGTCCAATAGTATCCTCTCATTACAACCAGAACCTGAGATTCCACCAGAATTGCCTCCGCCAAGACCACACGTGCGATGCTGTTGATTTGCTACTTTGGAGAAAAAGTGGAAACAATTCCTAGAAAGGGGAAAATGTTCTATTCTGCACTACAATCATTTTGACAGTTTCCTTTCGCACTTTGTAATCCAAGTCAGAGCTATACACTAACTTGTAAATATGCAAATATGCAATCCTGGGTAAGTTTTGGTTATAAATTACATATTTCCCTCCGAAATTATATTTCATTCATTATCCCAGTGTCTAGTGTACATACACTGGGAAACGTAGTACTTCTAATATGAAGAATGGGAGAAATGAAAGGTATAATGTTTCTTGAAATAAATAATATAATTGTTTTTGTTAATTATATTATGAGGACAAAAGATATTCTAATAAGAAAGAATGTGGTGCTTTGCTTACTGTTTTAAGGAAAATTTGTAAAACTAAAGACTTTTTATTTTAAGCTATCTTAAGTGCTTTTTCTTTATTCACAAGACATTTCCCCCAGTGGTAGCACCTTTGAAGTATGGGAGTGTTTCTACCACAAAGCAAAAGCTCCATTCATCACCGTCATTGAAGGTTATTTATTAATGTTGCATAATGGTAGAATATTACTAGTTAGAGGGTAGGATTTGACTTGGCCCTGAGGCCTCAGAGTCTCTCTCACAGTTTCCGAATGGACATACCTTAGGCTTTTAAGAAGTACAAAGATTCAATTAAGAAAGAAATGTTTTGAAACTATAGAAGATTTTAAAACAACGCTGCAGTCCTAAATAAATCCTGTTTAAAGGAATTTTAAAGAGATACATTTTACTATATCAAAGAACATACGCGTATTTGCCTAAAACAGTCTATACCTTTGTGAAAATAAAACTGCTCCCCTTTATGATGAAGCTTATTCCCGTTAAGCCTAGACTGTGTTCAGTTTTTTTTTTTTTTTGGTCTGATAATGAATTTGTGAACTCTATCTTTGGTATATCTTTTCTTAAACTGCACCGTTTTGTTTAGTCAAGATAAATAAGTAATTATGTATTTGAATAACTTGGTGTGTCTTGAGTGTTGTGATATGAAAAGCATTGTGGTCTTTCTACACTAATGAAGTGCGAATAAAATTTTGTATTTATGAATGACAATTGAATTGTCACATTTATTTGTGTAATTATAAACTAAATATCTGGTAGTACTCTTCATAAACTCCACCTCTTAAGCTTTTGAGTGTTTCAGACATGAAAAATAGTGTCCTTCATGTGGAAAAAATAATTTGGCAGTTTTTCAAAAGGTTAAACACTACAATATGACCCAACACTTCTGCTTCTGGGTATATTCCCCCAAAAAATTGAAAGCAGGGACGCAAAGGGATACTTATACACCAGTGTTCATAACAGCATTATTCACAATAGCCAAAGGTGGAAACACATTGAAATGTTCATCACTAGATCAGTGGATAAACCATGTATTTAAACAATGGATTATTATTCAGCTTTTATTAAAAGGAAGGAAATCCTGATATATGCTGCAACATGAGCAAACCTTGTTATGCTAAGTGAAATAAGCCAATCACAAGAAGACAAATACTGTATGATCCCACTTACATAAAGGACCTAGGATAGTCAAATTCATAGAGACAGGAAGTAGAGTAGTGGTTGCCAGGGGCTGAGGGTGGGGAAAGTATAGAGTTAGTGTTTAATTGGGACAGATTTAGTTTGGGATGATGAAAAAGTTCTGGAACTGGATGGTGGTGATGGTTGCACAATAATGTAAATGTACTTAATGCCACTAAAAACTACATTTTTTAATGGCTAAATATATATTATATCCTCAAGGAAATTTTCTTTTTAGTATATGTGCTGCCAAAGCAAGCACAAAATTTCTAATGTACATATCTTTTGTTATCCAACGGTTAGTTATGGATTGTTCAAATTGTTTACCCATCATCTCACCTCCACACCTGCCCTCTGTGCTCTGCTTCTCGGGGGCTGAGACTAAAGGATTTACGAGACCCTCCTGCTCTTCATGTTAAACCTGCTGATGGGACAAACTTTAAGAACTTAGAAGGAGAAAAGGAGGGGTTTGCTTGCCATTTTTCTATCTTTTGTCAGCCTGCTGTGGAAACATCTGGCATTCAGCTTTAGCTTCCTAATTCCTGTGCTCCCCCTCCCCCATACACATGCTTCACCCCAGCTTCAGCTCACTGCACCTCCTTTGGGAGGTACTGGAACATTAGGACTGGTCATCATCCTGCCTGCTGGGCCATACCCCAAGCCGTCTCAGCCCCTGTGAGACTGCCCTCCTAAGTCCCTGAACCTACAGGATCCTGGGCCTGCTCAGCATCTGAGCACCTGCCCTGCCACACCCCTCAGAAGCTCAGCCCAGCCTTGTGGTGTCCTTCCCTTGAGCACCTATGTTTTGGCAACACTCTCCCTTTTTGAACCCCCAGCCCTGGGAGTAGCAGTTGCTTCCTTTGGTTGTTGATTACTGAGCTGCCTTAGCACTCCCTCTTTGTCATTTTAGGATTTTAAAAGCTCTGTGGCTAGTTCCCTGAATTAAAACCTTCTGTTTAAAGATGCCTCTTTTGTGTCTTTCCTCTGACTCCTTAGAGTACTTAGTAGCAGGAGTGGTCTTAGGAAACAACCTCAAAGGTGAATTTAAGAAAAAAAATGTTCATTTGCCCTGGGCATTTCAGTAATTAATTCAGTGGTTCATTCAGTAATCTGAGGTCTGTTTCACATTTACAAGTCAATCTTAGCTACTGCATTTGGGCCTGTCATCTGTAGTACCAACAAAAGTGCTGTTCTTGTTCAGTAGAGTAGTCTGGGGGATTAAATGTATGACTTTGCAAGAAGTCAGTGTGGTTTATATATAGCTCAAGTTTGATTGCATTTTTGCTCTCTGGTTTTCCAGTATACTTGTAGGTTTTTTCTCCACTCAGTAGGATTTCGTGACAGTAGGACTATGACGTACAGTTTCTGTACTGTTATCCTCCACAACCTTTTAGGGACTAGTTATTCAGTATCCATTTTGTGGGTGATCTCATGACTGGTATCCTGTCTTGTCCATGTCATGTCCCAATAGGCCATCATGTGCTAAGCTGAAACTCAATTCCTTCTCTCCCGATTTTTAAAGAGAACTCTATTAAACAGTTTAAATAATACATTATGTTTTTATAGCTCATTGTCTTATATTAGTGTCTCATTTGATTCTCACAGAAACTGAGATGAGTATACAGGTGTAAAACGAATGTTGACTTATCAATGTAGACGGAGAGGAACAAAATCCAAGAAAGTACAAATTAAAACCCAAGGTCTGTAGATTTCGTTATGGCCAAAAATCGTATTTTCAGCCTCTGAACTTGATATTGAACTTAGTTGGCGTTCACCTTCTGGGAGAGTTAATAGTGGACTGAATTACTGCGAAGGCGGCAGGGAATTAGTAGAGCTGTTCTGTATGTTCTGATCTCCATCCCTTCCTGTTTTTACCTTCTAGATCTTGAAGGCCTATTTCAAGTGTGTAGGCAATTTTATTTAATGGTTTAAAGTTTCGAATTTTGAAATGGTGAGTATTATTTGATGGCACAAAACAAAGAAATTAGTCTTTGTTTCTAGCTGAAAAATTCCCTAAAGTTAGTCAGATGTTTTTTTTTGTTTTTTTTTTTTCCCATGAGTAGCTCACATTACCAGAGAGAGAGAGTACTTGTATAGATTATTTATTGCTAGAAGTTGTAATTAGGCCCACAGATTGCAGTTACAGGTGGGTCAGGACATGATATACCGATGACAGACTTATTCTTTATGTTGCAACACTGTAGTTAACAGATTTGAAATGTGTTGTGTAGGTGCTCTATGCAAGGCCCTGTGTTCGGGTGCTGCAGGGGATAAATATGGCAGTCACTGCCCTTAAGGAGTTCATCAAGTGCAAAAGACAGACCCATAATAACTGGAGTACGAGGCAGAGCTTCTGTCACGAATGGACATATACCTGAGAAGCAGGAGGCAAAGTCAAGGCCAGTGGGGGGAACTGTGGAAAGTGGGGGAATATTCGTTCTTGACCTTCAGGAATGAGTTGGCTATTGACTGGTGGCAAGCAGACATAGTGACAGTGTATTTGAAAACCAAAGGGACCCACTATAAAGAGTAGACTACACAGTAAAGCATGCATTGCTAGCTGTCCCAATGGATTATAGCTTCCTAAATACTCGGCTGCCTCTTGTAAATGTTTGATTAAGCCTGTTCTCATAGATACAAGGTAATTACTGGAAATGTAGTTGAAATGTCTGTACACACATATCTCAATCCAATAAATCTACAACTTTACTGAAAAGATCCTGAAAATCTGCCTTTGTATTTTTAGCAAGGGTAAGCTGATGAGTTTGATTCATTTATGAGCCAGTCAGCTCTGTTCCATAGACTTAAATCATAACCCTGTGACAAACTGAGAAGAGGGTAAACCAACCCAAATTTATCTGCTATTAGCAAATGACACTCATCACACACACACAGTAAGTGAGATGGAAATTTCACCTTAGTGCCACCACCTAACAAAAACAACAGGAGCTACCAAAGCAGTGAGACCTTCATCACTACTATCCAGGGACTGCAGGGGCTGGGTCTTTAACTCTTTGGTAAATAAGATTAAGAATAAAATCCCTAATTTTATTAGACCTTTTTCTTTAAAAATATGTAAACTTTTCTGATGTCACCCCAAATAAAGTTCAACAAATGCTTGAGGTTAAAATGAGGTGCATTTCCTTATATCAAAGAACATGTTTCTTTTAAGACAGAAATAAAGGATACTACCCCACAGGGCAGATTCTTTCCAGTTCTGAAGCTCTGAGCAAGAGACTATGGTCTCAGTGACAAACCCACCAGTCCTAAGGAGTCATCAGCTTTACCTTTATTGTCAGCTAGTTAAACCCACACTTAACTTCCAGGGTCCCTCAGCCCAGTGAGGATCTCTACCCAACTTGTTAAATTACTCTTTAACTCAGAAAACAGCTTTCATTCCATAATTCAAAGCAAAGCATTTTAGTATAAGTAACTAGTTAGTTTGGATTCTCATCAAATTGTAATCTGTAGTTCACAAGGATAAATAACTGGATATTAGATCTTGTCTAGAACTGAGCAAGAGAGAGCTGGGAGCAGGAAGGTACTGGGTACCTGTAGGGGAATTGTGAAAATAAGATAGGAAAAATAAGATAAGAAAACGAAGCCAAAGAACTGAGCCTACTTCCATTTGGATCTGTCTTCCTTCCTCCAGGCTGGAACAGAACTATCGAACATTCACACAGGGAGACTCCTCAAGGCCCTGCTACTCCTCACTCTCAGATGGCCCACCTCCCACTGCACAGAACATCAGGCACCTAGAGGAGTGTCTGCCCTAAGGGTGCACTGGATAGAAGTCCCTGCTTGCCACCCAGGCATGGTCCATCCAATACCTCCCGTCTCCACATATGTTCAAGTTCGCCCCTTCAGCTAGCGCATCCTCTGGACCTAAATTAGCTCTGATTTCCTATGTTGGGAAAGCTCTCCTCTATCCCCAGCTGGAGCCCACTGTTCTCCTCTGCAGCTAGTCTTCTTGAAGAATCCAGTCACACTTGCTCACTCTGCTCTCACACCTCAGGTTCATTTCTCAGTTTACTGCAGCCTGGCTCCCAACCACAACTCTGCAAAAACTCTATTTGCCAAAGTCACCAACGACCTGTTTGTGCTAAACCCAGTGGATGAGCATTAGCATGCTTGATGCCTCTACAACACTGAGCACCCAGAGAGACCTTTGGGCCTTGGGACCCCTCAAATAAGACTGTTTCATGAGCAATAGTACAGCACTGGTGGTCAAAATGTGGTCTTTAAAGCCAAATTGTGTGAGTTCAAATCTCGACCATTTTCCAGCTCTGAAATCATTTGGTAGGTTATTTACTTCTGTATGCCTCGGTTTCCTTATCTGAGAAGTGGGGATAATATTAGATGCCAGCTACTTCACAAGTTTGTAGTGAGAATTAAATGAGGCGAGTGTCTGTAAACCTCCTGTAACGATCCTGGCACACAACCAATGCTCAGTAATTAGCTATTACTGTTGTAAAATTTTTGAAACTTTTATTTTTAAATAATTTTAGACTGATAGGAAATTGCAAAAATAATAGAGTTACCATGTTTTGTTTCCTTAGCTTCCCCTAAGGATATCATCAGATATAACTACAGTATAATTATCGAAACCAGAAAATTGATTAGCACAACACTATTAACTAAATTACTGACCGTATTCCAATTACACCAGTTAATTTTTTTTCTTAATTGTGTTATCGTTCACAATCTCTTCTTCTTCCTTGGTTTCTGTGGCCCCTAATGTTAGTGTCCTCAGAACATTTCTAAATATCTCTTCCTCTGCTTGTCTTTTAGATGTTATGCTCCCCAGGGAGGGGCCAGCCTGTTGGCTTCCATCCAAGCCATTTCTACAACTTCATTCATTTTGTTCCGGTATCAAATGGCCACGTGTTTCTGGGAAGGCTGTGGCTCTCTGCAACCATGGGAGCAGATCTTGACTGGTGTACACTCACCGTGATAACTTTATCCATTTGCCGGTGACTATTTGGGGATGGACATGTGACCACAGTCTTGCCAATGAACATGAGTTCAAGTTGACTAGGTGGTTTCTAGGAAAGGGTTTTACTCCTAAAAAGAGACTCACACACAGGTACTCTGGTGCCTCTGGAATTAATCATCTTCATGGTATGTTTGGAACTGTAGCAGCCGTCTTAAAATGAGATAGGAATTCTGCCCAAAAGGACACTCAAAATATCAAAGAAGGCAGATGAGAACAATGAAAAGAATCCAAATTCTTTCATTTTAGAAGGAATGTGTTAACTATAGTTTACCCCTCTTCTGGTTGGGATTGTTCTTACTAACAACCAAAAGCACCCTCACTAACATTTCAGGGTTCCATCCTCAGCCTACTTTTCAGTGTATACACTCACCCATACCTGTGGCTCCACCTATACGCCAATGTCTTCCAAGTCTCTAGCCCAGACCACTCATGAGTCCAAATACATAGATCAAGCCACCTACTGGCACCTCCACCTTTGTCTTGCCATACACAACTCAAAAATCAACATTAATTGAAACCGATATTACTTTTTATTTATGAGCCAGCCCCCTCCAACTAGTCTTCCTGTTTTCCATATCTCAGTGAAAGGAACGGCATCTACTACTTACCCAATTCTGAAACTTGAAAGGGATCCTAGACCTCTCCGTATTCTGTCCTCTATATGAAATTGGTCTTCGTGCCTCATTTGATTGAATCTTTTTCTCCGCATCTGCATTAGTTGAAGCCTCATATTTCCTCGTTTGCATCTTTCAACAGTCACTGATTTGCATACATATTCTAATTAATCTCCTTATCTAAAAAAATACTCTCAGGTTGACTGTGACTACTTATTAAATCCCCCTTCTTCATCCACATTCAGAAATCTTATCATCTCTAGAGCATTTTCCCCAAAAGAATAGATTCTCTCCCAACTCTACCCAAGGTTAAGAGATAGTTCCTCTCATTGTTTGTAGAAGGCATTTTATCTATTTATTCAAGTCTTGGGTAGATAGAAACTTGTCCTAATTTGCAAAGCCAGCAAGGGATAGAGCTAGGACAGAGTCCCAAGTCTTCAGACTCCTTTCTATCTTCTTTCACAGATTGAAAAGATTTACTAATCCTTTGTGTTAAATACATAGTAACATGTTCCTTAACAAAGACAGAAAGTAGAATGGTGGTGGCCAGGAGCTGGGGGGCAGTTAGGGATTATTATTTAATAAGTACAGAGTTTCAACTGGAAAGGACAAAAAGTTTCTGTAAATGAACTCACAACAATGTAAATGTACACTTAAAATAGTTTAAATGGAAAATATTATGTTATGTATATTTTACCACAATAAAAGGTATTTTTTTAAATGAGGAAAAATGATATCTTTGAATAGATGAACAAAATTGATAAACCTCTAGCCAAACTCATCAAAAAATATAGAGAGAAGACACAAGTTATTCATATCTGGAATAAAAGAGGGAACATCATTACAGATACTTAAGATATTAAAAGAAAATAGTGAAACACTATAAACTATTCTATGCCTATAAATTTAACAAATTAGATAAAATGAACAAAGTTCTTAAAGAATACAAACCACCACATCTCATTCAAAAAGAAAGAAACAGGGAACTTTCTCAATCTGTTAAAGTCACCTAAAAATACCCAAAAGCTAACCTCATACTTAACGATGAAAGACTGATTGCTTTTCCTCTAAAATTAGGAACAAGGCAAGGATATTTTTCTTCAATAACATACTAGAGGTTCTAGCTTGCAATAAGGCAAGAAAAGGAATACAAGGAAATAAGAAAATAAAACAAAATTGTCTCTATTTGCAGATGGCATGAAATTCACAAAGAATTTACAACAAAACTATTAGAACTAATAAGTGAGTTTAGCTAGGTCACAATAAACAAAATAAACAAAAATCCATTACATTTTTATTTACTAGCAATAAACATCTGGAGATTTAATTTTTATAGTACCATTTAAGTAACACACACACACACACACACACATTCTTAGATACAAGTCCAACAAAATGTATACAAGATCTGTATGCAGAAAACTACAAAATGCTGATGAAAGAAATTTAAAAAGTCCTGAATAAATGGAAAGATATAATGGATTGGAACACTCAACATTGTTAAGATGTCCACTCTCCCCAGACTTATCTATAGATTCAACACTAATCCAACAAAAATCTCTATAGGACTTTTTGTAGAAACCAACAAGCTGATTATAAACTTTATATATAAAAGCAAATGAATTAGAATCTCCAAAGCAGTTTTGAAGAACAACAGTTAGAAGTTAGAAGACCCATACTACCTGATTTCAAAACTTAATTATAAATCTACAGTAATCAAGACATGGTGAGAAAGAGAGGATAGACATATGAGTGGAGCAGAACAGTCAAGAAATAGGCCCACATATATTTGGTGAATTGATTTTCAACAAATGTGGAAGGAAGCAATTCAATGGAGAAAAGATAGTCTGTTGTTTTTTGTTTGTTTTCAGGGAATGGTGCTGAAACAATTAGATATCTTTGAAAAGACCAACAAAATTGATAAACCTCTAGCTAAACTCATTAAGAAATATACAGAGAGATAAACCTCTAGCTAACTAATCAAGAAATACACAGAGAAGACACAAGTTACTCATATCTGGAGTGAAAGAGAGGGCATCATTACAGACACCCATTAAATGTCCATATGCAAAATGAAATGAAAACTCCATCTATACTTCTTTACCCTATACAAAAACTAAGTCAAAATAGATTATAGACATAAATGTGAAACCTAAAACTGCAAATCTTCTAGAAGAAAACATGGGGGAAATCTTTCAGCAAGGTCCTAAACCCTCTCAGACTCATGAAGCAGGTTGACAGGGCTGTCATGAAGAGTAAAGAGATAGCAAAATGAAGGTGGCTAATGCAGTCACTGCTCTTATAAATATTGGTTCCTCTGTCACTTCTCTCCCCCTCATGCCTGATCCAAAACTTAACATGGCCTATTCTAGAGAAGCTGATAGAAGTATTAAGTGATTGTGCATAAACCGAATACCAAGAATGATGCTGGATGGGACAATCTGGTGGCCATCCATTCGGTCTAGCATTTTCATTAAGTTTTTTATTTTTCACGAAATGAAGGCAGCCCAACCATCTGCTTGGTGCTTTTAAAACATATGGATTGCTCTTAATCAGCTACATGAATTATCCACACTCCAAGCTGTTAAAATTGAACACAAGCTTCAAATATCTGCTGCACAAGTTTAGCAAAAATTCTGTGGCGTGAAGTGCAAAAGTCACACTCTATGTTCCTTTTTTTAGTATTATTCCCCAGGCCAGGACAGCTCATAGGAAAGCTGGATAAGTGAGCCCAAGGCCTTGACACCCCGAAATTGTCTTCACAGTGCCTTGCCATCCTGCTTTCAACTAATATGGACCTGCCTTGGGAAAACTCCCGTAGAATCCATTATTACCTTTTGCGAAGGCTGTTGTTGAGTACATTGTAAACCTGATTTTTTTTTTGTACTTTATTGTAGAGTATATATTCACCTAAATAAGCCACCTAAATCCCTTGGGAAATTACATGAGTATAATACAATGAAATATTTTAATGGTCTTTTTCGCTTAAGTGCTTCTGCAATAATGCAAACAGTCCATTAGGAGGAGCCAGAGCACTAGTGATAAAAACACTGCAGGTTAAAACATTTAACAATTGTCCAATTTTTAAATTAGAGTAGATATCATTTTAATGTTTTCTATTACATATAAAAGGCATCATAATTAAAAAGTCCTAAATAAATGGAAATAATTTGATATTTATATATAGAATAATTTAGAAGAGGAACGCAAATCTTTAAAATTATGCCCTATATTTTAGCAGTAATTTGAACACATCTAGTGAATTCAGTATGAACTCAGAATTTTCCTAAACAGAAGACTGAAGATTTTTTTAAGGATAAAGAAGCATTAGAGGTGAGCAGAGTACAATAATTGCTTAAAAAAATAAGTTTTTTGGTAAAATTTGTTATTTCCTTTTTCATCTAGGTGTCATTTAAGGAAGATAACGTGGTATTTTATTCACTAAATCTACTTGGCATTTGCTTCTTAAATTGTAGCCATGGACTACACTCAGAGATTGCGACTCACAGTTGTGCCATTTATTGCAGGACCAGCTGAGGAAAGGAGCAGACTCTTAGTGACACAGTGAAAAGGGATGGGTGACACATCCACAGAAGCACGCAAGGGAAGTAATAAGGGATCAGTTTCCACAAAGGTCACAGTCCCTGCAAGACTAGGAAAAGAGTTTAAAGAAGATACAACAACAGCAAGTACAGCCAGAGGAACAAAGAGTCTGAAAAAGTATGAAAAAGTATGAAAAAGAGAAAAAGAGGGAGAATTGGAATGGATGCTATAATGAATGTTGTAAGGATGTAACCTGGCAACGACACCTCTAAGAGTTAGGATCTAACTTATACCAGCTGGAAGTAAAGCATGATTTCTCTTGCTATGTGATTGTGCTGGGTAATAATTAGGTTTAGTGTATAAGAAAAGGATACTAACTTCCCTCTGGTTTTTCTTCTTGGCAGCTGAGGTTAGGCAGACAGTGCTTGGAGAGGCCATTGTAAGGTAAACAGGAGAAATAGAAGGTGATGAGGAAAAGGTGATTCTCTCCTGGCCTCTTAGAAGGTGTGAGGTCACCAACAGGTGACCAGCTGGGGCTACAAGAGGAACAAGGATCCTGTGGACTGGACAAAACAAGGCTTTCCAGGGGCAGGCTCTCTTGGAAGTTTATGTTTGGTTCTGTTCTGTTTTAGTAATTTTTATTGCAGTGTCACATACATAAAGAACACAAATTGTAAGTTGTTCAGCTGATAGATTTCTCCCAAAATTGAACAGAAAAAAGTAGCATAAAAACCTCAGAAGTTCCCTCCTACACATGCTATCCTAACTTCTAACATCATGATTAGTTTGCTGGGTTTTAAACTTTACCTACATAAAGGAATCATTCACTGCGGGGCTAGCTTCTTCTATTCAACATCATGTATATAAGATTTATCTATGTTATTGCAGCAAGTTGGAGTACTTTTATTCTCATTGTGTATAGTAATCCACTATGTGAAAAACTATCATTTATCCATTCTGTGTAGATGGACATTTGAATAGCCTGGAATTATTCAAAATCATTCTTGTTCTTTCTTTTGGTGAATATAGGTATGCATTTCTGTTGGGTGTACTTAATAGTAGAATGGCTGGGTCATAGGATATGTATATTCAGTTTTAATAAATATTGACAAAGAAGTTTCCCACAGTATTGGTACCTATTTACAGTGTATATGTATACCAGCAGCTCTATCATTAAGCTGCTGGCATTTAATATTATTAAAACAATAAAAATCGAGGGGAGGAATTTAAATCATTTCTTCAACTTAATTAATTAAGTAAGTAAAAAAACAATAAAAATCTGTTATTTTATAATAAAATACTAGAATTATTTAATCAAATATTTAAATAAACAAATATAATTATTAATTATAATTACATTAATATAATTTTAAAACAACTTGAAATTACCTATCTTTTTCACTTCATCTATTCTGATGACTATATAGTAGCAGTTTGTTGTGCTTTTAATGTTTTCTCCATCTTTTGCATACTTTTCTATTGAGTTGTCTGCTTTTTTGAAAATGTTTTATGGAAGCTCTTTATATATACTGTATAATGCTCCTGAAGTATTCTTATAGAGATATAAATACTAACCCATAATACCAGAGGAACCAACGTCTGAATAGATAAAGCCTCAGGGAGAAAATTATAGATGATAAGCCTCTACTCGGTGGGTTTAACAAGTTGGTTTCTAGGGACAACAGACCAAAAACCACAAGTCATACAGCCCAAGCTTGCACAGAGGAGAGAGCTTTGACATCCAGCTGCCCTCAGAACCAGTCCCCTTCCCCCCTCTCCCTCCCACCATGGAACCAAAGGACCAAGACATAGCCAGAACCCTTTCAGAAGCCTAGGGGTCATTGCCCAGGAAGATTCGATGCTGACACCCCTTACTATAAATGGCCAAGCTCCAACGTCCTCCAATTAAAACTTGCCCCACCGGTGCTTCTGTATACCTGTTCTCCCTAAACTCTAAAACCTCACTGGAACACTAGATGAGGGAATTCGAGTTTTTCCAGCACAAGCTGCTCATTCTCCATTGTGAAGCACAATGAAATAAACACCACTTTCTTTCATTGCACCGGTGTCAGCATAACTGACTATCTGCAGCGCTGGGTGGACAAACTCTGCTCAGTTACACTAAGCTTACCAGGACTGTGGTTCAGAAAGCAGCGAATGCCAACACCACTAACTGCATCACTTCCAGGAAACGAGCTTAAGTTAAACTCATTCCAAACAATATGTGACTTTGTGTTCTACCCGACAACTTTTTTGTGCATCTTTTAGAGGAGGTCACAAAGTGTTTGAGAGCATGTGACTGGAAGGAGGCATTCCTTCAAATTGTGGTCCCCATGACTTACTGGCAAAGAAAGGTTTAATTGTGGCTAATGACTGAATGAATTCCATGTTTTATAAATTTAGATGAATTTATAAAGTATATACTGTCAATTGCCACTCAAGAGTTAGGGCTTGTCAGGTTATCCTGTGTGAGAAAATGGCGGGGAGGAAAAGTTTTCCTTTACCCTTCAAGGTTCTTCTGGCTGGATTAATAATCAAATTAACAGGAGACAAATTAGCAAGAGAAAAACAAATTAAAGTTGAATAACATGTATGCCTCCTGTACCCATGCGAGAGACCCTGAGACATTGAGTAACTCATCAAAAGGGTTTAAGACAACACTTTAAGTACCACCTGCAGCTAATGACAAAACAAGATGTTGGGGGTGGGGAGTCATTTATGGGAGGTTACCAGGAAAAGAGCAGCAAACAAGGATAAGATTGTAATGCAGATATAAATCCCCGATTTCTCCACTGATAGTGAAGGCAGGCCTGGTACCCTTCGGGAGACACTCTTACAAATGGAGATTTCCCTTACAAATGTAAATGTCCTTTACAAAAGGTAACTTCCACTGGTTTTTCAGAGCTTATCCTGTGTCTGCTATTTCTTAAAATTAACTAACCTAAAGTAATCAATATCCCAAAGAGCCATATTTGAGGGTGGCAAACTACTTCCCTTTGTCATATAGGAAATGTGCAAACCTGTAAAGACTTTTTCTAAGTTTATTTGAGCCAAACTGATGACAATTGCTGGGAAGCAAAATCCCAAGAGATTGAGAAAGTGCTCCAGAGAATGGCAGTTTTGCGGCTTATTTTATACATCAGAATAAAAGGAGACATAAGGAGGGTTACATGTAATCTATTGATGGTAGATTAAGGATGTGAGACAAAACTAGTGGGGAAACCTCAGTGATTGGATAAAAAGCAAAATGGAGAAACATATACTTCTTTTACATTGGTGGCTACAGGATAGTTAATTTACAGCACAGAGAGATTGTGTCTGGGGGGGTCAAGATAACAATGAGGGGTTCTGTGGTCTGTACTCAAGTATGGTATGTGTGCCCCAGGGGTCTGGAAAAGAAAATGACTCTGACCTTTCAAAGATATGTTATCTTAGATGCAAAAAAAAAAAAAAAAGACAGTCTCTAGACAGCCTCACTTAAGGTAAAGATCGACCTTTGTCAAGGAAGCTTGACGAAGGATGTGACTATATGTCATGACTTGCTTTTAGTTAGGAATTTTTACGTTCAGATCATCCTATGTGGTTACCTCAGCCTCTGAGTTTGTAAGGCCCGTCATGCAGGCCTCCCCTGAGCTTGTCAGGTTTAGTATGTAGTATCTTTTTCATCCATACCTTCAATAGTCAGAAAGACTGCAGACAGGTTATAATGCCCATGTCTGCAACTCCCTGCGGTGTCCTATAAGTCCTTTTACTTTAAGAGTGAGAGCAGATTACTCAACCAGACTGGCATCCTGGAATATCTTATCTCTCACATGTTGGTAAGAGTGCGAATCTCACCTGGAGAGCAGATTTGATAAGAACTACGAACACCTGTTGCTTTGGCCTAACACTAAATCATGCCTGCTCAAAACCAGCCTGACACTCTTTTGCACTTTGTGCCTGGCATAAGTTAAGTGGCACAAACTGCCACTTAAATTAAATCCAGTTTCACATTACA
This sequence comes from Eidolon dupreanum, assembly GCA_028627145.1. Lineage (NCBI taxonomy): Eukaryota > Metazoa > Chordata > Mammalia > Chiroptera > Pteropodidae > Eidolon > Eidolon dupreanum. The sequence goes on along the minus strand of CM053504.1, from coordinate 45,889,646 downwards.
AGAAATTTCTGTAAGGAAAAAATACTTTAAATTCAAGGCTGTACCCAGTCACCAGCACTGATATAAAACTGTTGATCTGTTCCTGGGTGCAGAGGGTGGTGGCAGCAATTCCATTTCCAACACAAGCCTGGCTTTGTCACTTCCAAGGTCGACTCCCTGCCCCTTCCTGGTCACTCACTGCCTCAGGCTGCAGCCAGGGGGAGGTGCCTCCGACTCTCATTTCCTTTCTCCCTTGGCACAAAAGGTCCAGGTTGTTTCTTTTTTCCTTTGCCTTTTCTCCTTGAGCAGAATTTTTAACTCTACCATGATATTGTTTTCTCACTAACCCATGTCTTCATTTTTAATGTCCAGCAGCTGGTTTTTTTCAAGCTTTTACTGTTACTTTTCTCTACCATTTGTTCAATTTTCTTCATTATCATCATTTTATAGTTTTTCATTCATTAGAGGGAAGATATGCTGTAAGACTTACATATGCTTAAAGCTCTTTCTGGAACCGCTGAGCCCACCATGACCCTGCATGCAAGTTTAACAATTTCTTGGCCTTCCGCCTCTGGGAACCCCACTCAGGTGGGGGCTGGGGAAGCTGTCATGTTGTCGTGGCAACTAGCAACCTGCTGTGTCAGCTAGTTAAGGTTGTGCTTGCCGTGGCCTGGGTGCCAGCCCAGCAAGCAGCCCCTCCCTTGGCATTACAGAAACAACCGCCTGGGGTGCCCTCCGGGTCCACTGCCAGCCCTCTGTGCTCACCTGTCTTGGCAGTTACTCATGTTTATGCCCAGTTGAGGGTCCACAGAAATTGTAAGTATTTTCTCTGCAGGGAGATCAGTCATTCTTCTGTCCTCAGGGTAGTTTTATTTGAAAGTCAAGAATGAACGTCTTAAGCTGAAATGATGGTCCCCACTCGGTGTTGGTGGCTAGAGGTGGGGAAGAGAGAGGACTAAGAAAATGAAGGGGGAAAAAAACAGATTTTGTATCTCATTTGCACAGACAGTTTTTACTGTACTTCTAATATCTTCTCATCCTTCAACTATGAGTAGCTCCCCCTCATATGGAAGGGTTCTATGGTGGCCTTGTGGCAACTCTCTTTTGAATGCTTCTCTATATACTAACTTCAACACAACATGCAGGGATCCACATCATTTATAAACCACTTTGTAACAAAAGATCTCGGGCGTTGGTCTCCAGGAACGCTGGCTCCGAGAGGCATGAGCAGGAAGGAGGGAGGGAGGGAGCTTGAAGGGAGACTGCCTGAGCAGCCACCACTGTGCTGGTCCTGTGTGGCCTCAGCTGCAGAAGCAGCCGACAGTCTGACCTTAAGATAAAACCCTATTGATCAGTGGTCGTCTGGACACTTACAGCTCATGAAGTAAAAAAGGGCTTATTCTTTGCCTCGTGTGACTTTGCCACTAATGATGCCGATATTAATAACCATGCTCAAACTGAAACTCAATTTCCTCACAGGCTGCAAATGGACGGAGAAGTGGCACTGGAGACAGGGTGGCTGGTGACGTAGCTCATCTGCTTGGGGAAGGTTAAAGCCAGCTCAGCCTATAATGTCCATGAGATGTAACTGGGAAGAGGCCCTGAACTTCAACAAATTTTTATTTTAGTTTTACGACTGCCACTTACTAATTATGAATTCAGAAAATGCACTGGATTTCCTGCAGCCTCAATTTTCTCTCATCTATCAAATGAGATTGAGAGGAAGATAAGAGCATATGTGTCAACGTCCTGAGACAAACACTGTATGGGAGAGTTCAAATTTCCCTTATTTGGTGCTGAAAGGAAAGGCCTGACCCTGAGAGCCAGGCAAACTTGCAGAGCAGTCAGGTTTGATTCTCGCTGTTCAGTTGCCCTCACAAACCCTCTTCCTGCATGCCCCACGACTTCTTCAGCATCTTTCCCACCCTCAAGTGACCAGCCACCACTCCTCAAGGAGAAACTGGAGTTGGCCCTTCGCTTTCAAGAATTATTATGGGCCACGTGGAGGTTCTTCAAAAATGACTCTGAAGTGTCAGAAGAGGAACAACATGTGCCTTTGTTGGAGCTGGGACTGGAGCCTTGGGCACAGCTATGTTGTTTTCAATGCCTCCCTGGCCCTCTGCTACACTTCCTGTCAAGAGAGTGTGTAGGTATCATAGACCCCCCACTTCAGAGAGGACACTCAGACTTGTTCCTCAACTTGCCTAAGGCCCCTGTGATGGCCAAGACCCAGATTCCTCCATACGCAGCTTGAGTCCCAGCTCAAAGGAACATCCTATCCTCTGCAACTCTGCAAGGCTTCCCTCATTCCTTAATCTCCTGTAGCATTCCCTACTCCCCACCCCCACCTCCAGGATGGTTTCAGCACTTAGCACTTCTGTGAAAGGATTTATCTTGTTCCACTTTGCATAGCTCCTCCCTCCCCTCCAAAGATTCTGCCTGCCTTCTACCAACACAGTCCAGCTTTGCAGTTTTGACTATCATACAAATAGATGCCAAAGGTATTCTATTGTTGGACTTTTACAAAACGCTGTTTCTATCAGCTTTGGTATTGGAGGCTGGTGAGCTCCCCACTCACGGAGCTTTACTTGCCTGCAGGCATAGTCAGAACAAACTTCTGGAAAGAGAAACCTTGAAAAAAATAAAAGCTTTTCTACCAAATGCGTGATGGAAATCGCATTATACTCAGGTAGTCTTCAGAGCTTGGCCTCCTGCTGTCTCGGATTCTATGTGACTTCCTAGATAATTCTCCTAGATACTATGGGACCTGTGTACTCTAAGAAAAATCCGTATGTGAAAATTCAAACCAAATAAAATTGGTGAGTTAGGGATATTACAAAATGACGTTAATTCCCTTGCTTTGTAAAATGATTCACTATCAGTTTTCTTTAAGTAGTAAGCTCCCTCTCTATATTTTAAAATATGGGATTTTAAATGAATCGAACCAATTTTCAAGAACATTAGGCATACATATATCAAAGACATACCTGATTAGAACATACTTACGTTTTCATTCATTTATTTGTTGATTTCTTTGCCCATCTGCTTTAGCTGTTCGCTCCATGGGAAAGCTAGTAGGGAGGCTCTGTGTGGGGGTGGGAGCAAGAACAGGAATTTGGGATTACAGATGTTATGGTGACTTTCAGGATTCCATAGGCTGGTGAAGGCAGCTTGATATTTGAGTCAGAATTATTTATGTCTGTCTCTCCCTTAGACTGTGAAGTACTTGAGGGCGGGGGATCAGGTTTTGGAAATGAGTCTCTGACCCAGAGCTGACAATGAATGTGCCTGGCAAGATGTGGAAGGGTGGGGGTGAGTAATTGTTAAAAAAACAAAATTCAATGAAGTGAATTTGAAGATCTAATTGGCTTTAATAAAGCGATTCATGAATCTGTGTTTTTATCTTTAACACAATGTACTTGTATACAGCCATGGTGTTTATGTGTAGGTGCATGGATGGATGGTTACACAGATATATTTAAACCACAAACTTACAAAGTTATTGAAGAATTGCTATTTCTCTATAATTCTGAGACCGAAGAAGTCTTTACATTTATACGAACTCCATTGTCACATTGTAACTTGAGAATTTAACATTAATTGTTACACAGAAAGCAAATGTAACTCACCTGTGAAAACACAAATTGCATTATTGCACTTTTTTGGCCTATTAATATAAATTAAATAATAAATGGTGAACAATCAAACTAGCCATTGGTGATATTGACTGGAAGAAGGATTAGGCATGTAGAACAGATTAGACTTCAGTATGCAATTCTCTGATTGCTGGAGGTCAGCCTTTATAGTTAAGAGGGTTAGTTCGTTGTGCAGGCTCATTTTTATTTTTATTTTACTTCCTTCTCCTCCCTGTGATTTTTCCAGGAAACCTGGCACCGCCTGTCACCTAGGAAACTGGCTCTCACACTGGCTGGTAGACATCGGAGACCACACCCTTTCTCATTACAAATTCGCATTTGCAGCTGGGCTCTGAGTGACCTCTCCAGAGGACAGACAGCTAATCCGATCACGCTGGTGAAAAAAGAGGCTGGGGATCTGCCTTGGCGGGAGCCTAAGATGTTAAACACACCCATTTCTTCCCTTAAGAAGGAGGCTGCAAAGTATTTTTGTTTTGAAAATGGTTTTTAAATAATAATAATAATAATAATAATAATAATAATTCTCTCTAGATGGTAACTGTGCAAGGCCGCGTGGTTTCTAACTTAGACCACCTTTCTTTTCACCCTGTTCTCAAAGAGCCTGCAGATTAGCATTGAACTAGAGACGACTGGAGATGAAGACAAAGACTTTGGATACACAGTTTAGTTATGTTAATTTAAAAAGGGCGGGGGCGACAATGTGCCTGGACAATAGGGATCCCGCGGCATTTGTCAGCAGGCTAAGTCTTTATTCTGTGGCTTTGGCAACAGCGACTCCTTTTTCTGCCCCATTGTGTGCCAGTTGGCTCCGCGATTTCTTTAGAGAAAGTCTGTGCTCCAGCTATATGCAAAATGCGGGGTCCCGAGGGTGGGCCCTCTGCGCATTATTTTCTCCAGCACTGGTTTCCTCACCTCCCTCCTTTCCTTTCTGCAATAACAGCTAGCTAACACCTTTACCTACTAGGTGTTATTCTAAGCGCTTTGTATGTACGGAATGACTTAATTCTTACAACAGCCTACGAGATGGGCACTGTTTGTATTCCGACTTCAGGCGTAGAAATGTAATTTGTCCGTCCCCAGAGCTAGCGGTGGCCAGCCTAGGGCGGGTCCGTCTCCTCGACCCTCAGCGCCCCGCCTGCGACTCCCGCACACGCAGCCCGGGTGAGAGGTTTGGCCCAGAAAGGGAGTCAAATCTCTGGACTGCAGGTGTGAGGGCCAAGGCTGCCACCTGCCAGGCTGGCTCTTCCCCAACACCCCCGGGTGAGCTCCCCGTCTGCCCCCGGCTGTCTAGCGTTGACGCAGGGCCTGAAGGAACAATCGTCGCTCCTCCCCACCTGGCACTCCGGTTCCGCTGTTGTTCCCTCCTGACCACAGTGCGGCTGCATGCAAGGCCAAGGGCAGCACCAGGGTGTGGGGCTCTCGGTAGGACAGTTGGATTCCGAGGGAAAAGGCACTCGTCTAAAGAGAGGCTTTTGTATATCTTACACCCAGGAAAATGATTCCCTAGTTAATTATTTTTTATTCTAAAATTTTCATTTTTAATGTAATTTTTATTGAGGTGTAATTGACATACAGCATTATATTAGTTTCAGGTGTACAACATAATGATATTGTATATATTGCAAAATGATCACCACCATAAGTCTAGTTAACATCCGACACCACACATAGGCATAATTTTTTTTTCTTGAAATGAGAAATTTTAAGATTTACTCTCTTAGCAACTTTCAAATATGCATGCAATGCATAGTCACCATGGTGTACATTATTTTATAATTAGAAGTCTGTATCTTTCTATTTTTACGGTGAAAAATTTTTATATTTAGAATTAGCCAGCTGGACTGTTTAGGTGATCCCCATTTTGTTGGCAACATCCAAAACACTGTAGGTGGGAGCCAGCTGAACATATGCCTGCTTCTCTCCAACAGGCCTGATCAGGATGTTGACTTCAGCCATGTTAATGTCACAGAGCTTCTTCACAGCCTATTTGAACTGGTGCTTGTTGTCCCTGACATCCACAATGAACACAAGTGTGTTGTTTTCTTCTATCTTCTTCATGGCTGACTCAGTAGTCAGGGGAAACTTGGTGATGGCATAGTGACCAGGCTTGTGTCTCCAGGTGGGGCTCTTCTGAGGCTGTTTGGGCTGCCTTTGGAGCTGCAGTGTCTTGGGAGGTTGGAAGGTGGGTGACTATGCCTATTTTTTTTTTTTTTTTTTGGTGGCTGTGGATGCCTTTCAGTTCTGCTTTTTTTGCCTTCAAAGCCTTTGCTTTGGCTTTGGCTTTGGATTTGGCTTTGGGAGGGGCAAGGGATTCCTTCTTCACTTTCCTGGCCATCTTCATTTTTGGTATGAAGAAAAGCATTTGAAGTTTGAACCTTTTGACATGCTTTACCCATTCCTTCACCCCCACCCCTTGCCTCTCACAACCAGCAATCTGTTCTCTGTGTCTATGAGCTCATTTTTTTCATTTTGCTTGTTTATTTGCTTGTTTGTTTTAGATTCCACATATGAAATCATATTATACTTGTCTGTCTCTGACTTGTTTCACTTAGTATAATACCCTCAAGGTCCATCCATGTTGTTGCAGATGGTGAGATCTTTTTATGGCTAAATAATATTCCATTATAGCTGGTTAATGATTTTAGCTGGTGCATTATGAATGCCTGACAGTGCCCAGCCATGCTCTGAACATGGAGATGCTCTATAAACAGGGGCCCTTGCCCCCTGGGCTGACCTTCCCATATACAATAAACAAAGGAGATGCAAAGAGGAATAAGCAAAAGCCGAGGTGGGCATAGAACAGAGAGCAAAGTGGAGGTGAGTGGATGCTTTCCACTGGGTGCTCAGAAAATGCCTCTCAGAGAAAGGTGCATGAGCTGAGACACAGGGACAGGAGTAGCCAGCCACCAGAAGACTGGGGACAGGTCCTGGGAAGGGCTCTGGAGCACAAATGAACCAGATGTGCTGGGCAAGCAGAGGACAGTGAGTGGCAGGAGGTGAGATAAACATCTTACACAGGACCTTGCAGGCCTAGGAGAGGGGTCTACACCCCATTCTCACTGCAGCTGTTCACCTAAGAGAAAGGAAAACAGCCTAGGTGGTGAAGGATCTACTGTGCAGTTTGGTGTAATGATTAGATACGATATGTATATGTATTTGTTGACACAAACAGTAGATTAAAAAGTAGTGCTTTCTGTGGGTTAGAACCCTATCTGCATCACCCTTCTGACCAGCCTCCTGCCCTTACTTGCTGGGCTCAGAGATGGGCACTTACCCAGGCCCATGCAGCAGTCAGTGGTCTCCTCTGCCCCAGTGGGTGGCACTGTAAGGACAGTTAGCATTTATTGACCACTCCCCATAGGCCAGGCATTGCTAAGGGAGGAAAATCAAATGTGAGTGATTTGAAGAGTGCTGTATTTGAATTTACATTAAACTTGATGGAATCATTCTTGTTTATGTAATTGATCTGATCTAATTGTCCCTTTTATACATAAGGCTTGACATAGACATTATCTCTTCAGAGTTACATATTTAGTACATGGTAGAACCTGAACTTGAAAACAGTTAGTTTAATGGGTGTTCCAGTTTGATAAAAAGAGATATACAGCAAATGGGGAGAGTGATGTCATTAGGCCCATTCACAAACCAGGGCTACAGTCCAAACTAAAGCAAGATAAGAAAAGCTGGAATAGAGGAGAAACTAGGGTGTGTGTTCTAGTATTTGAATGTGCGTGCAATATTACAACATCATAAATAGGTGAAAAAGAAGGGGGAATAATAAAAGGTAAGGACCTGGATTGTTAAGTATTTGGGGAGAGAGAGCAGGAGAGAGAAAGAGAACTAAAGACAGAAAAAAAGAATTATTTAGCAAATTAAAGTCAGGGTTTTATTTTTTTGTAATATGAAGAGTGATCATCCAGTATCCCTTGTTAACTGTCTCAAAGATAATGAGCCTAAGTTCCTGCTGTGAAATTTAAGCACAGTTGTCACTTAGTAATACTCAAGTTTTTGACTGAGATGAGATATCCAGATGAAGTTGGACCCCCTACCTCATACCATGCACAAAAATTAACTCAAAATGAACCACAAACCTAACTGTAAGGAACATAAGACTTAAATCTATAAAACTCTTAGAATATAACTTAGGAGTAAATCATCATGACATTGGATAACGGCTTCTTAGATATGCAAAAGCACAAGCAACAAGAGATAATTTAGACTTTATTGAAATTAAAAACTTTTGTACTGTAAATCATACCATCAAGAAAGTTAAAAAAAATTCACAAAATGAGGTTGTCCATATAAAAATATTTGCAAATCATATCTGATAACAGGACTCATATCTAAAATATGTAAAGAAATTTTATAATTCAATAATGAAAAGACAAATAACTCCATTAAAATGGGCAAATGACTTGAATAGACATTTATCCAAAGAAAATATACAAATGACCAATAAACACATGAAAAGAATTCAACATCGCTAGTCATTAGGGAAATGCAAACCAAAACCACAATGAAATACCACTTTACACCTATGAAGATGGCTATAATCAAAAGACACACAATACCAAGTGTTGGCAAGGATGTGGGGAAATTGGAACCCTCATACAATGATGGCAGGAATGTTAAATAGTACTATCACTTTGGAAAAAGTTTGGTAGTTCCTCAAAAAGTTGAACATATAGTTACCATATGATCCAGCAATTCTACTCTCTTGGATATATATCCAAGAGAAATGTAAACATGTCCACATAAAAACATGACGTTCATAGTAGCATTATTTACAATAGCCAAAAAACAGAAGCAACCCAAATATCCATCAACTGATGAATAGATAAGCAAAATGTCATTTATTCATACAAAGAAATATTATTCGGCCATAAAAAGAATACATGCTAAACATGGATAAATCTTGAAAATATTATGCTATAAATGAAAATAGTCAATCACAAAAGACCTACATATTATATGATTTCATTTATGTGAAATGTTCAGAATAGGACACTCCAGAGAGACAGAAAGTAGATTAGTTAGTGATTGCCAGGGGCTGGGAGTGAGGGTGGAGAATGGGGAAGGCCACTAACAGAATGGGGGTTGACCTGGGGGTGACTGATGAATATGTTCTAATCTTAAGTTTGTGATGGTTGTACTTAAAAACACAGAATTGTATACTTTAGATGTAAATTTTGGGTGTGAGAATTATATCTCAATAAGCTGTTTTGTTTTGTTTTGTTTTGTTTTGTTTTGTTTTGTTTTAAAGGAACATCCTAGGGAGAGGTAGCTTTGAAGAAGAAAGACAGTGAAGTGCAAACTCCTTGGTGTGGACCCAAGAGTTCTCCTTGGCCAGGCGATCTCAGGCAAGCTTCCAGTCTCTGTAATGTAACCAAATCTCCAGAGAGAATTTGTATTCTCTATTTATAATTTAAAAAGAAAAATTTTAAATCTAATCAAACTAAATAAAGGCATTTTTACTTAACTATCCTTTAACTGATTTTTATTCTATATATTTGTAATTTATGGTAGAAAAAGATCATCTCTTAACACTATTCTGTATCCATTTCTGAGCTAAAGAAATTAGTAATGCTGTAAATTTTCACTGGTTAATTAATTGTCTCATCTTTGAGTGGTTACAGTTTTAACTCCGAGTTTTAGTGATAAAGTTCTTGACTTTAACAAGGTTGAAAAAAGAGGGCTGAATATTTACACTCATGAATGAAAAGTATGCATGTTGTCCGTTTCTCCAGCTGATATAAAATAGGATGCAAGATGTTTCCTTAAATCAGTAGCTGACTAAACTTCATTTGGTTAAAAAAAAATTTAACTTAGGAAATTTTTAGTCTTTCAATTGCATAATTGCCATTTTCCCTTTTTTAAAAAGGAAGGAGAAATTTCCAAAAAAAAAAAAAAAAAATCTCAAGGAGGCCAAACCTATAGTTTCCATTATCCCTTAGAATTCTGTCCATGGGACTCAATAGCCAATATTCCTTTTTTCTTCAGGAATTTCTCAATGCTTAGAAAAGAGGATTCCTTAATCAGAGGTTGAACTTGTTGAACTTGTATTTACAAATAAATGGGAGATAGGGAGATGTGGTGAAAAGAAAGTTACACAGAGATAGGGAGACTTGTGGTGAGGTTCATGAATGGTTAAACCTCTTATTCATCTTTAAAATGTAGAGGGCACAATATGGTATATAAAAATCAATTTACAATTTTTCTATACTTTAATGAGAGTGTAAACTATTGAAAGGTAGATTTACATATGAGGTTTATTTCCTGTTTAAGATGTCAAATTTGAGGCTCTTGTTCCTGCTCTCCAGAGCCCCCCAGTGCCAAGTCCTAGAAGGTGGCACAGGGACTTGGAATGGAGGGAGCAGGCAGTTAGGCAGGAAGGGAATGCCACTGCCTGATTTAGACCAGCAGTTCTCAAAGTGTGGTCACTGGACCAGCAGCAGCAGCAGCATCTGAGATCTTGTGAGAAATGCAGATTCTCAGCAGACCTGCTCCATCAGAAACTGAAGGATGGGCCCTAGCAACCAGTGTTTTAAAAAAATGCTCTGGGTGATTCTGATGCACACTAAGACTTGAGAAACACTGCCCCATAATTCCAAAGAAAAGATTCCTTTCGAATTAAGAAGGTTCTATGAGTATCTCGGGATGCCAGTTCATAGCAGAAATACTAAACAAAACATGATAGGGAATAATGCTGAATAAAAGCTTTTCTTCCTAAAATGTATGAGAAGATAAATGGGGAGGGGTGGTCACTGCAAATAAACAAGTGTTAATTACAACTGGTGGATAAAACATTATTTTTCATAATTTGGTCAAACAATTTGAAAAACTATAGATAATTCAAAAGAGAAAGTGTTACTTTTTAGTTAGAACTTTTCACTTTACAGTTTTCTTTGTCTAAATTTTTCTAGGAATCACTGGTGTAAACATTGGAAATTCTAATAAGTATAAACAGTGAAATATCCCTTGAGGACTTCCTTTCTTTCCAACATGACAATGACTGAAAACAACGGTCAGAATTCCCAAAGGAGTAAACTTCATTATGCTCACATGATGCCCAGTTAGTCATGGTCTATTTGACAAACATGGTTGATGTAGCAAATAATAGTAGTTTACTCATAGCTAAAAACATGAGAATGAAGAATTTTCTTTTTTACCTTCAGGAAATAATGAATGCTAAACCAATGTACAGATTACAATACTACAGGTAGAAATGTGAGTACTTCGAAATTAAAATAAATCAGACAGCCTCTTCCCACAGAGCCTGTGCCCTGCAGCACAGGTAGTGAGCAGACCCCTGAGGCCAGAGGCATGCGGTGAGGACGGGCCCTGAGGACAGGAACTTCGGGGGCATTATCATTTCTCCGACATTGTCTTATTGCAGATGTCCAGTGAGGGGCCGCAAGTGCACGCAGTGGGACAAGAATGTCTTGCATGATCTTTTACTGTGGCACTGGATGCCCATCTAGCATGTCAGTTAATGTTATGATAAGTCAAAAGGCTACCAGTGAAAACATGACTCGTGTAGACAGAAAGAAAGTTCTAGAAATATTGGTAAAATTTAAATTCAAAATAGACAAAAGAAGGAAGAAGGGGAGGAAAGCAGAGGGATGTAGAGAAAAGGAAAGAAATCTCTTTGAAGTGAACATGCTCAAACAAAGACTAAATTAAGTCCCACATCTTTATAAACCCTTTGTGCTAATTTTTAAAAGCCATTGTCTCTCTTGGGATTACAAATTTTTTTCTTTTCATAAATCTGCACAAAATAGTACATATGCTATTAGATCCACTTATCCAATCAGGCATTTGGATTACAGTTAACAATATGGTTTAGACCCCTGAGATCAAGGTACAATTTTACACATTCATAATTTTTGTCACCTTTTCTGCAAAAAAAAGAAAAAAAATCTTTGACAATCTTTGGAGTGTGAAGGAGAGGTGTGTGACTATTCCCTGGTGTACTGAGCTTGCAGACCTGAGATTCTACCACTCCAATGGGTGGGGTGGAGGTGCTAAGAATGAACCTGAACCCTGAGAGAATCCTAGTTGTGCAGCTTGTAAGGGGGTGTATCAGGGGTTCCGAAGACCATCTGACCTCCACTATACCACTAGACACAGTTAACCAGAATCCTCTACCTGATCCCCTAAATCCCTGAATTTGCAGAAGAATGAGATGAAGAAGAAACTAATCTTATTGAATGTCTACCATGTGTCTAGCTATGCGTTTTAAACGTGTCCTACGTATGACAAAGCTATGAGGTAGCAATATATGTATGTGGTCCACTTTGCATATATTTGCATGACACCCATCTATCATTGCCTCCCCATTCCAACTCCTTCTTCAGGGATGCCAAGCTGGCCATTGGGTCAGGGGCAGACATCTGGCCCAAGCAGGGTCATTCAGATTTTCTCTCCAGGGAGTTCTGGAACACAGGTAGTGAGAAAAGGAGGGAGCTGTGGGGAGCAAAACAGCCACTTCGGTGTGGTCATAGCCCAAGACACCACTAAAGGAGACCAAACCCACATGCAGAGAAAGTACTAGTGAGAAGAAAAGCCGTAGATCAGTCAAGACAGATAGCTTGCAAAGAGAAGTGGAGACAAGGACTTCTGCTGCTGTGCAGAAGGCAGAAACTCACTAATTCTTTAGTACAATGTGGCTCAACTTGGTTTCCTTTTTTAGAGACCTGAGGGAGTAGCTGTTGGATCTTTAGTAAAATCACCTTTTACTTATATTAAGTAAGTGGCTTGTGTTCCTGGTATAAATGAATATGCAGCAGGTCCTCAAATAATGTCGTTTCCTTCAACATAGTTTTGTTATAATGTTGATGAGATGTCATAAGAACTTTTGTATGTATCAATTAGCCTATGGTAATACTGGTTTCATCGTACCTCTTTGCTTAAAGTCGCAGAACCTATCTATGACCTTAAATGAGGACTGACCTACTGTCTGGGAAGGAACCTGGTTTTGTGAGATGGAATTCCCAATCTTCTAAGAAGAAATTAGCATTCCTGATGAAACAATTTAGTGATAAACTTTAATGTGATTAAGACTTGTTCTGGGAAACCCACCCCGACCCAGTCAAGCAAGACAAAAGTGATCTTCAATCAAACATTAATTTCTTTTTGTGTCTAGTCTAACAATGATCATCTAATAACCTTTCTTCTTTCTCATTAAAATGTCCCTACCAAGAGGAAATTGTGTTGTTCTACTAGAGTCCTTTACCTCTGCATGCAAGATTGTACTAAATCTTACACCTAAATTGTCTGAAAAGTTTGCTTTAGCAAGGGCAATCAGTCACTCTCTGAGGCAATAGTGGTTAAATGTGGTTTCCTCTGGGAACTTGCTAGAAATGCTAATTATCAAGTCCCACACCGGACTTTTTGAGTAGGAAACTCCGGGGCTGGGCCTCAGCAATCTGAGCTCCAGGTGATGCTGGTGCAAAAATTTAAGAACCACTGCCCTGAGGATTCTGAAGTTCATAAGTTTGGATATCTTTAAGAAAGCCTTTGGGTTGGATCGTATGGGAATGGACAGGGCCATTTCACAAACAACTTTTCATATTCTTCTGCGCTCAAAAGTGGCCTCATTCCAATGAATACATACATTATCCTGAAGATAAGGGCTCAGTGACCAGTGAAAAGCCCACCTACCTTTTACACTCTAGACTGTGGGACTTTGTTTAGTGAACATGACCAATTGCTCCTCTCCCTGGTCCCATGACAACCCCAAGCTGTTGGCTGGCCCTGGTTTCTCCACTCAGAAGATTAGTGAGTAGATTCTGCTGAGCTATCCTCACAGTGAACATGCCCAAGCAACTCAAAACTCTGATTTGTTTGCAATTATTAGCCATGCCAATTCCTAACTGACACATTTAGCTTAGGGATAATGTCATGTCCCCAAACAGGAGGTCTCCAACTTGACAGATGGTAAGAGCATCTTCAGAATGAGGAGTAGGGAAGGAGCCTTAATAATTAGGGGAACATACAAATTTGGAAAAGACAAAATGGTCTCTTCCTCCTAGACCATGTCTACCTTCGCCCCCTCCCACCTTCGCTAAGCGAAAGCTGTTTATGCTTTCCTTTGCACAACCAGTGCAGCAGCTATCTCCCCGACACAGTGTAATGTTATCCTTGCTTAGGTACTGGCTCGACAAGACTCTTTGAGGGCCAAAGCAATGATTAGCCATCTTTATATTCTCTGTTTTGCAAAATTTATCTGCTGAATGAATGAGCCTTAGCTAGGCTGATCCAAATGTTTGAGTGAGAAATGAAGTCAGCCAGAGACCCATTTGGTCAAAACTTCCTTACTCTACAGATGTGCTGGACACACATGTACACACACACACATACCTTGATAATGATTTCTGGTCAGTTAAAATTCCCTTTAAGTTTAAAAAAATGTTTCAAGTGGCTGTCATAGCTAATTGTAACGGTCTATCTAAACAGAACCAGCTTCTGCTCCTTTGCTTCCAGACAACACACATCTCTTAAAGGAAGGTACTACTCACATGCAGAGCCATTTCTTTTCCCATCACTGCACCAAAGAAAAATCTTGAGAATTCAAACCACATTTTCTCAACCTTGTCAGTTCCTTAGGGGCTGGTCTGAAGTGTACCTTTGTGTTCTCAGTGAAGTAGGGTTTGCTTAGGAAAGAAGGAGTGTCAATAAGTTGAGACAGTGTTTTCTTAGTTGAGTGCTCTGGCACCATTCAGGGACTTGGAGTATCATTTACATATAAACAGTGAAATTGCAGTGATTACAGGAGCTGGCATGGTTTAGGTTGGTGCTTGATATGGTAATTATATTACTGTATAATCTACATAGGCTGTTTGAAAAGAGAATTTGGAATCGGAGAGAATTGAAATCCTGTGAGGTTAAGTGACTTACCCAAAGGTCACATGGCTAATTAATTGAAAAATTTCTCTGTGTTTTGATTGTGCAAAACGTCTTACATACAACATCTCATTTAATTCTCTCAATAACTCTTGAGTAAGTATTTTATTAGTATTATGGTCATGTAGTTGGTGAAGACAGGAAACCACATGGAGAGAAAAGTCACAACTTGCCCAGATTTACTCTGCTAGTATTAAGAGATCCACTAAGTTTTGCTGAGGTTTCAGGTGAGATCAATCTTGTCCCAAAGAGAGACATTTGCATGTTATTCTTTGCTTACTAGGGAAAGACATAAGATTGGGTGTCCTAATTCTTAAATAAGCTAATAACATATGCTGCCTAGTTTCCATTATTATTATACATTAAAATCTGGTTTCTTAAATCAGAAAAAAAATCTACACATTTAAGTTAGCCTTTCAGTCGGTTCCTGACCAAACTTACTATTAACAAGATATTTCTACCTTTTTCCATTCAAACACTGTGTAAATAGCAACAAGATTTTATTAACATTGTGAATCAGGAGGAAAAAAATGCATGTTTTCCACATTCCCTCTACCCATTTGAGATTTGCAGTGTATCTTTGCAAAATAAATAATAAATTTCTCTTTTATTCAAAATATTTCTAAAGCACAATCAGCATGCATATCTGCCTGAGGTCTGGCTGAACAGAAGCCCTATAACTAGGGATAAAAATAACAGGTCACCTCAAAACAGTAGGAAGGGCAGAGATGCAAAATGATCTGGTCCCACCATGGTGTGTGGTGGTAGAGAATAGGGAGGGCTACCTTGGCTGCAGATCCCCTTCCCACATCTGAGGAGCAAAGGGTCCTAGCCACACTCTGGGCTTCCTAGCCCAGAGTTCCAGTGCCTGGAAGAGAAGTCCCTACAACCTCTGGCCGTGAAAACCAGAAGAGGTTGCAGCTGAGTGAGACAGAGGGCTGAGGGATCGGAGACCTTTACATATGCTGACTACAAGAGACTCATTTCATATTAAAAGACGCGCACAGACTAAAAGTAATGGGATGGAAAAAGATATTTCATGATGGACATAGAAGATATTGTGCTGAGTGGAGTAAGTCAGATAAAGGAAGACAAATGCCATATGATTGCAAGTATATGTGGCATCTAAAGAACAAAACAAACAAACAAAACAGAAACAAACTCACAGATACAGAGAACATTTTGAGAGTTACCAGATGGGAAGAGGGTTCGGGGAGGTTTGGTGAAAAAACGGGAAGGAATTAAGAAGTAAAAACTGGTAATCACAAAATATTCATGCATAATATAATATAATATAATATAACATTATATTATATTATATTATAATTATATTACATTATCAATACATTATTATTAATAACAAGGTCAGAGGGGCATGAGATTTATTGGAGTGATCCCTTTGTGAGTTATATATATGTCTAATCTCTATGTGTATACTTGAAACTAATAAATACTGCATGCCAACTATCACTGAAAAATAAAAAATATTATTAAAAAAATTTTCTCAAGTAGGTAAATGCTATGCTGGCCTCCTCTCATGACCAAATCAAAATTATAACTAAACTACAGAACAATCATCAATGAGAATTACCTTAAGTATAGCTGAACAGTCTTATAACTACGGACATACAGAAGAAGCCCCCTTGAGATTGGTAAAGGGGTAGAGATGCAAATAGACTGGCCCCAATTCACATGTGCAGTTGAGAATCAGGAGAATCAGGAGGGCTGTCAGCAGCAGAGAACTCCTGGAGGAGTGATTGGTCCCAGCCCAAGGTTCCGGGGGTGGGAAGTCCCCATAACTTCTGGCTGTGAGAATTAGCAGAGATTGTGGCTGAGGAAGATGGAGGGCTGCTGGAGTCCCTGGCACTCCTCTTAAAGGGCCCACGAACAGACTTACTCATTGATGGAATCATTTGCTCTGAGTGCCAGCATTGAGGCAGCAGTTTGAAAGGTGCCATGGACATACAGGGAGGAACTGAAATGTCTGGCTTCAGGGAGAGGGGTGGGAAGTGGGGCAGCTTTCTCCCAGACAGAAGTGCTGGTGGAATCCATGTTTCTTCGTTGAGCCCTCACCTGTCCCAGCGTGCAGACTTAGGTGGTCACCATACCTGAGTCTCCATCAACCTGGCTAACCCCATTCACTCTGCCTGGTAATTCCCTGAGACTTGGCCCCACCGAATTTGCAGCCCTATCCAAGCTGCTTCCAGTGGGTTTTCCTTACAAACAGCCTGTCTTGGCTTATGCTGTCAACTTTCCTAAAATCTCTCAAAGGTTCACAAACCCCAAATAAGCAGCATCTAGCTTTGGTGTGCCCCATACCTCTTGCTGAGCAACCCCAGGCTTGGCACTAGCAGCAGCTGACCTTAGTTTGCAACATAGACTTTCCTAGGCACCTCCAAGCACAGCATGGGTTTTAGAAGACACCTGCAGATTGCTCTGTGGCTCATCCTAGGTGGCCCTAGGCAGGGTAAAGGCAGCGGCTAAACTTGGAACATCACCCGGTCACCCTCACAAATGTCACACCCAAAGGACAGGCTCAACAGGCACCAGAGGTGTGCTAAAATGAATCCTGCTCTGTAGGATCAACCCCTGCACAACAGCTCCTCCACTGTAGTCATGGCCAGTCCTCACAACAAATCAGCCTGAGAGTCAGTCCTTCCCACTGATGTGCAAACAGCAACCAAGGCTCAACCACAACAGGAGAGCACACACAATTCATGGAAGAGACACACACCTGGAGCACCTGGCTCAGGTGACCAGGGAAACTGCACTCTAGGCCCCACAGGACACCTACTGCATAAGGCCACTCTACTAAGACCAAGAGACATAGCAGATCTACCTAATACATAGAAACAAACATAGGAAGGTAGCCAAAATGGGGAGACAAAGAAACATCTCCCAAAAGAAATAACAGACAAAGCTCTAGGAAAAGAACTGAATAAAATGGAGACAAGCAATCTACCAGATGCTAGTTATAAGGATGCTCAATGATTTCAGTGAGAACTTTAACAAAGAGACAGAAAACATAAAAATGGAGATAGAAAACATAAAAAAGAAGCAGTCAAAAGTGAAAAATGCAATAACTGAAATAAAGACTACATTAGAGGGAATCAACAGTAGATTAAATGAAGCAGAGAACTGAATCAACGATTTGGAAGATAAGGTAGCAGAAAACACCCAATCAGAACAGCAAGAATGAAAAAAGAATCCAAGAAAATGAGGATAGCTTAAGGGGCCTCTGAGATGAATTAAGCATACCAACATTTGCATCATAGGAGTGCCAGAAGGAGAAGAGAGTGAGAGCAAGGAATTGAAACCTATTTGAAGACATAATGATGGAAGACTTCCCTAGCCAGGTAAAGGAGATAGACATACAAGCCCAGAAAGCACAGAGTCCCAAACAAGATGAACCCAACAGACCCACACCAAGGCACATCATAATTAAAATGCAAAGATTAATGATGAAGAGAGACCCTTAAAAGCAGCAAGAGAAAAGCAGTTAGTTATCTGCAAGGGAGCTCCCATAAGACTGTCAGTTAATTTTTCAACAGAATCTTTGTGGGCCAGAAGGGATTGGCACAAAATATTCAAGATGAAAAGCAAGGACCTACTACCAAGATTATTCTACCCAGCAAATCCATCATTTAGAATCGAAGAACCGATAAAGAGCTTCTTAGATTAGAAAAGGCTAAAGGAGTTTATCACCACCAAACCAGTATTATACCAAATGTGAAAGGGGAGAGGGAGAGACAAAAATGACGTAGATGATAGAGGGTCTTTTCATTTCTCTGGTGACCAAGTCAAAGTTGTGAAGGAAACAAGGAGCAAGCAGCAAGGAAAAATTGCCTGGGATCTAGATAAACATGGCATACAACTAGGGAGAAATCTAAGATATAGATGAAAAAGCCATATAACTAGGGAAAAATCTAAGAAGTCACCCTGCAATGGCAGAAGGTAGGATGGGGCAAGGATGCAGGGCTAGCTGGTATTGAGCGGCTGAGTAGGAGTCTGCAGTAATTACAGATATCTCTTAAAGGGGCCCCATCCAGTAGATTTTTGCAGTGACAGACCTGCTTGCTCTGAGCACCAGTGTCAATTTGGCTGCGCGCAGGGGGCACCGGGAACTTACAGGGAAACACTGTCAGAGTGAGGGCTGAAGGGAGACTTGCTCTGTACAGAAGTGCTGGTGGTATCCACTGTCCCCTGTTGAGCCCGCCCTGCTTCCAGTGTGCAACACTGCCATAGTCAAGATGTCACCAAACTGCGTAACAGAGGTCGCTCCGCCCTAAGGATTACCTGAAACCCTGCCTCCCCCAACTCGTGGCCCCACTCAAGCCACATCCAGGTATATCCTCAGTGAGTCAGGTGCTCTTTGCTGAGCAGTGCCGAGACTCACACTGGAGGCAGCTGGTCTAGGTTTCTGGTTTGGCCTTTTGAGGCAACTATAAGCACAGCATCTGTGGATTGCTTGCTGAATCTTAACAGGTGGCCCCAGAGGGGCAGAGGCTTGGGCCAAACTTGGCCTGCAGCTGAACCCTTCTCAGGACTGTGCCACTGGACACTACTTCACAAATCTACACTAATAAGACTGCGAGACTTAGAAGTTTTGCTTAGTACATAGAAACAGACACTGAAAGGCAGCCAAAATGGGAAGACAAAGAAGCAGAAGCCATATGAGAGAACAGAACAGAGATCTAGATATTATGGAGTCAAGTAATCTAACAGATGTGGAATTCAAAATACTAGTTATAAAGATGCTCAATGAACTTTTGAGAAGTGTAGATAAATTCAGTGAGAACTTCAACAAAGAGATAAAAAACATAAAAATGGAAATGGAAATTATAAAAGGGAACCAGTCTGAAATGAAGAACACAGTATCTGAGATGAGAAGTATATTAAATGGAATAAACAAAGGAATAAACAAAGTGAATAAAGAAAAGGATCAAATGACCTATCTAGAGGATGGGAAAGCCAAGGAAACTCAATCAGAATAGCAAGAAAAAAAAAAGATGCCAAGACTACAAAAATAATTTAAGGAGCATATGGGACACTATTAAGGGTCAAAATATCCATTTGATAGGCATACCTGAAGGAAAACAGAACATTGAACAGCTGTTTGAAGAAATAATGATGGAAGACTTCTCTAACCTGGTGAAGGAAATGTACATAAAACCCCAGGAAGCTCAGAGAATCCCAAAAATCAGGGATCCAGAGGCCCACACCAAAACACATCTAATTAAAATGCCAAAGGTTAAATACGAAGAGAAAAATCTTAAAAGCAGCAAGAGAAAAGCAGATAGTTACCTACAAGGGAACACCCATAAGACTGGCAGCTGATTTCTCAAAAGAAACTATGCAGAAAAGAAGGGCTTGGCACAAAATATTTGATGTGATGAAGACCCAGGATCTACAACCAAGAATATTTAATCCAGCAAAGCTATCAATTAGAGTTGAAGGACAGATAAAGAGCTTCCCAGACAAAATAAGCTAAAGGAATTTATCGCCATCAAGCCACTATTACAGGAAATGCTGGAGGGACTTCTTTAAGAAGAAAAAACATGTATCAAAAACAAGAATAAAGAATGGTAACAACTACATTTCTATCAATAAGTACCTCAAATGGAAAAGAATTAAGTGTTCCAACTAAAAGATAAGGCAGCTAAAAGGGTAAGAAAACAAGATTCCTACATGTTGCCTATAAGAGACTCACTTCAGATTAAAAGACACATGCAGACTAAAAGGAAGGGGATGGAAAAAGACATTGCTTTGATGGACCTTGAAGATATTTAAGTCAGACAGAGAAAGATAAACACTATATGATTTCACTTATATGTGGAATCTAAGGAATAAAAAGAAAAAACTAATCAAAAACAGACTCACAAATAGAGTGGATGATTTGGTGACAGACAGAAAGGAGGGGGGTTTAGAGGGCTGAGAGTATTGGGTGAAGGGTTAAAGAAGTACAAATTAGTAGCTGATGGATGATCATGGGGATGGGGAGCACGGCATAGGGAATGCAGTTAGCATTAATACGTTGGCTAGGTAGAGGGTCAGGGGAGGAAGGGAGCAACTGGGGGATCGTTTTATGAATTATATAGATGTCTAACCAATGTATCGTATACTTGAAACTAAAATAAATAAATTTAAAAAATGTGAAAGGGACTCCTTTAAGAAGAAAAAAAGATAAAAATATGAATAACAAAATGGCAACACTACATATCTCTCAACAATTACTTAAAATGTAAATGGATTAAATGCTTCAATCAAAAGACATTGGGTGGCTGAATGTATAAGGAAATAAAATTCTTACATATGCTGCCTACAAGAGACTCACTTCACATCTAAAAGCACACACAGACTGAAGATAAAGGGATAGAAAAAAATATTCATGAAAATGTAAACAACAACGAGAAGAGGTAGGGTAGCAATACTTATACAAGACAAAACAGACTTTAAAACAAAGTCTATAACAAGAGAGAAAGAAGGACCCAGTAATCCCACTTCTGAGTAATTATCTTAAGAAACCCAAAACACTACTTCAAAGGAACATGTGAATCCCTATGTTCATTGCAGCATTATTTATAATAGCCAAGATATGGAGGCAACCTGGGTGTCCATCAGTGGATGAATGGGTAAAGAAGAGGGGGTACATATATAAAATGGAATATCACTCAGCCATAAAAAGAATAAAATCTGACCATCTGCAACAACATGGATGGATCTAGAGGGTAGAGGGCTGAGTGGAATAAGTCAGACAAAGTCAAATGTCATATGATTTTACTTATATGTAGATTCTAGAGAACAGGATAAACAACAGAAATAAGCTCATAGATACAGAGAGCATTTTAATGGTTGCCCGATTGAGAAGGGGAGTTGATGGGTGGATGAAGGGGGCAGGGGATTAAGAGGTACAAATTAGTAGTTACAAAATAGTCATGGGGATATAAAATAGAGCATGGGGAATATATTCAGTAGTAGTATAATAACTATGTATGGTGTACTGGATAGGTACTGGATTTATCGGGATAATCACTTTATAAGTTGGATAAATGTCTAATCACTGTGTTGTACACCAAAACCAATATAATATTGTATGTCAACTATAATTGAAAAATATATGTATATATATTTTTTAAAAAAGAAAATTTTCAGCAACTGGCTGGGCCTTTCTCAGAGTTATCTTGAAATTTTGACACATTCTGGTCCTGGTTGTCCAAGAAGGGTAAATATGGAAATGGTGTGATTCATATGCCACAAGCCTTGTTTTTTGCTTTGCCCTAAAGCTGGCTAAGCATGTAATGATAGGCATTGTGAATCAGTCATGACCCAGAAGCCTTAAGAAAGCTTGGATGGAATGCAGGGTAGAGCTGAGGGGCTGAGGTAGGGGCACTGTGAAGGAGATGGGTGATGGCTATGTCTGGCATATAGTAGATACTCAACAAAAAAATACTCTCTAAAGGGATGGCTTAAATGTCCTTGGAGAAGGAGAAAGAGAAGGGAAAGGTTGAGCCTTCTAGAGCTCATAGTAACAAAGGAGCAGGAAGCAGCACAGAGAAGGGGCTTCTCTTTTAAGCATCTGCTTGTTCCTCTGTCCTCTAAAAGTTCCTTCCTATCAGAATTTCAGGGGCATACTCCTGGCCACCCTTTTTCTTCCTCCTTAGATCAACCCTCAGACAGAAAATAGCTCCAGCGAAACCTCAATGTCATCCAAAACAGACAAAGAAAGAAAGAATGAGATTGTGGCAACTCTGTCCCTAGCCATTAATGTGGAAAAACTATAATGGGAGATAAACTGCTGAAAACATCTAACTCTGTGACCTAATAAGCTGAGTCAATTCTATACACATGCAATAACATCGTGCACTCTGATGACATGATTTTTGCATCCATGATACTATTAATATCATCAAGGGCTTTCCTAAAACATCTTGTTAAATGAGAATTTGATCTCATCATATTGTCTCTGCGCTCAAATGAATGCCTGAGACTAAGCTACTAATAGTTTTTGAAAGCATGTATCAAAGTCATGCTTCTTTTTCCCCCCTTAGCACATAAGTACATCCCAGGAGCATTTTTGGTGGGCAGGCCCATGCCCACTGTTTACTTCATCATGTAGCATGAAGGGAAACTGGTCCAAACGCACTAGTGTCATTGAATGAACACTAGAAATTTATTAGTAGGTTCCTGTATGCCTCAATGGTCTCCGTTTTTCCATTTCTCAAAGAATCTAATTGCACTCTCTTTTGATCCTCTAAAATAACATTCTCCCAGGATCACATTTAAACTTATGAAGGGATATAAGGACAACTAGTTACTCCAGGAGCTCAAGGCCAGCCACGTGGGTCTGTGCTGTTCCACACTCAACAGTCCTATTCAAAGTTTTAATTAAAAAACTGCTTCTCCACCTCTCAAATGTTAACTTGCATAGAATTCGTTTGAGCAGAACTCACCCTTCCTGTAGCGACTTCATGCACTCCCAAAGGCCTACGATTCCTAATAAATATAAAACCTTCCTTTCACCATCATTTCACTTATAAATGGAAATTCCCAAAAAAGCTCCTGGCTGTTTGAACCCAGAGAGCAGAGATCTAGTATTAAATTTCCTGTGAAGAAGCAAGACATCTATGGGTATCATCTGCATGGTGACCATTAGTCCTTCCCTTTCAGCTGCCTCTCTAGCAGCTCTCTCCTCTGTGCATCTTGCGACGGGGCTCCATTTCGCCCCTAGGAAGGGTCCACGGCAGCACCGATGGTTGCCTGACACCCAGCGCAGGGAAGGCAGCAGCATGTGCTGAGAGGTAGTTCAGTGTACGTGCATCGAAATGCACTTCTGAGTGCAAAACCTGATCCTGCCACTTAGCACTCTGGTGTTGGGTGAATTACTTTTCTTTGTGCTTTGGTTTCTTCATCTGTAAAACCGAGAGAAAAATAATATCTAGGAACCATTATTTCATTTGATAAGGCTCATTTGCTGCCTCTATCGGACCTAGTTTCTTCCCTCTGTTTTTGTTATTGTTCTCTTAATTTGCAAAACAGAATATCTATTTATGATTTTCTTTCTTTTCTTCTTCTTCTTCTTTTTTTTTTTTTTTTACAGTAGAAAAGCTTTATTAGAAGGGAAAGTGCACCTCCAGACGTGGAAGCAGGCCTGAGCAAGAGAAGCGTGGCTCAAAAGTTCCCTATTTATTATTTTCTGATCACACTTGTTTCTTGGTGCTTTTCATGTCCCTCATAATTTGTAGGAGACTTGCCGGCTCTCAGCAGTTCTTGAATTTACGAATTCTTTAAAGGGTACAAATCTGCTTTGTAGTTCACTTTGAAAAATTCCAGGCATCTAGGAGGTATCACCTGTTGATGCTTTTGATTTCGACCTCTCTACACTTGATTATTTGAAATTAAGATGAGTCTCTATTTGAAAAAGCTATAAGATAACTATACTTCTGGCC
The DNA here is from genome assembly GCA_028627145.1 of Eidolon dupreanum. Taxonomy (NCBI): domain Eukaryota; kingdom Metazoa; phylum Chordata; class Mammalia; order Chiroptera; family Pteropodidae; genus Eidolon; species Eidolon dupreanum. Next base: position 45,865,660 of record CM053504.1, on the reverse strand, counting down.
TATCTTCTCCCCCTGGAAGTATATGTAAAAATAGTGTCAAGGAAGCTTTGGTCTCTGTAATTATCAGTGAATAAAGCAAAAAATGAAATCCAGAATGTTCTACTTGAAAGAATGTTGTCTGAGATTCTAGAATCTTACAAAGTAAATAGATGGAAGGAAATCGTCCTAAAGAAGGGATTTAAGCAGAAGATGATTCTAAGTTGTTCTAAGTTCTAAGTAATAATTCCCTTGCACTTGATGATACATTTGTAGAAACTTTTAATAGTAGGAGCAAGTGAAGAAAGAGAAAGGAACTTTTGTGATTGTATAAAATCTTAATATATATGGAACGTTCACAGTGTATGCAACATTCAAGATGCCAGAAAATGACAAAGATATTAGTTTTGTCATCTTCAAGAATAAAGACCAGAAGGAAAACCATAGTAACAATGGCAACCTTTGCAGCTCTCCAACTCTGCAAATTCCTAGCTGTCTTTTTTCTTGACACATACTTGTTCCAATGGTGAGTTACATTAGTTATGTAACAGGCAAAGACACATTAACTACCTGCTGTGCACAGATTTCTGTACTGCCCTGTGGCTCTGTACTGAAGAAGGTTACACCCTCTGGAAGAGAGCAAGAATATAACTATAGAGTTGAGAGAGAACTCCTTACTCAAATAAGAATCTTCTCTATAGCATCCTTGAAAGATGGCTATTGCCCTAGGCAATATCCTTCCAGAGCACTTGCTATCGTACATTTGGAGACAGTCATTCCATTCTATTTCACTTATCTTTTTAGGGATGAAAGCAATCATATTCTTCATATACTGTGTTAATGAAATACAGAATGTTTGAAATGTTGAATAAGCAATGATTTTTTATTTTATCTCCTCTTTCTATGCTTTATGATTATTTCAGTTTTCATTACTTGATTCATTTCCAAACTCACATTAGTAGCTCCCTAATTATATTTGAGAAACATCCTACAGAGAAAATAGAAATAAACACAAATTCAGTTGCATAGCAGAGAGGACTTGGGAGTGCAAGAAATAGCTGAATGATGTATCCTAGATTATAAAATAGCATCATGTTGGTTAAAGCATAAGGTCCTGTTTCACTGTAGAACAAAAGCAATTCAGGGAGCTAAAGACTTTCTATTCCACATCATCAGCAAAGTAGGCTTTGATCTAGACAACTATCAAGCAGGTGTACTTGCTCAGAGACTTACAGCCTTTAAATATATCAATAAGGTTTTTAAATATTTATGCAGCCTTTTTCAAGGAGAAACAAAACCCACTGAAGCACAAAAACTATGTTTTATGAATTCATATATTTGTAAAGCAGAGAATGGATGCTGTGTTCAGTTTCATCCTGAGTCCCTGCCTTATGCTGAGTGTGGTAATTATCAACTCACCAGGAGCACACACGCCTGTGTGCAGTTAGTTGGGTTTATTGCTTATGGCAGTGAAGGAGAAGGACATCATGGGAGCCCTCAGTAACAGGGTGTTAGAAAGGATATGATTTGGGCTTGTGTTAGATGATTTTGGGGAGGGTTCAATGAAAGGGTAATTCTATGACTGGGTATCTTTTTTTTTTTTATCTTCTGGGGTTTTTTATTTTCAATTTATTTATTTTTAATTATTTAATGTCACCACATATTAGAATCCCATTACCCCATCTACTTCCTTCTTCCTCCCTCCCCCCCTACCAAATTGGTATCTTAATAAATCTTATTTAAAAGGAGGAACAACTAGAGCAAGGCTAAATCTATAATTGATAAAAAGCAGCAGCCACTCAAATTAGCTGGGAGAGAGGGATGTTTGGTAATTTCTGTGGTTTAGAAAATGTTCCTGTTTTGTCTGTATTCAGACATGACTATGGAGTGGTCTTGTTTTTGTCTGGATCCATCACAGTCCCAGAGTGGCCTTGCCTTGTCTGATGTTGAGGTTCTGTGACATGGTTTATGTTTAGCAGGAGAACATGAGGGCCTAGCTCTGAGAGCCAGGCCAGGTCCTAGGAACATGGAGGTCTAGGTGAGAGTGGAGGCCAGCTCTGGATAGCAAGACACCTTTTCTTTTCTCATAACGTTTTTTTATATGAGATTATAAGTTCTATATAGGCAGATGCCATGTTTTTTTTTTTTCATTCCTGCTGTTCCCAATATCTATATATAGTCTAGCATTTTAGAAGGTGTTCAATAAATAATCTTTAAATGAATGAGTGTACAAAAGAGCAAATGGATGAATAGGTTATGATATTCTTTAACAGTCTTCTATTTCAATTATATTTTAAAAAGTTAAACAAAATGAAAAGAGTTTATGTCTTCTTAGTGTAGACAGATAGAAAGATGAGTCAGACATATCCAATTTGGAGACTGTCTTACCTTGAGAAATGAATATTAATCATAGGGTGACTACAGAGCCTGAGCTACCTGCCCAGGTCCAGTTCATGCCTGTTGTCTCATGTAATTATTAACAGTGCCTTCTTTCATTCTCAAATATTCTGTGGTCTTGATGATAAAATATACAATCACTCTAATCATAGAAAGGAAAACAGCTTCATAATAACAACCTGTGGCTACCAGTCATGAAAGTTCCTAAATAAAGGGTAACAAACAGAGAGGACTGCAAATGGTTTCTAAGGCCTCTTTCTGCTCTCAAATTCTTAGAGTCCACGGGCAATATTTAAAGGGGCAAATAGGAAATGGGCTTATTCTAAGCAATATTACTGAGGGTCACTTAAAAATATGATTAACTCTCAAGAGTCTGTCCCAATATGGTAATCGAGAATACGTATAACTAACATCTGTCACATTTATTCCATCATATAAGCCTTCTTAATTATACTATTCTTCTATTAAAATACATTTATATTCTTCGAGTATATTTTGTTAGAGAATGAACAGAGATGACCTACAATTTACTGTGGATAATCCCATGTTGATAATTAAAATGGCACTTACAAGTTCGCCTCAATCCTCAGATTTATTAAATTGAGATGTACATGAAAGTTTATTTAAGTTCAACTTCCTAATTTTGTAGATGAGTCCTTGAAGGCCCAGGAAGACTGAGTTACTTTGTCCAAGGTAACTGAACAATCACTGTGACCAGGCATAGAACCAAACTGTTCTATTTTCTCATTGGTAAAATTTGCTTGACTGTAATTTTGCATAGAAATATTAACTAAATAACTAAAAAGGATTTTTGTATGTGATCTTATGCAGTGTCCTATCTCCTGAATTAATCAGGAAACTTATTTCGTGAGTACTGTCTGCTGTGGAACCTTCTATAAATCCATTGTTCTATTTTTGCTTTCCATGCAAACCTACTCTTTTTTTATACGTAAATATGCAACCATAAAATCTGCATTTTTAACAATTTCCCTAGGTGATTTTAATGTACTCAAGGTTTAAGGGCCTCTGAAGTTATCATCATCACCAGCACCACCATGCACTGCTGCCCATTTGGGTATGAGGAAGGGTCAGCGGGTCCTTGTAGGACTGGCCTGCTTAAGGTCCCATACGGCATTTTGGCAGTAACCCTGCAAGAGGAGCTAGGAGGCAAACCCCTCCCCCAGGGTTTGGATGCATCAGCTTCAATCTCAGGAGGGTCACCTGATTTCAGGTTGTCTCTTTTAAACCTTAACTTTCTTGAAGCACCCAAAAAATTGCCCACTTTGTTAAAACATCTACTCTTCTTTCTACTCTTTTCAAAGATGATTTCTTATGATTTAAAACAGGAATGATTTTATATTCTAAATAGGTTTTTGTGTTAAAATAAGGGAAAAAATAGAAAATAGATATAATTCTGCCTGTGAGTATAGAGTAATAAGGGAAGTAGAGTCTTAAATCATATTTTTTCCTCTATGAGTCAAACCAAGTAAAAAAAAATTGTTTCTCTTTACATATCTGTATAGACACAGACTAGAGAGTTCTTACTCTCCCTCCAAGTTTGGTTTGCTCATATTTTATTTTATTTTATTTTATTTTATTTTATTTTATTTTATTTTATTTTATTTTGGTGCCAAAGAGTATTGAAGATTATTCCACTAGTATTAAATAATAATGATGTTGATAATAATATCTTAACCAAGGCCACTCAGAGTATAAATGACACAGGCAGGATTTGAATGCATATATACCTGGATTAAAATCTCAGCTCTTGTCATATACCACATTGCTCTCTAACAAAGAAGTCAGGGATATAAGTCATAGCAAATGACTTCTTACACCAGAGCTGCTGCATGCAGTCCCTGGACCTGTACTTAGGCCTCTGCAGAAGGATAAGAAAATCGGAACAACTCAGGGCTTAAAATGCAGGGAATTGGGTACAAAGGTCATGGAAGAATCAAGAGCCAAAGAGGGGACTGTGAAGTAACCCAGAGATCTGCAACCACAGTAAGCCACTACCACCCTGGACTGAGAGGCAATAGGAAGAGGCAAAATTATCAGAGGAAGTAAGTCATCCAGTGAAAGCTAGAACTCAATAAGCCACTCCATAAAGGAGACCCAGACACTCTGAAGTGGTGGCTTGGGGCAGAGAGAGAAGGTAAGAAATACCCTGGTTTCTCCTTTGCTGTTATATTCCAATCTCCTGACAGTGCCTCCCACTGGCCCAACCCAAACCCAGGAACCTGAAAAACCAAACTTTAGATGTTTCCCTCTCTACAGAGCAGAGGCAGGGAAGGGCAAGGACTGGGTCTGAGGGCACACAGATCCCAACAGGCACATCCACACTGGACATGTGACTTTAAAAACATCTATTATGCAAACAGATATATCTTTATACTACGTACAACTCACTAAATATTGGAAAACAAAGAAAGCCTTACTGAACATTCCCCACCAAGGGCCAGCAGAAACAACTGTCAGGGTAATAATTGTTATTATCTGAGGAAAAGGGAAGCTGGCTACAAATAAGTGTGGTCATCTGGCTCATATTTTTGGTAGACTAACTTACTGAAATATTTTTAAGATGGCCTTTTGCATGCTTACCATATGATTACATATGGTCCGAGGAGTTGGCAAGCTTGTTCTAAGAGTCCTGGAAATAATTCTTCGGAAATGTGAAGGTGTTCAAGACTTCTGAGTCTCTGGAGAAAGTTCTAGGTGAGGGTCCTGGAACCCAAGTTCTAGTCAGTTGTGCTCAGGGGGGACTGACGGCTATCACTTTCTGATTAACTGGCCGTCGCCGGAAGGGGGTGTCAGAGCGCCCTCTACGGGAGAGCTGGCCACACCGGGAGCAGTGGCTGGGCCCCTTTCAAGCCTTCCTCAGTGTTGTCACCACCAGGGTCCTTTTTCTACAAAATCTTCCTGAAATATAGCTGTGGTCTTATTATAGCTTGCATCAGAGGAGAGTCTGTACATGTTATATTGTGTGTGTACTGTAATACATTCAGATTAACGACTCACAAAAACGTGAGACAGCAACAGAGCAACAAAGTTTCTGTGTTCTCAGAGCTCAGTCACAAAACATGGCTGGCATCTCCTTGGAGATCTAAGCAGAAAGCAGAAAAGATGTCTTCTGGGGATATGGCTCTCCTGACTTACATAACCTTAAAAAATCATTTTATCCTGTGTTTTTAAAGTAAGTGTCTAGGTAGGGTACTTTGTGGTTAAGATCATAGACTTTGAAGACTGTTTTCCCCTTTATTTTTACAAATCTGTTCCTTTTTCTCTACCCCTACTACCACTGCTCCTCACCTGTGCTATTGCCACAGTCACTGACCACCTTCCCCCCCAGCTTCCCTCTCCTTGCTGCCACCGCCAATAGGGTCTTCCTAAGCAGATAAGGTCAGTCATGCTCAGGGTCCTCCAACGGCTCCCCAGCCTCTGGGAAAATGTCCAAAATTCGCAGCAAAAAAATGTGGTCCCACCCATCCTCCTGCATCAACTCACCTATAGCCCCTGCTCTGGCAAGCCCTGGGCACTCACTTCCAGGAAAGCCCCAACCTCCCCAGGCTAGATAACTGGCCACCCTAACCTCTCCAAAGTATTGCCTGCCCCTTTGTCTGCCGGCAAGGCCGAGTCTAGACGGCAAGCAAGGTCTTATTCATTTGTGTATTGCCCAACATCCAATGCCTGGGACTAAAACTGTACTCTCCGGTATTTGAAAAGCAGTTTTTACATACTGTTGTCTCATATTTGCTCAATACCACATAAACACTCAGGTGGCAGTATTTTCTAATTAAATAGGCGAGAGAACCGAGGCCCAAAGAAGCCCACGTTAGCCTCTCAAGTGACAGACCCAATACTCAAAACTCTTGGTTCTCTGAGGGGATCTCATGTTAAGACTAAGAATTCTACAGACGTGGGTGTGAATCCCTACTCAGCCAAGGACTGGCTGAGGCTCTGGGTGCACCTCCCTGCGCCTGTGTCGTCGTCCGTAAAGAAGACAGTAATTACAACTCGAGCTAGTTATGAGAATGAAATAAAACAATGACTACGAAGTGTCTAACAGTGCCTGGCTCGCAGCCACAACTATAAATGTGAGTCCCCTTTCTGACCCCAAGCTTAGCGAGCTGCTTCTCCTATTTCTACAGCAGCTCCTCCTTCTCTGAGCTACCGAGGCCACTGAGAGTGCCAACTGTGGGGCACTGTGCTTGTTTTGACGCGATAGCTGCATCAGGTACCAGCAGTCCTTAATCGAGTGTAGAGACTATGGGCACAACAGTGTTGAGAAGACACTGGGAGAACTAAGGGGCCCTGGGAGGCAAGAGTTGGATGGAGGGACCTCTGGGGGGCGTTGGTCACCCGAGGGAAAGAGGCGCCCCAAGGTCCACACCGGAGGGGAACCCACCCACACCTCCCGAACCGCCAGTCTCCCCCAAGTGGCCAGTGCCCGCACCCCTCCCGCACACTTCACCTCTCCTACCGCCCTCACTTCTCAGCATCTGGTACTGTCTCTGGAGGGTCCCAAGGCGGAGAGAGCTGGGGGACTGAGCTCAGGAGTGAGCCGGAGGGAGCGAGGCCCCGCCCACGTGCCCTCCCTCCTCCACCCGCGGCGCCGGCTGGCTGCAGGCTAGACATGCGCACCCGGTGGCGGGGCTCAGGGCGCTGGGAGGCGGGGAGACGCGCGTGCAGTTTTCCTCCGCCGGAGCGGGCGCGGGCCGGAGCAGGCGGGCGCTGCGGGAAGCCGGACGGTCGTGGGCGGGGAGCAGGACGCGGGAGCTGGGAGCGCGCCTCCAACGCCGCCGCCGGACGAGTGCGGGTGTGGGAGGCCGCAGCTGCGCACCGACGAGCCCAGAACGCAGCGTCCAGGGGATGCGAGCAGCAAGGAGCCGCCGCGCCGCTGAGCCGGGAGAACTCCGGCAGCAGTGACCTCAGCAAGGGGAGCGCGAGGGGGCGGCGGCGAGCCCCGCGGGATCCTCAGGGCCCGGGTGCGGGGGGGCGGCGGCGGCGCGGGAGCGCGGGGCGCAGACCGGGCGGGGCTGGGGGACAGTGATGAGCGAGCGCGCAGGGAGGCTGCACGCCGCCGCCGCCCGGAACATCTGCCGCCCGAGCTGCTGCTCGCGGTCCGGGCCCCGGCCATGGAGACGCTGAATGGCCCCGCGGGCGTCGGTTCCCCGGACGCGAAGCCGCAGCCGCCCGGCCAGCACCACCGCCACCACCACCTTCACCCGCTGGCCGAACGGAAGCGGCTGCACCGCGCACCCTCGCCCGCCAGACCATTCCTCAAAGACCTGCACAGCCGGCCCGCGGCTCCCGGCCCAGCCTCGGCGGCACCCTCCCCGGGCCGATCCCCGGCGCCCACTGCCCCACGCTCGCCCAGCCTCACCGGCAAGGCGCCGCCCTCGCCGGTGCCTCTGGCCGCGCCCGGCCGCCTCTCCCGGCGCAGCAGTGGCGCCCCCGGCGCGAAGGACAAGCCGCCGCCGGGCACCGGGGCCAGGGCAGCAGGCGGTGCCAAGGCCGCTCCGGGCCCCAGGAGGGCGGCGCGCGTGGCTCCCGCCGAGCCGCTGTCCCGGACTGGGAAACCACCGCCGCTGTCCGGGGCCGAGCAGCCTCCCGCGAAGGGCCGCAAAGCCAAACGCGGCCCCGGGGCGCCCCCAGCCCGCGCCACTGGGCCCGCGACCGTCGCCGCTCCGGTGCCCGCAGTGATCCTTGCCGTGACCTCCACGGCCAGCCCCCCTGTCCCTGGATCGCGCATCAGTCATACGGACAGCAGCTCGGACCTCTCGGACTGCCCTTCCGAACCCCTGTCGGATGAGCAGCGCCTGCTCCCTGCCGCCAGCAGCGACGCGGAGTCCGGCACCGGCTCCAGCGATCGGGAACCCCTACGAGGAGTCCCCGCGAAGAGCCCCGCAGCCCGTGGAGTGCCGCCAGGGAGCCCAGAGCCCGCCGCACTACTTGCCGCGCCCCCTGCCGCCGGAACCTTCTTCGGGGGTCGGAGCAGCCCGGGCGGGGTCCCCACGGGCGCCTCGGGGCCCGGCGGCACGGAGGCTGCCGGCGTGCGCGCGCCGCCAGAGAGAGCGGTCTCTGGGATCCCCAAGGAGCCCGGCTTGGGCGAGCAGTCCAGGCTGATACCAGCGGTGGAGGAAGAGGAGCTGCTGAGGGAGATGGAGGAGCTGCGCTCGGAGAACGACTATCTCAAGGTGAGACAACAGCTCTGCCGCAGGTGTCTGGGAGCGGGCGAGGACCCGTGAGCTCCGCCTTCCTGGTCCTGACTAGAGCTTTCTCCCGTCTGCCTTTTACTTTTCTGTCCCCGAACTCTCTGGGCATTGGAAACTTAAGCCAAAACTTCTGGAAGGAGCAACAAGACCTGTGTGTCCGGGCAGGTTCTCAACCCACTTAGATTTTCTTGTTTCTAGAAGTTTTGCATCTCTCCCCTGATGCCTTTGCCCCTGTCTATGTGCTGGGGAAGAGGCAGTTATAATCACATTTTGGGTATGACTCCTCGCCCCCTATACGTGCCCACCCTCACCTGTGGGGGCGCATTTTCCTCCTCCAAGGAGCTCAGGCGTATAGGTTCCGGAGCGTGTCGTGGTCCATGGCGCCGACGCGCCTGCTACTTCTGCAATTCCAGAAAGCCAGGCGCCTTGTGTCTCCCTTAGGGGTTCGGACAGCACAGGCAGAGGGGGCCCCGCCGTTTCCCGTGGTCGTGGTAAACCTTAAGTTCAGGGGAACCTTGAGTGTGGCCTAGGTTGAGAGACAAAAGTGTTTTGCTTCTTAGGCATCTGTAAGCTTCCATGAGCAGGTGGTTTTTTTTTGTTTGTTTTTTGTGTTTTTTTTTTTTTTCTTTTCCCCCTGGAGTCAGGAGAGACCACTTGATTCCATCCACCAGAACTTTCGAGGGAATCGCAACCTCTGCCACCCTATCTCGGAGCATTTTCCGACAGGGCCTGCGAGCAGTGGCTTCTTGGTCTTGTTAGCTTTGGGGCATTCAGTCTGACTCCATCTTTTCTCTGAGGAGGGCTGGCGCTGCAGAACGGAGAGTTTAGACAGTGTTGGAGGAGTCAAGACAATGGAGGTGACCTGAGAGAAAATAAGGGAGATTACATTGGTGGCCACGGTTTTAATTTATTGTAAACCTCAGGTTAGTATATAGCTCCGGTTATATAAATCTGTTCACTTTTCTGTTGAGTTGGTAATGTATTTCCTCCCAAACCGCTGGGGAGCCCGTCCTTTATCAGTAGGTTATGTGATTTGCACTGTTTTTTCAGTAGATGCTGAACCTACCTTACTGAGGCCCAGCTTCTGGTTAGTGAGACCAAAGATGAGAGCGTTTATGGTGGATGGTAATGAAGTGTGCAGTTAAATCAGTTAACTGCTGAGTCTTCCTAAACCTTTAATCAGACAGTGCTTTGAACAACTGAGTCCAGCAGTTATTTTATCTTGTGCAAAGAGGTAACAGTGAGGAAGGGAAGGAGAAACTGAGAAAAGAGGGTAGCATGGAACTTGGAGTGAGATGTTTCAAGTAGTACATTTGCTTCAATCACCTACTATTATGTAATAGACAACAAAGTGAAATCCAAAGGTGTCGAAGAGAAAAGGCGATTGTTGTGTGGGACTCTAAGAGAAAACAACACTTTGATAAATCTACAACTGTAAATTCTCTGAGAGTGAGAAAGATCATCTTGTTCAGTTTTGTAACCCCAACTGTTAGCATAATCCCTGACCGACACTGTTTCTAAGTGATATTTATCAAAATTGTGATTGCTAAGGAAGAAAATATATATTTTTTTAAGAAGATATTTCTTGCTACATTTTTGATCTTAAGGTAGACAGTCTGACATCATTTCAGGGTTCATCCGTGGGTAACTGGTTATTTGCTTTATCTTTTCACACTGTTAGTTTCTCAGTAAATGAAATAGGTGTCTGGCCTTTGAGTCTGATCTGGTGTATTTGATATTTCACTGAATCTTCACAACAACATAGGGTATGATGTTACATTTATCATAACCCCAATTTCACAGACAAAAATGCTCAGACCCAGAAAACTTAAATGATTTTCCAAAGGCCATACGGCTAGTAAGTGTGCAGCTTCCACTTTCCCTGCCTCCAGAGCTTTTGCTGTTTTCACTGCAGCAGGCTGCATCATCTTTCCAGCAAGGCTCCTTTTCTCAGAGCACACCACTTGCTTTGGAGTTGTCGTATTACCTCGAATGTTCCCAGTGTTTAGCTTTCATAGGAGACCTATTTTCTTTTAGGCAAAAAGGCTGTAATGAACATTGCTCCACTAGCCTGTGTACAAATGGTCATATAAGTCCCACTGGCAATGTTTAATTTCTAAGGAATGTTCAGTTGCCATTTCCTATGGAGCAGGTGTCACGGCCAACTGTTTACTATGCCTGAGTCCGCCTCCTAGCCTTTCCTCTAAAGGAGAGAGAAGGAGAAAGAAGTGGGTAGAGGAGGTCTGAAGGAGGCAAGGAGATCAGAAGAATGATGACAAATATACGTGTCAGTTACATGTTTGGACATTCAAAAACTTAAATTACAACAGTTCAATTTGGGAAAGAAACACAACAATCCTGGTAGATGTTTCTAAAGGTCAGGAAGCCCGCCCACTTGTGCAAAATCTGGTGGGAGAGCGTTGATGACTTCGTGGGGCAGAAGCAATAGGCATGCCTTTGCACGTGGCATTTAGAGTGTGCACATTATAAGTCAGAACTTCTCTTTCTGTTGCTCTTTTTGCTCAGCGGTGCTTTTCTGGTTGGTAGATAAAAGTGCATCTTTTACCTACTGCTTTCTTAGAGACTGTTGCCCGGAACTCTAGTGATTGGCTAGAGCATCCCTCTGCTCAAATGTTATCTAATAAGAAAAGACTCAGCTCAGAAATTTTACTTTGATATATTGTGGAGGATCGTGACCACATTAAGCATTACATTCTTTCCTGTGTCAGTTTTGTCATCATTACCGTACAAGGCTATTACACTTTCTGACTTAGAATGACCAAGGAGTAATCAAGCAGAAAAGTAAGTCCTGCAGAGCCATAGGAGGATGTCATATTGATTGGGAAATTCAAGTGGAATTCTCTTGGTTTTTAGCCAGACTGCTGTATTATTATTTTTTTAAATAGCAAATGTCAACAGAGAAGTACATCCCTTTTGTTGTGCTTTATGGGGCCGTCCCTGACTCTGCTTTCTGTTCCTCCTCTACCTTCCTCAAAGGGCACTAATGAAAAATGCAACAATTTCTCAATCCAGGTAGCAGACATTTTGCATGAACACAGCCAGAAAAGCACTCTTGTTTTCTCTTTGCCTTTGGTGAACGCAAATATATTTGGAAGTATTTGGAAATTAAGTGAACAGTTGAGAACCCAAAAGGTCTTTACTTCTTTCTCAAACCAAACCCAGGCACATTTCTTAATGATGAGGACTTCTACAAAATGTTACTAGTGTGTTTCCTGCCTACCACCACTGTGTTTTGCTCGAATGCTCTGAAACAATCAGACAAGCCTTAGTGCTCATTGTGAACATATTAATTATGTTCTCTGTTTCTACAGGCTTTGCAGGAGGATTTAATGACTTTGAGTTTATTGGCCTATTTTAAAAAGGCTTTTCACATTACTGGTAATGTGCTCACAACACCCCCACCCCTTCCAAATAGTGTACTCTGAAGTGCTGATATTCTGTAGGATGGGTGAGGATTGGTGTGGGGAAAGGCCAAAGAATTATTTTTGGCTAAAACAAAAGAAATCAGTGATAACACTGGATTCTTTGAGAGGAGTGATTTGCTAAGGGAGATCAGTGGGAAGGTCTTTCTGGTTTTATAAGACGCAGTGCATCACCACTAATCCCAATCCCACCTTACCATCCTGTTTCTCACTTGAAGTTCATCTCTTGAGTGTCGAGCTCTGAAACTGTTTTGTTAAATTTGGTTGCCTGGGTTTCAGGCGCTCAGTGTGGCCAGGGGCGGGGGTGGGGTGGGGGAGCATGTGAGGCAAGACCAAGCCATTTTGAAGTACTTCAGCTCTTCCTTCCCTCCTCTGACCCCTGCTCCTCCTCCCTTCCTTTTAGAAAGGTTAAAGTGGACAGCATTCCTATTCTTTCTCGGCATTCCACTTTCCACATCCGTTTTTTATTCAGCCGTGCAAGAGTGGCTGTAATAAACTTAGGTGATATGATGTAGACCAGGGCAAAACAGCCCATCAGCTGCTAGCTGAGTTGTCTGTCACTGAGCAAACAATGGTAGCAGCAGCCCCTGTGCCTTCTTAGCTACAGCTGAGACTCTGCAGAGAACATTTGCATTGTCTAGAGGAAAATGTGGTGGATTATTTGTATATTACAACGGACAATAGTTTCTATCTACAACTCCCAGAAGATGGAATTATTACAATAGTAACCAGATGACTCCTCCTACTGTCCAAATGGGTCTGTTTAAAGAGGGGTTATTAAAATAGAACCAATTATTGATTTTGAGTTATTTATAGAAGACTAAGACTTGAATAAAATTATCAGTATGATCAAGAGTTTTCATCACTTATACTAAGTTACCATGGATTTGGTTTTTATTTTATATTTGTGGCTAAAACTATCCTCATAGAGGTTTTTATTGAAAAGTTTCATTTTAATCTTGGTTTACTGTAGTGTGTGTACACATGTTTACTGTAGTGTACACATGGTACCTCATTATTCCTCTAATTTTGTATATATTTGTTATCTACGGGCAGAGGGGGATGTTATAAAATAAGGCTTAATTTGTTATCTGCAGGCAAAGGGGAGTAGTTGAAGAGATTTATACTACTTCAAGATTTCATTTTACATACAAAATTAGAAAATATTTTTTCTGCTTGATTTGGTTTTCTTAAACATTTAAATGGCAGACATATTTATAGTTCTTAATGTAACGTTTTCTAAATTAGAACATGCTGTCAGAAAATTAATATAATGTTAGTTTGAAAATCACTATCCATCATAACCCTAATCTGAATAATCACAGTTTTTGCTTTCCAAACGTCTGCTGCCAGCTTACATAGTTTATAATTTGCTTTTTTTGTAACTTCTTTTCATTGAACTTGAAAATTGCTTTTTTTCGAGGCTCTATGAAAAGAGTTGAAACACTGGCTTTGTCCCACCTCTGAAAAAGACTAATGTTGGGAAGTCATTTAAACTTTTAGAATCTCAATTTCCTCATTTTAAAAAGGAGGGTATTAATATCTTTGCCGCACATTGCAATATTTTTCTGAGGCCCAATTGTGATAATGGATATACTTGCACATTGACAATTGTCAAGCTCTAAATGTTAGCCTGCTTTTATTATTTTACACTGAGTGTGGGCTTTTAAAAGTACAACTTAAGACCTCTTATTGTTTCCTTTGTCCAGGTTGTTGCAAATAATTTATAGTATTTACTACAAAGAGCATGAGTTTGCAACCAGACAGCGTGGGTTCACAGTCTAGCTTCCATTTATTAGCAGGGACTTTTGACATGTTAAACAGTGTGGATTTGGTTTCCTTGCCTATACAATGGGGTTAATGTGTTCCTGGAAGAGTTATTATAAGGTTAGTAATGAAGGTAAAGTGCTTAATAAAGGATGTCTTCTGTTCTGCAAATTTAGTTAGAATATGAGTTATAAAAGCAACGATTCAAATATACGCAATTATGGTCTCCCTAATTTTGTCTCACTGCAATTAATGTTGGTAATTTTTTATGCCAAAGAATATTAGCTCTTTATATCTGGCCTACTCAATAATGTGATGGTATGGGGTCATCTAGCCCTTAAACAGTTTTTTAGCCTGCAGTTTGTTGTTTACACATCTGTATAACATATCCAGCATCTAACATTAGGGTCGATGAGGGCCTTCCTGTTATAAAGTCTGAAAACTAGAGAACATTTTTATGCTTGTAAGTTGCATTTTATATCTTCTTATGATTATATAACATTTTAAAGACTTTGGTTTGAGTAACAAGTAATTCCAGGCATTAATGACTTTGGCTTTTATGGACAACTTTCTAGATGGAAGAGAAAGCAAACATTTTTTCCATGAACCATTGAATGCCCATAGTCACTGTGCATTTGTATATATGCACATAGTGATTATTGCTTGTATTGAACTATTTTTTATTAGTTATCTAATGACACAGTTACCTTTTTTATTCCAAAATGGTTTTATTTATTTATTAAAAGAATTTTTTGACACCCAATATTATTTTATATTAGTTTCAGATGTATAGCCTAGTGGTTAGAAATTTGTGTAATTTACAAAGTGATCCCCTCAAAAGTCTAGTTCCTGCCCGGCACTGTACAGAGTTATTAAATGACACAATTACCTTTTTTAAAAAAATTTTATTTTATTATTATTATTATTTATTTATTTATTTACTTATTTTAGGCACGGCAACCCTTGGTTGACCTCACAGATTGCAAGGACCTTGTCAGCTTGCAATCCCTTATTTTTTTTTTATTTTCCACACCTACAGCACCTGGTCTTCCTAGGTGTTCTCCCATCCAAGGACTAATCAAGCCTGATCCTGCTTAGCTTCCCAGATCAGACAGGATTGGGCTTGTTCAGGGTAGTATGGCCATAGACTGACACAATTACCTTTTAACTGTACCCAGGCACAAGGGTAGAGATTAGCCTCTTTCTCAAAGTTGGATCCGTCATATTCCTGGATGGAACCTGGGTGAAACTTGACCTTGATTTTGAAAATACCATCGTTATCCAAAGAATGACATCCACGAGACCAGTTTAAAGTGTGTAGTGTGCAGTTGGTCTCCTCCAGCATGAGCTGGACCAGGGCACAGCTCCCACATGGCATCACCCAAGTCTCAGTGTGGGGGTCTAGCATTGGCAACCACCTCTTCTTTATTGAAGTCGACAAGGACTCCCATGAAATAGCTGAGTTCTCCAGTTCCCTGAAGAGCCCAGTCAGTACATTCTGTTCGTGTATATTCAACTGACTGACTTTTATGCTCATTTCAGTAACTACCAGTCCCAGTGAATTTTTTTGTTAGGAGCAGGATTTATAGGGAGAAATCTCCATGAAGGAAAAAAGAAATGAAACTTGTTTATACTTCACATTTTCAATGTTAAGATTTACCTTTCTTAAGACACATTAAAACATCTTCATTACTTGTATAGAAATTCTGTAAGATCACCTAGAATCCGAGAAGAAAAACAGTCTATTCATTTGACTCCCTAGGAAGTTGGTAAAGCTTTCTTTTTAACATTCGTTCTCCTTGGCAGTCCATTGAAACAGGCTCCATGTAAAGTCATAGCCACTTGAGAAGGTCATTCTCTTGGTTAGGGTTGTGTGGATAGAGCAGGGAGAATCTGTAGGCAGGGGCTGGAGGAATGAGATGGCACATTTTGCTCTTTCCAGTAGACCACTGCATACTCTTGAGGGTGGCTGGAGAACTATTTTCACCTTGTTTGTGCCAATCTGTATTTTTTCATAAGGATTCCCAATTTATTTGTTACACTTTTTGTACCTAATGTTATTTTCATGAGGTTTCTTCCTGTTCAATTTCTTGTCTACTTGAGGCTCTGATATTGGGAAACCCTTGTGCTTTATTATAAGTATATCCCAGTTTTAAGAACAAATGCAGGATTAGCAAGAGTGGTGAGAATCCAGAAACAAACTAAATGGCAGGACAAGAACTGACAATTTAAGGTGAAGTTTGGGAGAGTTTTTTTCTTGAGCTTTGATATCAGTTGAACAAAACAAATGAGAATGAGTGAATGTATCCTATTCTGGAGGCATTTAAACCATCAAATGAATCTAGAAAATTCCTAGAATGCTTTCCTTAGTCTTCTTCCTTCTAAATTGTTCCTTGTTAAAATCTTTTATAATACTTCAGTAGAATTTATAAAACTCCATATTGCAGCTATGCCGATGGGCTTGGGAAAATTTTTTCATAATTAGGCCACAAGACTGGAATGAAGCAAAGGTACAGTCATCTTTATGATTTGATCTTTCCACACATTGAGTAGTGTTGTGTATTTATTCTACAAACATTTATTGAGGGCTTGCTGTGTGGTTCATACTTGGTGCTGTGAATGCAGAGGAACAAGACACTCAAGGTGTCTGCCCTTGTGGAGCTTACCTTTTAGTGTGGGTGACAGATGATAAATTGACAGTGATAAGAGATAGGAAGAAAAGAGAGCAAAGCAAGAGAAACAGTGGGTTTGGCGGGGAAGGTGGTCAGGGAAGGCATTATGTGTCCTCCAAATTATGTGACAGGAGTCGCCCAAAGTGCTGGGAGGAGTATTTTAACAAGACAGCATAACAAGTGAAAGACCGGAGCAGTCCTTTCCTCTATGGGCCAAGGTGGGGGAGGGGCAGCTCTGAGGCCATGGGGAGGACTTTTCTTGGTGTGATGGGAAGCTGCTGGAGGGTTTGAGTGTGGGGGTGGGGGACAGGTCTGAGTTCCACATTAACAGGATAACTCTCTGGGTAGAGAATGGTCTATGGAGAAGGAGCAGGGGAGAGGGGAAGTAGGGAATCCTATGTGATGGACTTACTGTTTGCGCAGCTGCCCCTTGGGAGGGGTGAACATTGTGGTCCATTGGAATAGAGCACCCACAGATATTGTGACGCTGAGCTGACAGCACTGATTGACTGTGGAATGGGAGGGGTAGAGGGGAGCCGGGGACAATGCCTAGGCTTTTTCTGTATCTAGAGTGTCTTCATGTTGACAGCAAAGTAAAATGGAGGTGGGAAATTAAGAATAAGTGAATGGAAAAAAGCAAACCCAATGTGTATTTGAAAAAATGCAAAAGGTTTATCTTTAGAATTTTAAGTCACCTAGGCAATGCTGAAATTTCTACTGTGGACAGAATTTTAGGGACATTGGCAGGCACGTTATAAATCCAAGGCAGTTCACAGTTATAATCCCACTAAAGTTCATGTGCTTTGAAGGCAGGATCTGTCTGACTCATCTTTGAACCTGGTTTGTTCCTTAGAGATAGGGGCAATTTTGGTTTGAATTTAAAGGTTTGATTAGCTGCAGAGTTGATTTCATTTATGGATGTGAGTATGTGAAGAAATAGTAAGAGTGGAATAAATGCCGAGAGGTCACAGTGAATAATCCAGGCTGGATTTTAGTTTTTGGATCCGTAAGATTTTGACAGTAGTTTGGTGATATGCTTTCATGTGAGAATTTCCAGAGGTTTCTGTGGTCATAAGCCGATGAGTAAATGCATAGGTAGTTAACATTAGTGTCCCAGAGCACAGGTAGAGGGGAGACACTATCCTTTTTTGACATATTTGGCTTATAAATCTACTCCGTCTGGCTTGTGTAGGATGAGCTGGATGAACTTCGTGCTGAAATGGAAGAGATGAGGGACAGTTATTTAGAGGAAGATGTTTACCAGCTGCAGGAACTTCGGCGAGAACTGGACCGTGCTAATAAAAACTGCCGAATCCTGCAGTACCGCCTCAGGAAAGCTGAGCAGAAAAGCCTGAAAGTGGCTGAGACAGGTCAAGTGGACGGTGAGCTTATCCGAAGTCTGGAACAAGACTTAAAGGTGAGTGAGCAGGGCTGACGGGATGTGCATCAGACCCCACTTACTCGTGGTCTTAATGTTCTGTTAGTGTTTCTTTCTCTCTTTCAACACATTTCAGCATGAACATTTTTGTTCACTTGATGAATGAAGGTTCATAGGGTGTGTGTTATCATGTGGCTTTGACGGCCACATGACATGTCATGAACTAGAATCTTTAAATTTGAAAAAAAAAAAGAAAAGAAGAGAAATCATAGTAATAGATTTATAATAAAAAAGAATTAATAACAGGCAATTGGTCTGAAACTTGTGTAGAAATTATAAAGGAACTCTTCTAAAGAGCTGAAATATGTAAAAAAAATCTTTTGGTTATCAATTCAGCTATAGTCAAAGACTACTCTTAAAAGTTGATAATAATCACTTAACATTTTTATTGTTTATTAAGTTTCTAGAATTCAGAAAACCTGAAATTACCATAACCCAAGTGAGACTTGTGTAGTGGTGATTTAACGGAAGGAGAAATATGATCAAAAGTAATTGTCAAACGTGTCTTTGAGAACCATTGGCAGAGGTGGGAATGAAGTGAAGAAATCCCAGACTTGAAACCATTTGTTCTCTCCATGGGTAGCATGGCTTCTCTTATGCCCTGATTATCAAATCATTCATCTAGAGATGAATTATGCATATAACGTCTTCCTTACTATGAGAGTACTTATGAAACCCCATTTAGCTTTTCAATATGATAACAGGAAAGGAACCTTTGTTCCTTTGTTCCTTTGTTCCTTTGTTCCTCTATCAAATTTGTAAACCACTAACAAAATGTCATTTAATGTGATAGAAGGGTGATTTATATTTCTGTTGCAAAATCTCTCATTGCCTTTAGGAAAATAAAAATGTTTAACTACTTTCAACATTCAAATATTTTACCACAGAAGACAATTTAAAACTTGACTACATTAAACATCTACTGCATACAGATTTTTTTTTTTAAATCAGGTAGGTTTAGTATTACCTCAGGACAGAAATGTATTATTTTTTTTCTAATTATTATTTAAAGCATGTGCACCTGGGCAGAATTAACATTCTTGGTGATATTCTATAAGGAAGTAGGGCCATCCGAAGTGGCCTTTTGATCCACATAAAAGTCATATTCTCCCTCATAATGTAGATTTCACATTTTAAACTAATATCTTGCTTTTCAAAAAATAAGTTTGTTAATTTTGACAAAATCTTTGCTCTTTGGTGTAATACTGTATCACTTAATTAGTCTTCCTTGGAAGTTATTTGAATGTAGCCTTTGCACACAGAAAGTTTCATATCCTGATGACTGTCTCTGCAGGTAGCCAAAGATGTATCTGTTAGATTGCACCACGAACTTGAAACTGTGGAGGAAAAGCGTTCTAAAGCCGAAGATGAAAATGAAACTCTCCGACAAAAGATGATTGAAGTGGAAATATCCAAACAGGCCCTTCAAAATGAATTGGAGAGACTGAAAGAGGTAATCTGGAGATGTATGGGGATCTCTCCCTTTAATTTAATTGTGAGGAACTTGGGACTCTAAGTGTCCCATTCTTATTGCGGTTTAAAGCAGGAGTAGCAAACCGAGGCCTGTTTGTATGGCCTGGGAACTGAGAGTGATTTTTACATTTTTAAAAGCATTGTAAAACAATCACTACCACCACTACCACCACACAGAATAAACCTAATAAAGCAAAGAAAACTGTGACAAGGCTATACGTTGCTTGCAAAGCGTAAAGTATTTGCTATCTGGTCCTTTACAGAAAAGGCTCATTGAACACTGGTCTAAAGCTATTTTTTATAATTTCCATTCAGATGAGCTGGCTATTAATTTTTTATGTGTCCAAATAAGGTGTATTATTACTAGAATACAGCATTAAGTGGTAGCTTTTTGTCTTGAGAGTCTTCTGTTCTAATGAGCTAGAAAATGTTATGGTTGTCTGTTAAAGCTGTGTAAATACACAATGTGCGTATACTACCTATATTTATTTTTCAGCCAATATGATTTAAATATAGATTTGTTTTATTGTTTTAAGGAGTGAATGTGTCCTAGCAAAGTCTAGAAGATAAATATGCATGAACACGTATGTGTATGTCTATATCTGTATTCATTTGCATACAGTAATGTAAATGCTGTTTTGTTGATTTCTATTATAAGACTAAAGCTGAGTATTTTCTTGGAAAATAGCCTGCATGTTGATGAAATGAAGAACTGTTGGTGAAGGCTTTCAGATAATGGTTAACCAGTATATTACCTGCTAAAAGTGTCAGTAGTTTGCTTTTCCTTCTGCTAAGCTTCCTGATTGACCCAGTCATTCCCCATCCATCCACTGTCCATCTATCCAACTTAATTCAGGCCCTATACTAGGTGGTGGGCATGCTGGTGAATGGCAGCACAGGTGTTCAAGGTGTTTACAGTTCATTTTAGCACAAGGATAACAAAACAAATTACAGCAAAGGAGCCAGTGCTGCATCCTCTGTGATTCCTCCCTCACTCTCTTTTTTTACATGCTGACCTTGAGCTTGCCCTACTAACCCTCTCTTTTTCCAGAGACCCACATTGCTTGTAGCTCATTCTCTGATCTTCAAGTCTCTACTGACTTTTCATGTCAGCCACTTTCTCCTCAGTACTCACACAATGAGTTGTTCCTGTCTCCACCCTGGCTATCTCTGTCTGCCTTTCCATCTGACACATTGATTTGGGTAAATTCTGTGTATATTGTGACCACTTATCTGAAAATGCTGGTGTGGTTTAATTCTTTGTCTCTCATCAGTATCTGCCTTCACTAATGCCCCTTTAGATCTTGAGCTCTGTGGGGTAGGGGTCTTGTCTGTCCAGTTCACTGTAGGGTCTCTGCACCTAAGAGAGTACCTAGCACATGTGTATCATTGGGGATTGTTGGGTGAGGGAGTGAATGAAGGGTGAGAATGTGGAGCTGTGGTGACCACAGCTTGCCCAGGGGATTCTTTGAGTTTCACAGAGGAAGAGATAATTGCTAAGAACATTATTTCATCCTGAATAACCCTTGCCCCTTAACTTTCACACGTACTTACCCCCAGGACTGGAGGAATTTCTCCTCTGATTGTAGCTCTCTTACCTCTGCATTTATGTTCCTACTAATTTACTTCCCTCTTTTTCCTTTGGTCTAAGTTTACTAGGAAGTACGCCATAATGCTTTCTTTTCTCAAAATTTCCAGTTTGAGCCTGACCTCAAGGGTATAGAAAACAACTTAGAAGTATATTTTATAAATTTTGTATGTGTGTATGTTTGTGTATAAATACATAAATTACGTGCACATAAGTAAATAAATACACATATTTTAAGCAAACAAAAATTCTTCCATATAGATTTAAATGGATTTGTGTAGGAGTTGGCATCGGGTCATAAATAATAACGCTTTGGGGAAAGTGATGATTACTGTTGCTCTTACCATCCAAAGCCAGAAAAGTATGAGGCGAGGGTCTTCAGAGTCATGGGATGTTGGCTCAGGCCTGAATGTGAGGAGAGAAGGTGGAAGGTCAGCCTCTCCCTTCCTTTGTGGGTGAAAATTACACAGAGGGATTGCTCAATGGGGACCAATGAGTGTTTTGCTTCCAGAGTTACAATCAGACTGGTGGGACCACATATTCACACCAAACTTCTAAGCAAATCATAAAACTGACAGGAGTCTGAGGAGGGTTAGGCACTGATAGACCATGCTGGAAGCAGAGAATGATGGGACCCAGTGATAAGGTTCACAAGCGGTGGAGATGTTTATTGGAAGATGCCAGCTGTGGTGTCTGTGAATGGGTCCTTTTTCTGAAAGCCAGAACAAAATAAAGTATGAGTTTCGCTCTAGGGTGAGGATAATATTTCTCTCTCCTGACCCTGGCTCATTACTCTTCATCTCTGAAGTTTTGTAAATGGATGCATCACATTCTGAAAAAGGCAAGGACAGTTCATGCATTGTGTGTGTCTAAATGACAGAAGTAGTTGTAGCTGTGTATGTACCCCTCGGCCTCAGAGAACAGTAAGCTCACGTCCCTGCCTCTTCACCTGTGTAGCTGCTGCTGGGGCTTCTCTCTTAAGTTGCAGACTATATTTTCAGCTGTTTGGTGATCTCCCCAAAAGGATTTCTCTTAGCACTTTAAACTTAGTGTGTTTAGAAACAGACTTGTCACGCTCGTCCCTACTGTACCTTCTTCTTTATCTTTACCATTTGTGTCAATGCTGCCACTGTCCTTTAGTCACCCAGGCTTATGTGATGACCATTGTCCTTACTTCTCTTGCTCCCCACCCTCAATTGCCTGCCATGTGCTTTAGGTTCAGCTGTTCTGCTTTTGCAGTTTTAGACATTTTCTTTCTCACTGATATATGCAATAAGATGAATGAATCTCAAAAATATGCTAAGGAAGAGCCAGACATATTGTATGATTCTATTTATAGGAAATATTCAGTCTAGGTAAATCTGTAGAGACAGAAACAAGGTTAGTGGTTTCCAGAGGCTGAGGAGACAGGAGAAAGGAGACCGATTGCATGATGGGTGTGGGGTTTCCTTTTGGGTGATGAAAATGTTTGGATCTGGACAGAAGTGATGGTCACATGGCACTGTAAATGTACTAAATGCCCCTGAATCATATATTTTAAAATGGTTAATTTTAACTTCAATTAAATTTTTTCACTTTCTGTATTCTATCCATACTTTTAGCAGTCTCCTCTCAAATGAATATTTGAGGGCTGACACTACAACCACAACATTAAAGACATGCACAACTTCTAGTCTCTCTCTTTTCTGTTTTTTCTTCTGCATCCCCCTGAATCTGACTGTTACTCTCTGCTTCAACAAGCAAACTTGCCTCAGTTCCCAATTGTCTAACTCTTTAGCATGACACAGAGGACCTTTCCAACCTGGCCCATCTCTGTGCCCCAGCTGGGTTTCCCAGCCCATGGCTGTAAACCCTAGAGTGAAATAAAAGGCAGTTGAGAAAGGTAAGAAGAGACTATGTCCTCTGTCCTCTTTGAGCTCATAGAAGAATGTCTTGAAAAAGTCACTTTCTCCTTTGACAGATGAGACAATTAAAGAAGGCTGGCAATATTAACCCATCTGGAATTGTCCCTTCTGGTTAGCTAGCTTGCCTGTGCCTGTGCCTCTTCACGCTATGGTCCATGCACCCAAACACCCGTACACCCCTCCACTTGTGCAAGCTTGAAAATTTTTTGTCTTTTTTTTTTGAGGGGAGGGGGTATATTTCTTCTAGTACTTAACTCTATCTATGGTGGAATATCTCAGAAGGTTGAAAATGGTTAACCTTAGCTTAGTTTCAACCTCCCAAAGATTGCCAGAGTGCTTCTATTCTGCAGTATTACTTTCTATCAAAATTTTTTGAGTACTTATTACATGCTAGACACAAATAATAAATAGCTAAGTTAGTTAGCACTTGCAAGGGACAGAGACATGTTCTAGGTCACTCCAGGAAACTAGGATTTATGTTTTGTTTTCTTTTTTGAGGTGAAATTTACATTAAACATTAGATTAGTTTCAGGTGTATAACAATGATTTGCTATATATTTATGTATTGCAAAATGATCACTGCAGTAAGTCTTGTTAATATTAATCACCGTACATAGTTACAAAATTTTTGTTTTTCTTGTGAGAGCTTTTAATATCTACTCTCTCAGCAATTTTCAAATATACGATGCAGTATTATGAACTATAGTCACCATGCTCTATATTACATCCTCATCACCTGTTTGTTTAAATGTGGAAGTTTGTGCCTTTTGACCCCCTTCATCCATTTCACCCACCCACTCCCAGGATTGTTGAATGGAGCCTCAGGGGATCAACTAACAGTCAGATAGCTCTTGTGGGACATCTTTCAATGCCATTCGGGATATGGTATTGATTCTCTGGGTTTAGTTGTGACTTCTTTTGTGCCTAGTAAATGGTTAGATTTTGTAAATATTTCTCGAGTGCTTAAGAATAAGGTGTATGCTCCAATTTGAGGGTGAAGACTTTAATTTAAATCTATTAGATTGAAGATTTTCAGACTTTAACCCACAGCAAGAAGTACACTTTATATCATCACTCAATATATAAATATAAAGGTTTCACAAAATAATGCTTATCTTTGCTATAAGGGATACATTCTGATATTTTCAATTCTATTCAGTTTTATTTTTTTAATATAGTTATGTTTGATTGATAGTCCATTAGTAGATTGCTGCAACTTGGGAAAAATGTATCAGATCACTTGTTAATTGTCTTCAAATTTTTTATATCCTTTTGTTTTGTCTGCTAATTATATCTATTTGGGATAAAGTTATGTTAAAATCACCCATTATCATTTTGTATTTAAATTTTCTTTTTGTTATCTGTCAAATTTTGCTTTATATATTTTGAATATAAATGCATACAGATTTAGAACTGTTCTTTGTGATGACTTCTTTCCTTTATCATTTGGTAATGACCTCTTTATTCTAATGTAATACTCTTTGCTGTAAAGTCTAGTTTGTCTACTTTTATCATCTATATAATATTTCTTTTGGTTAGTATTGCCTGATATGGCTTTTTTGCGATCCTGTTAGTTTCTATTTCTGTGTCATTATGTTTTAGGTGTATGTCTTATGAATAGACTATAGTTACCTTTTTAAAAATCAAATCAGAGAATCTCTTTCTTTAAAAAAACTTCCACTTACATTTATTGTGGTTATTGATGTGTTTGCATCAATTATTATATTGTTGTATTAAATGCCCTTTATATTCTGTGCCTTTTCTTTTTTCTATTTTTTTATGTTAATTTCTCTTAGATTGATTGAATTTTTAATTCTCATGTTCTCTCTGTTGATTAGGAAGTTATACATTCTGTTACTATTACTTTAATCATTATTCTTACATATTTTACATGAATGTTTCATTTAATGTATAAAACTAACAATTATCTCCATTTTTCTGAATAATATAGCATCTTAGAAAGCTTCGACTCTAATCGACTCCTGTTTTTATACTATTGTTATTTAGTGTCATTTTAGTTTTATGTTTTTAAAATCATCCTGTCCCCAGTTGACTAATTTAATAATTACTGCTTATTTAGATTTATTTGCATGTTTACCAGTCCGTTATCATTGCTTCTTGAGAGCTACTCCTTCTTTCTGAGTTCATTTTCCTTCTCACCGATCTATCTATTAATTATCCTTTAGTAGTTTTTTTCAGTAAATTGTATTTTCTGAAAATGCTTTAATTTTATACTCAGTGGTGAAAGGTCTTTAATTGGACATAGACTTATAATACTTTGAAGATAATATTTTTATTGTCTTTTGGCTCTGTTTTGCTATTAATAGGTCTGCGGTCAGATAATTCTCATTTTTGTAGATAATTTTTCTTTACTTCCTGATTTTCTCTGTTTGTTATGTCATAACTTTAATCAGACATATCTAGAGTTATTTTTATTTTGCTCAACACTCGTCGATATAAGTTTTTATATCTTTCATGAAATATGGAAAATTCTCACTCTTTGAATAATATTCAAGTAGCGAAATTGTCTCCTTGAATAGTGTTTCGCCCCTATTTTCTGCATTTATTCTAGAATTCGTATTAGTCTTATGTGGGATCTTATGTTGGCCATTCTTATTTTATTGGCCATCTTACCTAAGCTGTTTTTTTAAAAATCTTTTTCTCTTTCTGTACTATATTCTGGATAATTTCTTCATTTCTTGTCCAAGTTACTAATTCTCTTTTAAAAAAAAATACAATTTTATTTATCCACTAAGTTTTCATTTCTATGAGAATACCTTTTGTTTCTGGAATTTTTAAAAATTTGCTTGTTCTTTTTTATAATATGTTTTTTCCCCCTCATCTATTTAATCTTTTAAAGTTTTAAGCATTTTAAAGTCATAATCTCTTTTAGTTCTGTTATCTTCCATTCTTGGTGTTACTTATACTTTTGTTTGTCACATCTGCTGACTCTCACTCAAAGTGGATTTTATTATGAGCTCTTAGTGGGAATTCTATGAAGTTTGTTGAAATGTCCTTCTAGAGAGAATTTTTGTATTGGTCTTTTCCAGAGGCCTTGGTAGTATCATCAGTCCAAATATACTTCTTAATTTTGACTTGTGAAGTTGTATACCAAATGGGTTGTGTCAATTGGACATTAAGCTTGGGGTATTTTTATACTTCAAAGGAATTTTTTTTGCCAACATTCAGTGTCCTGGGAAGAAGTTAACTTTTCCCCTCCCTGGGTGATTTTTAGTGTACTTTCAAATGGGAGTACATCTCATCAGTGGGTTGCCTGGGTGCATTCATTGAGGCCTCTTGTCACACCCCTGGCTATGAGAGCCTATTTCTGTGTTTGATAACTTCCATCATTCCCTCCTACACCACAATGCTGAACACATACCTTGTGCTAACTACTCTGGTTCTCAATATGTTATGCATTTCCAACACTAGGGAATTCTCTTTTTTGTGTGTATAAATTCTTGCTTTTTATTGGGGGAAAGGCTCGCGATAGCTGAGTGTGCTGTGTTGCCAAAACAGGATGTGACCCTTCAGGGCTCAGTGGAATCTTCCCAGTAGCAGCTCTGGTGCCATGAGTAACCCTGGTTGCCTTCCAGTTCATGACTCAGCACTTTCATCCCTGCCTCTCCTTCTGTTTAGTTCTTTCCACCCTGCTACTCACCAGCTCTCATTTATTTACCTTGGGGCCCTTTTTGACTCGTGACTTCTTTACATTATGGCTGCTACTTTCTGTCTTCTCTGTAGGCGTCTGCTATAGACTGAATGTTTGTATACCTTCCAAATTCATATTAAATCCTAATCCCCAGTGAGATGCTATTAAGAGGTGGGGCCTTTGGAAGGTGATTAGGTTTTGAGAGTGGAGCCCTCATGAATGGGATTAATGTCCTTATAAAAGAGACCTCAGAGAGGTCCTTTGTCCCTTCCACCATGTGAGGACACATTGAAAAGTTGGCCATCTATGAACGAGGAAGTGAGTCTTCACTGAATCTCCCAGCACCTTGGGGTTAGATTTCTCAGCCTATAGAGCTGTGAGAAATACATGTTCGTTCTTTAAGTCCCCCAGTCTATTTTTTGTTATAGTAGCTGGAACGGATTAAGATAGCCTTTCTACTTTCTCCCAATGAGTGGGAAAATGCTTTTATCTATATGTCATTATATTCAAACTATCAGGCAACCATAAAGTCTGGAAATCTAAGTGTATAAACATAATAAATGTTTTATTGCTATTGTGCTACACTTTAATAAAATGATATTATCCATGTTTTCAGAGTTTATGGTCCCTTATAAGAAAAAGATCTGCTTGGGTGAGCCAGTGTAGAGTATCTTTGGGCAGAGTCTTCATGCC
Source organism: Eidolon dupreanum (assembly GCA_028627145.1). Lineage (NCBI taxonomy): Eukaryota > Metazoa > Chordata > Mammalia > Chiroptera > Pteropodidae > Eidolon > Eidolon dupreanum. The sequence continues at coordinate 45,838,442 of CM053504.1, read as the reverse complement.
AGCACATCTTCTTGGACACTGACCAGGTCATCAGTAGTTGCCGGGGAGTAGGTTGGGGCGTTACCCTCAGCCAGTGGGCGGTAGGAGCAGCAGGCCATGTAGCATGAAGGCAGCCATTTTATGTGTTAGCTCTCTGGGACACCTCAGAAGGAGTAAGTAGGATTTGGTTTTATTTGCTAGTCATGAGTTTGAGGGGTGCACAGGGTGACTAGCTAGGGAACAGGAGGGGGCCAGATATCTGGTGCCCTGAATGATATCCCAGTTATGTGGCTTTGCTAAGTTCATACTGAGATAAAATGAAATGAGGGTGGGAGCAGAATCAGTGGCATCTTGGTAAGTCTTTTTCCCAAACACTGAAACATGAGAGGAGTTGTGTGTATGTGCCTGCAGTGTCTGCACAGGAATCTAGAGGAAAATGGCCTTGTGTGTTTTGCCTACCCCAGGAGAGCAAGGATTGGACTGGAGTAGAGCCATGTCATCCAAGGAACAAATACCAGGCCCGGAAGTCCAGAGGTCAGAGTCTGGGGAGGACTGGGAATAGGGCAGTGAGTACAGGAAGGTTTGCATATATCGTTTTGAATACTTAAGCTGTAAATGGAACAGTTTTGGTGTCTGAGAAGGAAAGGGGTATGTGTTCAGTTAAACAACCATAAATAGCAGTAATGGCTGGTTCACACTGTTGCTAGAAAGGATGAGCAAGAGCCTATCATTGTCTATTCTAACAGTCGAAACTTGTGCCCTTGGAGCCATTTCTTGTCAAAATCAAGACAGAGTCGTATTGAAGTCATCTGTTAGGCCAGAGTCCTGGGACTCACTTTACAGCACATCTTAGTGCTCTCCTGTGGGCCTAGCTCATTTGAGCCTTACTATGCCCTGTGGGATGCACAGGGCAGGCTTTTTGCTCTTTTTGTGGTGAGCTGTGGTAGAGGCTGGAGGAGGTAAGGGCTTGCCCAGGTTCAAGTTTTGAAATGTTTTCATTTCTTAGGTTGTGCATTTTAAGCTCTGTTGACAAAAGAGTATTTTACTTGTACTTTATGTGGCCGTTATGTTGGAAATAAAGAAAATAATGATGAGGATCGAGGAAGGACATTGGAAAGAATAACTATATTTGACAGCTCACTTCTGATTGGTCGCAAAGGCATGCGAGGCCAGACGTAGGCCAAGACCTCAGGCTTACTGAGTGTTAGAGCCAGCAGAATCCTTGAGATGAGTTAGCCAACCTTCTTATTCCCTATGGGAAGAAACCAAGGTCTGGGCGGGTCATAAATTGCCTTAATTAGGTGGCCCATCCCTTGGGTGACCCATCCACAGCAGAGCTGGGGCTCTGTCTACCCCAGGTCTCCCGACTCCCAGCAAATCTCTTCCTCTTCTCTCCTCTACACCATAGTTCTAGACTTGCCTCCTCCTTTCTTTGTAGACTTAGAAGGAAGAGGCCAGCTACCAGGTGAGAACTGGATGTGAGCACTATGGAGCCAGCTTGAATGGAACATCTTTCGGGGGAAGCTGCTGGAGAAGCGAATAGCTCCAAGGTTTCTTGCTCTGACAGGTTGGTAAGGAAGGGCACCTATATCTTTCTTTTACCCATTAACGCTTCTCTATGCAATTAATTTTTACTTTTAGAAGTATTTATTAAGCATCTTCTTTCATGTCTATTGAGAAAATTATAGGAAGGAGGAGGGCAGGATTTACCTTTGAAGAGCAAGCGTGGGCCCTCCCAGCCTTTCTTAGCACCCTGCTCCTTGGGAGCTCTCACACCCCTCTTTCTCCCATCTAGCTCATCAGTCCCCGCCATTTTTCCCCCAGGTGAAACAGTTCCTGGACCTAATTCCACGGTATGTTTGTATAGGGTTCCCCACACCAGCAAGCAATTCTCAGACAACAGGGTATCTGAGAATTCAACTCAATTCTGATGATGTCTACCAGAAGATAGCATCAGTTTCCACAGGTGAAGGGCTCAGTCACATAAGATCTCTCTCCACTTCCAATGTCAGTCGCAAGCCCAAGTTGTTACGTCCGCTTCTGATCAGCTGGCTACAGAATGGAGGTTCCAGCTACCACCTCCAACTTGGGATGCCAATCACAAGTCCAGGCTGTTACCTGTACTTCTGACTGTCTATAAATCAGAAGTTCCCACAACCTTCTTTTTATGTTCAATTAATTGGCTAGAATGGCGGACAGAACTTGGGGAAATCCATTTACTCACTAGATTATTGTTTTATTGCAAAGGATATTAAAATATGTGACTACACAGCCAGATGAAAAGATACATAGTGCGAGGTCCCAAACAAAGGAGTTATGTCCTCATGGAATTTTGGGCCTGCCATGGTGGCACGTAGAAGCATCCTGGTTCCCCAAACTGGAAGCTCCTTGAACCCGTTCTTTTTGAGTTTTTATAGAGGCCTCATTACATAGGCATGATTGATTAAACTATTGGCCATTGGTGATTGATTCAACCTCTAGCCCTTCTCCCTGGAAATTAAGGGGTGAGAAGGAAAGTTCCAACTCTTGGTTGGTTTCCCTGACAGCGAGTCCCCATTCTTAGATGCTTTGCAAAAGTCACAAACCCAGTTGTGGTGGAAAGGGCTTATTGAGAATAATAAGACACCCATTTTACCTTGATGGCTCTGAAGCTTTTTTAGGAACTAAGAACAAGAGACCAAAAGGATGCTTCCATTGCTATTATCGCTTAAGAAATTACAAGGATTTGGGGAATTGTGAGCCAGGAACTGTGGATGAAAATCAAATATATCTAAGAAATACATTTTGGTTATCTGAATGACCAATTATATTTCTTATAAAACACAATATAGCACCAGGATTATACCTAGCTTCCCACCTCTACTTATTAAAATGCTGCCCATTCTTTAAGATTCTCTTAGAAATGCCACCTCCTCATTGAAGCCTTCCACAGATCCTTTTCTGAACTCTGAAAAATGCTTTTGTATGATTAAACCATTACATGATTATTGTAGAAAGTTTGAAAAGTAAAGAAAATTATAGAGGAAGGAAGTTCCTGTATATCTCAGAGATATATCTGATTTTTTATATGAAATTAGAAACATACCATATATGCTTCCTAGCATAGTATTTATATTTTTAATTATTAACATACTTGTAGATTCACATGCAGTTGTAAGAAATAATACAGAGGAATCCCGTGTATCCTTTACCTAGTTTCCCCTAATGGTAGCATCTTATAAAACCCTAGTATGACATCACAACTAGGAGGTTGACTTTGATTCGGTCAAGCTATAGAACACTCGCATCACCACAAGGCTCCCTTACATTGACCTTTCATAGCCACATTGACTTCCCTCCTGTCTCCACCCCTAACCTTCACTGCTGGTAACCATTGCTATGTTCTGCATTTCTGTGATCTTTGTCATTTCAAGAATGTTATAGATTTGAAATCATATAGCATGTAACCTTTCGGGATCAACTTTTACCTGTCAGCATCTGTCTGCAGAGATTCATCCAGGTGTTTTTGTGTATCTGCAGTTTGTATCTTTTTACTGCTAAGTAGTGCTTCATGGTGTGGATGCACCACAGTGTGTTTAACCATCATTGGTTGAAGAACACCTGGGTTATTTCCAGTTTGGGGCTATTAAAAATAAAGGTGCTGTGACCATTTGTGTGCAGACTTTTGTGGAACATAAGTCTTTATTTCTCTGGGATAAATGCCCAGGAGATCAGTTCCTGGGTCTTAAAATAGTCGCATATTTTGTTTTCTTAAAAAAGTGGCTGTACCGTTTAACATTGCCACCATTAATGCATGAATGCTCCAGTTTCTCAGCATTCACAAGCATTTGATGTTGTCACTGTTTTTTATGTTAGCCATTCTGAAAGGTGATTATCTCATTGTGGTTTTAATTTGCATTTCCCTAATGATGGTGGATATCTTTTCATGGGATATTTGCCATCTGTAGATCCTCTTTGCTGAAATGTTTGCTTATGGCTCTTGCACATTTTCTAATTGAATTTCTTATATATTTCTTTACTGGTGTTTATTTCTTTACCACTGTTGAGTTTTGAGAGTTCACTTTCTTCCATGCCTAAGAGCTTTATTTATCTCTCTTTTCTTTATTTCTAAATTTTCTCTTTTTAATTCCCATCCCCCACCATCTCCCCTTTGGCAACCGTCAGCTTAATCTCTATGTCTGTGGACCTATTTCTGTTTTCTTTGTTTATTCATTTATTTTGTTTTTTCAGGTTCCACATATAAGTGAGATCACACAGTATTTGTCTTCTCTGTTGCAAATTTTTCTCTCACTCTGGAGTTTGTCTTTCATCTTTTTAACAGGGTCTTAGGGCAAGTGTTTTCAATTTTGATGAAGTTTAATTTATAAGTATTTTCTTTTATGGTATCAATTCTAAGAACTCTTTGCCTAGCCCTAGATTCTGAATATTTTCTATTATTTTTCTTTGAAAAGTTTTGTAGTTTTATGTTTTACATTTAAATCCATGGTTCATTTGAATTCATTTTTGTGTGAGGCATGAGACTTAGGTGAAAATTCATTTTTTAATGCCCGTTGATATCCAATTTCCCCAGCATCATCAATTGAAAAGGTGGTCTTTCCTCCATTGAATTACTTTTGCACCTTTGTCAAAAATCAGTGGGACATATTTGTGTAGTTCTACTTCTGGTTCTCTGTTCTGTTCCATTGATCTCTGCCAGTACAGCCTGTATAAACCTTGAAGGTGCCTTCTTGGTACAGTGTCTACTCCAGCCAACGGTCTGAGAATCCCATTTGATCCTTCCATGGCATTTCAGAACACATTTCTGTCTTATAGGACAGGGGTCCCCAACCCCCGAGCCACGGACCGGTACCAGTCTGTGGCCTGTTAGGAATCGGGCCGTACAGCAGATGGTAAGCGAGTATTTGCTGCCACTTCCCAGCACTAGCATCATCTACCTCAGATCATCAGGCATTAGATTCTCATCAGAGCACTGATCCCTGGTGCCAAAAACGTTAGGGACTGCTGTATAGGATATATATGTGTGTCTGCACATCTCTGCTTTGATCAAGCACTCAATAAATATTTGTTGAATAAGTGAAGGTTTTATCTTTATTTTTCCTTGAGAAAGAGCCATAACATTATTTAAAAGTCTCTCGGTGAGGAATTTCTGATTCTGTAATTGATTACCTCAGGATAGTTAATACAAATCAGTAATTCCATTCTAGGTCAAGTATTTTAACAATGACTGTGGGTCATAAAATCACCATTAGGTTTGTATGAATGAAACTTCTGTTTGTGGCTTACTGAATATTCAGCCAGGCTCAGGGTGTCCATTGCTGGGGTTGTGTCCCATGCATTCCCCATGAACTGGGTGGCCTCCTCCTCTTTACTGTTTTCCTGAAGCATCTTACCCACAGGTACTGTGGGTGCTGAGGTAGCCTTTCAGGCAGAGGATGGCCTCTTTGGGATGGCCACATCAGAAGCAGCAATGCTGTGTTCAGAGCTGTTGGTTTACAAGCCCCACTTACTTCCCCCAGAGATGTAAAATCCAGCCATTTCTCCTCTTCCCTGAACACAACCTTGCTTGGCAAATGGGAATCTTACATAACGTGAAAGGCAACACTTCAGTATGTTACCTGCTGCTGGTTAAGCATTAGAATGGAACTTGTGAATTTTAGTGAAATGGACGCCATGTTCACATTGCTTTTCTTGAAAAAGAATTAAAATGTAGGCCAGTCATTTATTTCTGAATAATTTAGATTTTCCCTAGGAAGTGAACTGCATCAAGCTTGTCCCGTGGGAATAAATAAAAAACATTTTCTTGGAGTCTGTTAAATTTATATGCTGTAAGTGGTGTTATTTATGTAATATATGATATGATAATTTAGGTAACTTTTATCCTCAAATACAGAATCAAGAGTTAGTGAACTAGAAACATTTAGAAAATACTACATGGTATTGTCTATTTCCTGAGTATATTTTTTTGGAATTTCTCTGACTCAAGTGAAAGCCATCATTGAGTATTATGCTTATGAGCCACATAAGCAGTTTTCATGTTTTTCCCTTAGTAATAAAAAATTATTCAACATTAAAAAGGCACCAAGTTATGTATGTATTAAACAGCCATACAGAATGTCTTACTGATGAGCAATTGATCAAGCAGCATTTAAATTTTTGACCTAAGGGTGAGCGGTGAGCCTCAGCGAGAGGAGAGACCCTAAGCTCTCCCAGGGAACTTTCTCTCATGGTTTACTTGTACAGGTTGGTTAATTTTTAGTGAAAGAATGTTTGTGTGGATGATTTGGTTCTTATTTGTTCTCCAACATCTCGGATGCTCCTTCTTGTGACCCACAGCAGTTTTACTGGAACAAGGTGGTTGTAATTTGAATAGAGATGCTATTCATCTATGGATGCTGACATGAGCTGTGGCCCAGCCAAAACAATATTTATTTATCAAATACATATTTGTGTGCATTATTTAATTCTGAACAGTTGGAGTAGACCCTGATTAGTTGTTTTCCCTTCACATGTGGTTTCGTCTTTTCTGGCTGGGGATCTGGCTGCCGTCTGAGCAGCACCGGGAGATGGAAAGGGCGGTTTGGAGGAACTCGTGATGGCATCGGCTCCCAGGACTGCTGAACCACCAGCTAGGAGTAGGGATGTGAAGAGGCTTGCGAATGATTGGTCATCTGTGTTTATTCTCAGGACTTGGCAACAATTTTTTGTCATAAATGAGTGAAGCAAAATCATTTCTGAAAAATCCTTCATTTATTATTTTTTAAAATCATAGAAAACATAACAGTTTAAAGATGATATAATTGTTGGTAACAAGTGCCTGTCTGCTTTGGCGTAATATGTATATTTAAAACACTTTTAATGATCAAAAGCTTTAAATATTTCTACTAGAGGAGAATAGCAGGAACATTCTCTCATGTGAACTAACTGGCTGATTCAATGGAAGGGCTTGGCTAGGCCATGGTTTTACTTTTAAATTTTTGAAGTAACACTGGAAGTTTCTTGTTTGTTTCTAATGGTTCTCTTGTGTAGGATTTTTGGTTTGAGTTTGGATTTATCTTTAAACAAGGTTACTCATAGGGTCACCTAAGTGGTGGGGCCCAGAAAAAATACAATGCTCATGGAAACATCACATGTCGGGATTGCTTGAGGAATCACTTTTGAGTATTCTGCTTAGAACAGGGTTTTTCAGCCTCCACACTATGGACACTTTGGGCTGCATAATTCTTCGTAGTTGGGGGCTATCCTGTGCGTTGTACGATGTGGAACAGCATGTCTGGCCACTACCCATTAGATGTAAGAAACAAGTCTCCCCATTTGTGACAATCAGAAATGTCTGTGGGCATTGCCAAATGTCCTGGAGGTGGGCAGTTGAGCGCCACTGGCTTAGAGAGACAAGTAGGTACAAAAGTTAACAGGACATCGCTCCCTGCACTCCCACCCCCTGCCCCCGCAGCTGGAGAGGAGGAATCACAGTGGACCAGATGAGCATGTGGTACTGTCGTCCTGCATTTAGCCTTGACAGTAGTGTCAGGCTCTTTCATCTTGAAGGAGGATTTGTTTGACATGGTAGTGAGGGGGCTGCACAAGGTTTTCCTAGTACCTTAGGCAAACTCTCTCACCTCCCTTCTTACTAATATGGGTTCAAATCCTAGAAGTTTAGAGCTTGGTTAATTACTTTACTTTCCAAAGAGCCTGCATTTTCTAACTCTGCAACAAGGTGGGAAGAAGGTGGGCACTACATGTTCACCTTTGCTCTCGGCCTCTTGCAAAACATCTTTAGAGGTGCCCTTTTAAGTGGTCATGCAGACGTTTGAAGCCTTCCTTGCAGGAGAATTAGAGAACAGCAGTGCTCAGAGCAGGTTATGACAAGGTGTGTCTTGCACCACCACTTTTACTAGGTGGTGAAAGGGATTGTAGAAATGCGTGCCAAGGACTGAACTTTTTAGCCCTGTGATGTTCCACCCTGGATGAACATTTGATTCCCTCGGGAGCTTTTAGAATCTTGATGTTTAGGGCACAGTCAGGCCAGTTACATCAGAGCCTTTGGGGTAGGGGATGGAAAGTGGAGTACCTAGGCATCTTTGTTTTTCAAAGTTTCCCTGTGATTTTAGGTCAGCAGTGGCCACTGCTATGAGATGGTATGTCTGAAGCATCTCTGTAGTAGCTAAATATTTCCCACTAAGGAGCAGTGCTGAGGATTGGTTAGATTAATGAGGAGTAAAATAAGAGTTTCCAGAACAGACATTTAGGGAAGATGAGGCCTTGCAGTGACCTCTTTTCATCAAAGCAGAGGTCCAGACGATTCAGCTGCAACATGTAATTGCTCTAGTGAGTTAGTCTATTCACAGTCTCGAGGTGTATATTTATGACTGCAGAAGTTGTAAAGGGCAGTGACGATGTGGCTTCCAACCCATTCATTATAGTTTTCTTTAAACACATCAGAGGCTAAATTCTAGCATACACATGACAGTGATCTTCATCTGTCTAAGTATGACACCTGCCACTCATCAAAGTCACTCCACTCCTCTCTGCCACCTTAGTTTTTTTCCCTACTCTTCTGTCCCTTTCCCCTTTGACTCACCTAAGGAGCATACCCTTCTAGCTGTTATGGATTGTGCTGATTGTGGCTCTGGTGCTCCAGGTCACCAGTGGAACAGGAACCCCCATTATAATGCAGGGTGGGCTGAATGTTGCCTGTGTTGTCACCCTTCATGTTGTTTTCTTCTACAAGGCAGTCAAGTCCGGGAAGATAGGACATTCCCATAAATGTTCCTTGGGCTGACTTACTTTCATCTTAAAAACAACAAACAAGCGAAACTAATCTTAGCAGAGTGGTCGACATTCATTATAAAAAGTTTTGCTTAGTTCTTGCACTAGGCTCTATTATGACATTTAGTAAGGAATTTAAATAGAAACATTTAAAGAGTTTTAGAGCTATGTTTTGAGAAAGCAGTAAGAAGTGTCCTGTATGTAAGGACTGGGACTGGTGTAGACAACTTCTGGAACATTAACAAGGATAGTACCCAGAAGCATGAGATAGACCTCATGGCTTGGTGGCTTAGGCTGGTTGTCAGGGCGAGTGTTCTTGGAGCTCTCTTTAGAATCTAACTGACAACAGGTGAAGTGAGTAGAAACCATTGAAGATGCCGGGCAGGTCGCTAACAGGATGGCAGCTGGCTTCTGGGGTGTCTCCCACAAATTATTCAGTGCTGAGAGGATAACTAAAGGGATTCAAATACTAAAGGATTCAGGCTAAATACTGAGCATTGGACTTGAGTCCCAGGACACTCTTAGAGGAGGGAAGCAGCCTTGACTACGTTCAAAACAGCAAGCACTGGGACCTTACAGGGTTTCATATCCAACTACAGGACAGAAACTGCTACTAAGTCAAGGTCATGGTCCCTCTCTCTAATCAAGCGTCCGTCTGACCAGTGTGCTGGCTTTCTTATCTGTTGCTTTTTTGAGCTAAATTTCAGCAAAATAAAGAAAGTGAATTTGGTTTGGGAAAGTGCTTGCTGCTTTATTATTATATTAGGTGCGTAAAAATTACGATTATTACAACTTGCTGGATGATACTTTTTCTGTTATTAAGTATATTCTTTATCTCTGTTAATGCTTTGCCTTATATTCCAATTTGTCTGATATTGCTCTCAGTATCATATCAATACTGCTACATCAGCTTTCTTTTAGGTATTTTTTCCGTGTATAATTTTTCTATTCCTTTGTTTTCAACTTTTCTATATCATTACGTTTTAAACACCTTAAATCTGAGTGTCTGTGTGTGAGTTAATCCAAATTTTTCTTAATAGGTGAGTTTATTCCATTTAGAGTTATCATGATTGAAATTGTAATTGGACTTTCTTCTATTTTATTTTACATTTCCTGTTTTTGTTTCTTTTTTTTTTTTTAAACTTCCTGCCTTCCGTCAAAAATATTGGGCTTGTTTTTAATTCCTCTGTGGATTTAGAAGTAACATCTTTCTCTGTTCTTTTACTGATTGCCTTTGAAAATTTTAACAAACATACTTAAAGTATATTTACCATTCTCCTAAACAAGATAAACTCCTATGACACTGTGACTTGCCAACAGTCATTTAGTGTTATCTTCCTCACCTCCTCTAATCTTGGGCTCCCTTTTAAAAAAATTATAAGTAATTATGTTTATTCACTATTTAGACCTAAATTTACCAACCTCAGTTATTACTTTTCTGGGTTCTTTTTCTTTTTTCTGGAATGTATCTTTTAGTGCTATTTCAGCAAGCATAAGCAGGAAGTACTCTCTTCAGGAGGCCTTTGTATATCTAAATATTAACTTCATTTTGCCCTCTCAATGATAATTTAGTAGAGAATTTCAGGTTAACAGTTATTTTGCTTTAGCACTTCTGAAAGTACAGTTCCATTAATTTTTGGTGTCATTGTAGTTGCTGTCAGTCTAATTGTTATTCTTTGCAGGTAACCCGACTTTTCCCTATAGTTCCTTTAAAGATTTACTTTCTACCATTGTAGTTTCACTATGATATGTCCTAATGTGGATTCCTTTTTATTTATCCCTCTTGTGACTTGCAGTGCATTGTCTTCATTTCTTACATTTAACATCACTTTGAATATAGGAGTCCAGCCTGTCTGGTTCAGGGTACATTTGCCTGATGTCCAGGTCCCATTGCCTAGCAATATTTGTCAGGGAGATTTGATGACAGAGACCAATAGCAAAATATCTCAGAGCTTTTAGAAGTTAAAACCTGTACCCACTAAATGCAAGCCCTCTGAGGCAACCATCATGGAAATCTTACTGGAATGTATTGGTCTAAAAGAATAAACATTTTTCATTTCTCTTATTTCTCCTGCAGTACTATTCAGGAAATAACAGTTTAGTCAATCATTTCATGGCTAAAGCATTCTCTGGCCTCCCATTCCTGTGCTAGAGTACCTCCTGTTCTCTCTGTCTCCGCAGTTGCAGGGGCAGCCATCGGACTGAGACCTTTAGAAGCCCGTTTTCTGCCTCTGCCCTGAGCTTATTAGTGCAGTTTTTAAAAGATAATGGTTTGTGTATTAACCATTTGCTGTAGGGCAATATTGTCATTCTAGTTGATTTATTCTATATACTAATAATAAATCTTTACATTTATAGGTATTACAGATGGATTTTTATCCTTAGTTCACATAAAGTAGGAAACTCAAAGAATGAGCAAGTAGGTGATTTTTGTCTTTTCTTGCAAAGGTATTTTTTGTAAGTATTCTTAATGTGAAGCCCTGAGGGTTTGTAACATGATTTTTTGAGGTGATGGTCCTCAATATTTTGAGACATGTTTGCCAATAAATACAAATAATTAGAAAACTACCTTGGGGGAGATTTTGGAGGTCTAGCTGACCTCAAACAATTGCAGGGAATGAAGGCATGACATTTCATTTGCTTTCAAAGTAGAATATTGAGCTGTGTTTTTTGAAGGACCGCCCTCCCCCCCCCACCCACACACTACACACACACACAATATGCAGTTTTGCCTAAGAGCTACCCTTTAAAGTCAGGTCAAACTGACCGGGCCCCTGTCTAAGGTAGAATACACTGCTTTGACAGTTGGAAGGGAGGCTCACAGAGTCCTTCTTGGCCAACTTCCACTCTGCATGGTTGCATAGCAGCTATAACACATCAGCAAACCAGGTTCAACAGAGTGAGAAAACACGAATTAAAACCCTGATCTGCAGATACTGTATTGAGGTGAGAGTTCACCTAACTCACAGAAGACATCGCAGAAGTCTGGAACTGGTGTGATTTGATACAAGTCATGTTCATCCAAAAACATACCTCGAAATGTGGGGAGCTAAAGAGCAGGTGGGTGCAATGACACGGGACAGGCAGCGGACTGCTCCACTGGGAAGCATGTCCCACAGCAGGATTGGGGGTGTGTGCATGCACATGGACACATGTATGCATGGTGGAGAGAGGCGGCAGTGACTGAAAGTTTTTCTGCTACAAACAAGAATGTGCTTTCTCTTGGGAATCCCTATGCATATCTGTGGCATTTATAAGAGATCCTACCCTACCCAGGATGCTTTTTCCCCTTGTTATTAAGGATACATTTTGCTGAGATCAACATTAGCGTCTGTCTTATATTCACAGAGATCAGAGTAATTCGAGAACTAACAAGTTCAGGGAGACCATCAGTGCAGTGAAATAGCACTGTCTTATCACAAGCTTCTGGTTGGAGGGAGCTCTGTGTACATATTTAGTTTAATTAGTATACAAAGAGTGTTTCTGCAAATATCTATGTTGGTAAAGAAATGAGACTAACACTTGTTTTCTCGAGGTTATGATAACAATTACTGTCTCCTTGGAAAACATGTTACTGTCCCCTAGAGCCACTTCTGCTGAGTAAGTATGGAGGCAGATATGTCTTAGTAATTGGTTTAGTAACGAAATAGCTGTGCATTGCTCTTTTTACTCACTTACTTTTATCTGGGTTATTCTTCCACTAACCAAATTTCAATCTTTAGAGTTCTCTTACTAATATGCATTCAGGAATGCAAAAACCTGCTCAAGCATGAGAAATCCTTGAGAAACAAGATAATGGCCGTTTCAGGATAGTGCTTCATGCTTTGGTTTTATTTGCACTTTATGGCCCTGTGAGGCAAGTTAATTATGTTATTATCCCTCATTAAACAGATACCCTGAGGAAATTAAGGGACATAATATTAGATAATTCATTGGGAAAGCCATGTAACTGCTGGACTGTAAGCTTCCTAAGGGTAGCACTGTGGTCAGTAATATAGCCATAGTGCCAAGGTGGCATCTGGGACAGTAGTTTCTCTTATATTTAGTGACTGGAGTTGAAAATTACATCAAACCAGATCTTTTGCCCCTTGGGCTTTCTCCCCACAGATGCAGTGTTCCCTCCACAAAGCAACCCCAGCCTTCCTCCTTTGTGCAGAATGGTTAAGTGACATGGCCAAGATTTCCTTAGTCTTGGTGAACGTTTGAAGTGGAATGAGTGGGAGGTTTGAAGGTTGTGGGATTTTTGCCTCGAAACCTTGATCAGGTTTGCAAAATTTAGACAGATGGCGTAGCAAACTATACAACTCAGTAAAAGATTATGGGTTGGGAAAGATAGATGGGATAACAGTGAAATAGAAAACTGAAAAAGATGAGAGGAGCCAACTAAATGCACAGGAAACCAGGAAAGATGCGAGGAGAGATGAGAAAACAGAAATGGTTGACGTTTGTGCCAAGCGGTACAGACTCGCGTGTCAGTTAATGGATGCGGTAAACTGCCATGTGCTCGCTGCTTTAGAGTTTATTTCTCGGTGTACTTGGTGGTCATCCAGGAAGACATCAGATCAAGTTAATGGAGGGTTAAATGGCTCTTGAAACAAGCTGGCTTGCAGCAGCTGGAAGCTCAGGCCTGCGTTCCCTCTAGGGGAAGACTGAGGTCTGGGCGAAGCTGTGGGAACCAGTTAGGCTGTGTTCAGGGAAGAGCCTGCTTTCCTTGACCCCACTTGGAGCTGCTTTCCTTTTTCCCAGTTCAGCTCTTGCTCTGTGGAGCTGCAGGCTTTGTTTTCTCAGGAGTTTCTAATGCAGTGCAGAAAAACTCTCTGTGACTGGGCCAGCTGGATCATCTCCAGAGGCAAAGAGTCACTTCTCAACAGGACACACAGCCCCAGTTCAGTGAGAGTATGTTGGCAGGTAGGAAGTATACCTGATTTGATTTTTTTAATGATCGAGAGTTTCAAACATAGACAGCAGTTGAAAGAACAGTACAGTGAACCTCAAAATACTCGTCACCCAGCTTCGACCACTACTGACATTTTGCCCATTGTATTTGATCTGTTTTCTTCCCTGTTCCTCATTCTTCCTCTCTATTGAGTACTTTAAAGCAAATCCCAAATATCCCCACACATGATATTTAGTACTTCTGAATTCCCTTTTTTCAAACAAAAAATGAAGAGCATGTCATAACAAAGGAAGGAGTCTGATTTATGCAGTTTTCCTTCATAAACCCACAAAGCTGGAATTTACAGGGATTAAGAATAACTAAGTATGATGCTATGGATTTTCATAATGCATATGCTACTCATTCACCTGTATGCCTCAGGTGGTTCCTTTGGTGTTGGTACTAGAAGTTATTAGTATTATTTTTCGACTAATCACAATTGATACTATTTTGCCTTATTAAAACCATTTGGGAAATTCGAATGAGTTATTTTAAACTGCTTTGGATGGATCCCAGAGCTGGAGGAAGCTCAGGATGGAGAAGCCCAGAGTGGAAAAGCCCAGGATGGACAAGCTGGAGAACATACTTTAACGTTGATTCATTGATATCCTCCTGTTCTTTAGTACAGAACATTGATCTAGCAGTTTGCTAAGGCTTAAACAATTCTTAAAAATTATGTATCCCCATGCAACTCTATTACATATGTAAATGAACTGACAAGTGTAATCATACATTACTGGTCTGTTAGTGTTTTAGAGTAGTTTAACTTTCTTTTCCTTTTTTTTTTTTTTTTTTGGCATGGTTTTCAGTGCAGTAGAGGTCCAGTCCCAAACACATTAGGTCTTAGTACCACAGATGGTGTATTAGTTTCCTACTGCTGCTGTAACAAATTGTCACAAACTTAGAGTTTCAAAACAGCCCAGATTTATTGTAGTTCAGAAGTCTGAACTGGGTCTCACTGGCTAAAAGGAAGGTTATTCAGGGTTGTATTCCTTCTGGAGGCTCTAGAGGAGAATACATTTCCTTGCCCTTTCCAGCTTCTAGATGTATCCACATTTTATGGCTCAAGCCCTCTTCCTCTATCTTCAAAGCCAGCAATTATGGGCTGAGATTGTCTCTCTGATTCTTTTTCCTGCCTCCCTCTTCCATTTTTAAGGACCTTGTTATTATATTGCGCTTACCCGGATAACTCGGAATAATGTTTCTCTTTTAAGGTCACTAACAACCTTAATTACCGACACTTTCCCATATGGCATAATGCAGTCATAGATTCTGTGGGTTAAGGGAAGACAACATTTGGAGGGAAGGAGGGGAATTATTCTGCCTCCCGCAGTAGGGAAACAATTTCAGAGCTGGTGAAGTTAGAGCTCCTTTATTCCTTCTTGTATTTGCATATTTGGGAAACTGAGTTAACATTTGCTGGGGTTAACATTTAGTGTGCACTATTAGGTAATAAATGCTTCCAAATGCTGATCTAATCTTTATGACAACCCTTGAAGTAGGCATTTTTTATATTCCTACTCTAATGGTAAGAAACCTGAGGCTCACTCACAGTGGCTCACAAGCTTACCCCACGTCACATAGCTAGTAGTGACAGAGCTAAGATTCTCATATCCAGAGTTGTCAGATGCCTCAGCCCATCTACACTCTTCCTACCACATATTGTGTGTGTGTAGTTACCTATCAGATCTCCAGTTTCCTGTCTGGTATTCCTTTTCCATTATACCATTCTGCCAGCTCACGTTTTCTTCCAACAACATGAGTCATAATACATTTTCCAGAATTTTTCAAACCCTTTTAACTTTTGCAGTTCCTGATTTCCTTCTTTAAGGGACACCGTATACTTTTCATCCTCTTGGAGCATAATTTTTGTTTGAAATTACACAGTTCAAACACCTCAAAAGATTTGTGTAGAAATTCTAAGATAAAAACATCACCTGGTTTCCATTTTTTGCACTGCCTCCTCCTGCTTCTTAGGACTGAATCCATATTTCTTTTTCTTTTTGTCTTTGACACATTCTTTATGTGTGTTTTATTTTCCCCGTTAACAAGTTTGGACACTTTCTTTAGAGTGTATGAACCTCGATATGTATATGTCCTATCAAAACCATGGTGTGATGTCTGTCAGGTTTTCTGAACAGCTACAACAGCCCCCTTCATCCGAGACTAGGACACTCATATTGTTTTCTGTTCCTTCTATGTGTTATAAGGGTCTAGATTGTACTGAAATTCTGTAAAGAATCCCTCATGTTCCCACCCAGCCCCACAGGTGCCCTCGTTCCGATGACAGCTAATGAATGACCTATGCAGGGAATGTCTGGGAGTTGGCCTAGAGCAGGGCAGTTAACTCCACTGAAGTTTTTCAGTGGTGGTCTGCGATTCCTACCAATCCCATGATCCACAGGGAGATGAAGCTGGGGAGTGGCCTGGGCCACAGATGAGAATCAAAGGAACAAATTCGCTTCCTGCCTCCTAATATTTGAGAGGGTTTGGGAGTTGGAGATTCTTAGTCATAAACTAAGCTCATGACCTTAATTTTTTTAATGATTTTTTAAAAATCATTATAATGTAATATAAACTATGTAATATATAAAAATAATATATTTTAAATATATGTGTATATACATATGTATATATGTGTATATGTACACATACATGTATGGTTTAAAGAATAGTAAAAAGAATACTCATCTTAGGCAATAAAACATTACCAATTGGTTTGAAAATCCATGTATAACTACCTCCCACCCTCAAGTTAACATTATCTTGAATTGTGTTCGTTTTTTTCCTTGATTTTCTTTATAGTTTGTGAACTATGTATGTATCTCAAACAAGTATATTGTTTAGTTTTGCTTATTTTTGAATAAGCAACAGCATGGAATCATACTGTAGATATTCTCTGATATTATATCACTTGATAGTATGTTTGAGATATTCATTCATACTGATGCATGTAGCTGTAGTTCATTCATTGTTACTACTCTTTATTTTTTCATTGTCTGGCTCTCTACCCTTGTCTTTTGGGTTGTTTGGTTGCTTTTAGGTTGTTGTTATTACAAAACCATGTTTCCATACATATTCCTCACCATTTCCTAGTTCCCATGTGCCAAAAATTCTCTAATGTACTCCTCTTAGGATGTGCTGGGCTATAGGATGTGTATATGTCCAAATTATTATTTTTTTTTAGTTTTTAAAATTGTGGCAAAATATGCATAACATAAACTCAACCATTTTAACAATTTTTAGGTGTACAGTTCAGTAGCAGTAAATTCATTGACGTTGTGCAAGCATCACCACTATCCATCTCTAGAACTTTTATTATCTTGCAAAATTGAGACTCTTTCCCATTAAAAAATGACTCCTCATTCACTTCTTTCCCCGGCCCTTGATAACCACTATTCTACTTTCCATCTCCATGAATATGACTACTCTGGTACTTCATGTAGGCAGAATCATACAATATTTGGCTTTTTATGTATGGCTTACTTAGCACAATGTCTCAAGGTTCCTTCCTTTGCGATGTATCAGAATTTCCTTTCTTGTTAAAGCTGAATATATCATTGTATCTATACACCACATTTTGTTTATCTATTCACCCATCAGACCATTGGGTTACTTCCACCTGGCTATTGTGAATAATGTTGCTGTGAACACAGGTATACAAATCTGTTCAATTCCCACTTTCAGTTCCTTTGAGTATATGCCCAGAAGTGGAATTGCTGGATTATATGGTAATTGTATTTTTAATGTTTTGAGGAATTGCTGTTCTTTTTCACAATGGTTGTACCATTTTATATTCCCATCAACAATAAACAAGAATTCCAATCTCTACACATCCTCACATTTTTTTTTGATAGTATCCATCCTAATGGGTATGAAGAGATAGATCTCATTGTGGTTTTGACCTGCATTTTCCTAATGGCTAGTGATGTTAAACATCTTTTCATGTACCTACTGGCCATCTGTGTGTCTTCTTTTGATAAATGTCAATTCAAGTCCTTTGCATACATTCGTTTTACTAGGTAATGCTAAATGGTGTATCAAAATAGTTATACAGCATATATGTAATCAGCAGTTTATGAAAATTTCTTTTGTTCTATATCTGTGCCAACTCTTGTACGATCAGACTTTTCACATGTTTGCCAGTTTGCTGAATGAAATGATATATCCTTATGGTTTTAGTTAGAAGATGCTGCAAAATATCTTCTGATTTTGTGGCATATCTTTTCATTTTTTATAATATCTTTTGATGAACAGAAGTTTACATTTTAATGTGGTTAAATTTATCAGTATTTTCCATTATGGTACACATCCCAAGGTCGTGAACATAGTTTTATATAATTTTATAGGTTTGCCAACATTCACAATTAAGTTCTTGACACAAATGGAAGTTTATCTTTATGATAAGGGGTGAGTGGAGAGCGTTTTTCATCTTCTCCCATATGGATGATTAGTCATTCCAGCATCTTTCATCAAATCATTTTCTAGAGTAGTAACTCTCAACTTGGAGTGAGCATGTCCTAGAATTATCAGGAAGCTTTTGCAAACTGCACCTCCCTTCCAGGTTTGACAGGTGAATCCTAAAAGGAGTGTGTGTGTCTGTGAAAGACACTCCAGTGGACCCTGAGCTCTCTGCTCTTCTTCGAGAACCACTACCGTGGAGGGAGAATACCTTATATACTTACGGGTTGCAAGGGCTGCTGTGCTGTATTGTCTGTGAGTAAAAACTGTTCTTTAGTTCTGTTCAGAGCTAACTGGCAGCCCTTTCTCAGGGTCGGATCTGGCAACCTTATCTTGTGTAATATACTTTTACTCATCTGTGTTTTGAAGAAATAAAGAGAGTTAGTTAGCAAGTTTATCTCAGGTAATAAGAGGTGGTTGTAACAAAGAAGTGCGCTGTGCATAACTAAAGAGGTGACACTGGTTTTACCACCTGGGAGGTGTTTTTCTTAACTTGTTCCCCTCATGTCCCCACTGGAAAGGAGGCCTGTGTTTTCTTTTCTAATGGAGTCATTCATGCTGACCTAGCTGTTGTGAGGACTTGTCTAAAGAGCTAAGGATACCTACATGGAGCTGTCACTGCTGATATTGGAGTTGTTTTTGGAGGGGGTGAGGGGGGTCTCATGCAGTTTCAACCCAGGAAAGCTGGGAGATGTTAAAGTGGGTATGCTCTCCCACACGATTCCTTTCCCCTTTTGGAGTAAAAATAAGGTTGGGAATAATTTGGTGCTTTCCATTTTCATGAGGAAGCTTTTCTCCCGAGGTATGTTTAGGGGTCTGCAGACCCTGCTGGCAGGCTCCCTGAGCTCGCTCACTCTCTAGAGGGTAGAGTTGTCACTGTGGCCAAGCCCAGTCCCCATAATGATGAGTGTGCATTATTGATGTGGGAGTATTAAACCACTGATTATCTCATTATATCTAATGGTAATGAATAAATACCTGAGGACTGGGTGTACATACCTACAATGGGATTTTTTTTTTAAATATTGGACTGAGATATCTCTGGTCTTTCCATTGGAAACCTCTATCTTTATGATATTTAAAATATAGGATTTATCGTAAGTGCAAAAAGGGGGATTCTTCTGTTCTCAGAGAAGGGAGACAAAAACTGAATGGAAAAGGGAACCAGTGTAAGATTTAGCTTAGGAACCTGGAATTACCAGTTCCTGTTTCTCCACTCACGCTAGGCCATATCAACTGGGGCTCGTTTATAATCACACAGTGCTCATTCTTCCTGAGTGTTCCATAATGGCCTGGCTCTTTCTGATGAAAAACAAAGGATGGTCAGTCTTTTGGAGTGACTAGGTCCAGAGCCCCAGGCCTTCCCTGGAGGGTCCTTGGTCACTCCTGGACAACCCAGGTATTGGGTTTCCTGGGGCTGCCATCACAATGCCACAAACTGGGTGGCTTTGAAAATAGAAATTTATTCTCTCACACTTCCAAAAGTGTGAAGTCAAAGTGTCTGCGGGGCCCTGCTCCCTCTACAGGCTCTGGGAAGGTCCAGTCCGTGCTCTCTCTCCATTGCTGGTGTTCCTGGGCACTCCTTGGCCTGCAGCTGTCTTCACAGGATGTCTTCCCTCTGCGTGTCTGTCTGTCTCTGTGTCTCTTTTCTAATGAGGATACTAGTCACATTGGCTTAGGCCTTGCCATCCCAGATGACCGCATTTTAATTCGGTTACTTCTGAAAGACCCTATTCTCAAATAAGGGCACATTGATGTTAGGACTTGAAGATTATCATTTTGGAGGACACAACTAAATGCACAACACTGAAGAAAGCACAGAAATTCAGAGAAAAGCCTCGGAAATTCTTGTAGGAATTTGATACTGCCCTGACATCCAAAGGATCAATGGGCTTAATTTGCTTTTTTTTTTTCAGAAATGCACTTTATCTTAAACTACTCTTAGAAAGATGCCCTGGAGCTCACTCAGGTCCTCACCGCCTCTTCCCAAGGTACCCCATGATGGAGTCCCACTGAGACTCCCACGGGTGGTGAAGAGAGCTCTTTGGAGTCCACGCACATACACCCACACACCTCTCCCTCACTTCCACGTTGTGCTGGCAGTGCCACCAGCCTTCAGTCCCAAAGCCAAACCCCAAGACACCGAAGGACAGTGTCTCCTGGCTCCACCCTTTGTTCCATTCTCTGACCCTCATGCCAGAATGGCGGTGGTGGTCCCAGGACTGACCCACTCCTCCAGTCCTGCACAAGCTTCCAGGCAAGTCTTCTTAAAGAGGCCCCGTGGCAGTCACTCCCAGGCTCAGAAGTCACTGGGTCCTTGCTTTCTGGTGAATGAAGTAAATATTTTAGCCTGGCATTAGGTCCCCTTGACTCAAGTTCTTTCTACCCCATTCCCAGGAGCCCTGGTGACTTTTCTTGGCCACATGCTACACACACCCTGCAATTCACATGACTGGCTGCTTCTGCAGAGCCCTCTCCCCTCCAGTGCCTACCTGCAGAGGCTCCCTGATCCCTTGAAGAACCTACTGGAAGTGAGTCCTCTCTCCTTTGGGAGCTCATCACATTCTGCTCTGTTTTGTTTTTATTAGGGAATTGCTCTCAACATCTCTGCTAGACCCTAAGCTCATTGAAGGCAGGCACCGTCTTATTCATTTTTATCACTGTCACAGTGATGTATTATTTAACAGATTATATAATGCTGATGAGTATTTGCTAAATGCACACATGAATGAAGGAATGATTAGCTGCATGCAGTAAAGCTCAGCAGCAGAAACCAGTCACATGGAAGATGAGGGCCCTTGGCACGTGCATCTCCAAGCAGACAGGTCGCAGCTCTTCTTTCTTCCTGGCTAAGAATACAGGACCTTAGTGGCATCACCGGCAGATTAGCTTTTGCCTCAAGCACACTAAGTTGATAAAAAATAATTTTTGGAACTTAACATTCCTACTCAAGTTCTCCATGGTTTCTGATTGCTTTTTATTAACAATTAGTGAAATATTTTGTGACTTTGGTACAATATATATAATGAGTGAGATAAATCCCCATTTGGAGAAAATTCTAAAGAAAAATTTCAACAAACTCAATAAAACCAAACGTTTATAACCAAGAGAAAGAAAACTAAAATAGTTGATGGAAACTTATTTTATAACTGAAGATGAATGAAAATTCAGAACTACAGAAAAATAGCACTGGTTCACATTTTTCAGATCCTAAGGTATGAGATGTATACTTTATATGTGTATTTTAATATACAGGTAAGATATATAATATCAATAACATTTCTGATAGAACCAGGGGAAATATATTGGTATATTAGTACAGATTCTTCAGAACCTTTCAACTTTAGTTTGGAGTTGGCCACTTTTGTCTTTGGGGGTAGAATCTTTGGACTATGTGTAAGACTTTGATCAGGAAGCCACCTGGTTTGTAAACTGGGACTGACACAACATCCTTGCATGTTACAGTCAGATGTCACAGGTGATGAAAGCTCCTTCTCAGAGGTCATCACAGTCACCTAAGAGGTTCAGTCTTTTCAAAGCACTGTCTCGTGCTTAAGGACAAATGAAGTGTCCTCGATCAGCACCACTAGCACATGACACCACCCTCACGATGTCATGCCTCATCTCTACTTTTAGTTCTGTTATAAATGGAGACCCTGGGCTTGCCTCAGATGACCTTATGAGATATTTGGCCACTTAACTCTATTTGTGTGGCAGCAGTAAAAAGTGGAGCTTTTGATCAAACAGCCACATTTTCAACTTCTGAGACATTCTTCCCTATGCAGTATCTCCAAACTCACTATTCATAAAAGCATCAGAGAACAATTAGAAAATAACAAATGTACCATAGCACACTCAAATGCAGTTGCCCAAGGCTCAGGCCATAGCAGTAATCATATCATAGCTGAACAGGGAAGCACTGGAGTGAGAGATGAAGAGTCAAGCCATGGGACCACAAGCCACGCAGTGTGACCACTGCAAAGGGCGCGGTGTGTGGGGTGCACATAGGTAAGACTGGACAGGTCAGGCTGGCTGAGGACAGAACAGGAGTCTAATATCTGGGCTCTGAGTGTTGGATGTTATTCTGAAGGCAGTGTGGCACCACAGGAGGACTTTAAAAGGTGAATGACATGATCAGAATTGTGTCTTTGGAAGGTAAGTGGCAATGGAGTGAAGCTAGAAGAGACGGGCCACTTAAGAGACTATTGCAGTAATTTAAATAGGGAAAAGAGCCTAAACTAAGGCAAGTACAGTGGTAACAAGTCTTTGAAGATTTTGCCACCTGTTAAATACCTGTGAGAATGACATCTTCTACTCGTAGTGGCACTAGAGCTAAGTGTATAGTGCCGTAGAGTCTGAGTCAGGCATTGTTCAGATGTCAGACCCTCGTCTATCACTTCAGTACAATGTGACTTGGGCAGGTTGCTGAATGATTTGAACTTCAGTGTCTTCAACTATAGAGATAACTACTTACCTCATAAGCTTGCTCTGATGTTTAAATGAGATACAGCTTTGTTCTAAGAGGAGATACAGATTAACATAAAATATATATGTTCAATTTCTTTCTGTTAATCCATAGGGGATATTTAAGTTGTTGTTGGCTGGGTGGCAGTATGTGTGACTACCAAAGCCAGACCAGCCCGGGGAGAGCCCAGACTCGGAGCCGGCACCCCGCAGAGGTCCAGGCACCAGGACCAGTGCAGCATGTGCTTGTTGCCTGGCTGGCTGGATGAAAAAGGGGAATTTCTGTCTTCTAATCAGATGGAGGGCGGAGAGGAACTATAGAATGCCACCAGCTCTCCTTGGGGCCACAAACTTGGACCCCAAATGTGAAAAACCAGAGGACTCTGCTCTGCAAAAGGCTTGAGAATGTTTATTCTGGGCATGAGGGGAGTGGTAACAAGATTATTATCATGCTTTTTGAATACATTACAGCTATTATCAGATGATCCATCTCACTTGAGGGAGTTCTTGGTTTATTAGAGTACTTTATCTTCACTACTGCGAAGCGACTTGCCAGGAAAAATTTATTTCAGGGAGTCACAAAATAGTCACCATTAGCTTTGCTGGGGTTGAAGCCTGCAGAGCTGCCTTCTATTTATATGTTGATATATAAGATGTGCAGCGGGGGCAGGTTACTGGGGAGTATGTGTGTGAGTAGCTGTGGGGGCAGGCATGCTGCACCACTGCTCAGTGTGCACCTCAGCTAGGTCCCTCCTGCAGGTCTCCTGGGCTGGTACTCAGGGCTCCCAGGAAGGTTAGATAGGTGGGTGCTCTGGGCACCAGACCGAAAGCAGGACAAGTGGGTGTGGATACGTGACTGTGTTTTCATGCTTCATGTACATATCTCTCAGCACATGGATTGTGTGTCTGGAATCTGTTGAGAAGAAAACGTTTGTGCAAAAACGGCTCAAGCTGCTGCTGACTCTGAACTTTGACTTGAATGTTTACAAGGAATTTTGAACATGTTTTGACATAGCTTGTGTGTGTTCTGTCAAAAGAGGTCTCCAGAAGGGTATTCCACCAGGCACTTGGTTCTCTGTTATAAGTTTTGTATGCAGGGATATTAAACATGTTTCTTCCAGTGACCACCCAGGAGTGTAATATGATACTTTATCTCTGCATCTGGGAATCTGAGAAATGCTGCTGCTACTGCTCTGGGCCGTGCTCAAAAGTTGGCCATCTCAGTCCTTCCAGAACAGATCCTGTCGCTTTGGAACAAGCTAACTTAAATTTGGCGCTATAATTTCTCACTGGGATTCTGTTTTTGATACTTATTTCTTGTATATCAACATGAAAAACAATTGTTTTTTATTCTTGGGGGTTTCGCCGCATGCCCTTCAACAGTCAAGAGGACACAGGGCAAACTTTCTTATTGTTCTGAACCCCACAGATTGAGTGCAGGTTAGGGCAGGTGTTGGAGTGAGATATGGGGCAGACACAGTGCAAGTGAGGTCAACTGCTGGCTTAAAGAGAGCCACTGGCTTTTCGGAAGAGGGGAACATCCTGATAAACAATAGTTGAAGAGAAATTAGATTAGAAATGCTTTGAGTTGGGACAGACAGAGTCAATAGATTCTCTTTGGAAAATTGTTTCACCAACCTGGACATGAGATATTGAAGACCTAGATTAGGGTAGTGATATTGAAAAAGAGGCGGAACAATAATTGTGGTGGTATCTTGAAAGGAGTTTTGTTAGTAAATAAGATCAAAAGAAAGGGAGAGATTGGGAGGACTCCAGTGCTTTGAATCTGGGACATCTTGATGACAAATGGAGAGGATTGATTTGGGGAGAAGAAGAGGTCAGGGCTGACTTGTGGAATGAGGTAAAATTAAACATCATCTAATGTTTTAAGTGGAAACATCTAAATAGTGTTATTTTGAATAAGATGTCTAAATATCATGACTTTATAAAAATCATCTACATATTAGAAGTACTGAACAGTCATTTTGTAAACTTCATTAAACTTTTCTTTTTAATATTTAAGCTTCTACATACTAGTTGCAAAAATAACAGAGAGAGCTGATAATATATGTTAACTCCTAAATTGAAAAAAAAAAAGCATTTTAAGTTTTATGGCTCTCTTTAGCAATGGTTACTTGTTTTTCCAGGTTTGATTTGGAAGAAAATTTAGGAAAGGGCCAGTCTGGCTGTTTTTCTCAGAGAAAACCGTATGGAATAGTAAATTAAACAAAGAGTGAAAGCATTTCCAGTTTGAGGTGTGCTGTTCTTTTTATGGTAGACACACAGATCAGTTCTTAAGTTCCTGGGGTAAATTGATTAAAAATCATACTCGTTACTTTCCCACTTTTTAAACCCAATAGAATGTTGTTGAAAACTTGTTGCAAATGAGAACTAGAAATGATGGTAAATTGATTCACTCATCAAGTATTATAAAGTTGTGACTGGGAGCCCTCTTGCTGGGTACATAGGCTATTCGAAGAACCACATGAGCACTGCTGGCCAAGAGGGATGAGATGGGGAGGCCCTGGCCTTCATACAACAAACTAAGTGACCTGTGAGTGAGGCATAAGCACTGGGCCGTAGACAACCAGGACATGAGAACCCTCAGAGAATATGAAGGCAAACGGTGAAATGCGTATACCAGCGTGGCCACCCTGACCTACTACTGCAGGAAGACAAGGCAGAACTGGGCCAAAGGCAGAAGCTGGTTACACTTGAATTTTTACTCTTGCTCCCTAGACCATAAAACCAGTTGCCTTCAGAGCCGCAGGTCACAGAAAGAAATGAGATTAGAAGCTAATAAACCAAACGCCCAGTCAGGCACTGGGAGTGTCTGTCTGGGTCAATGCCTGACACAGACAGAATCTTTGTGCATGCTCAGAACTGGATGTAGAAGAGCCCAAGGTGGGTGAGATGGTTTTTACGAAAAGGTAGAATCACTTTTGAAAGTATTCAGTGCTAAATTCTATTGTTATAGGCAGAACCTTTGAATCTAGTTGTTTTCCTTTGACTCAATTTTGTAGTCAGTTGGAGATGCTCAATCATTTTTTGATGTAAGATATTGATAGATCCAGATTTGATTTTACCCTTCTTACAGGCTAATAATAACTACCCTGTTCCAGGGATACTGACAGAAGACATGACACTCCTGCATCAGAGACAAAGACTTTATTACTCAGTGCACAGCAGGCAGCATTAGTCAGTTCTGCTTGTTCCCAAATCCAAGTAGCAGGACCCGGTGGGCCCAGATGGACACTGTGCACACAGTGGGCCTGTGTCACACTGGGGAACACTTAGCTGGGATAAGCACACCTCTTTGCTACAGAGGGAAATGCTACCTCATCCTTCAAGGATGCTCGCTAAAAACACAGACCTGAGAAATGGTCTGGCTAAAGACTGGTCCAAGCCTTGTGTCTCTGGTGTACCCAGCAAGGCATGTACGAATGGGAGAGACCCATGGAGACCACCTCCTAATGTTATAAAAATATAAATAGCAAAATGTTACAAGTGAAAATTTGAGAGGAGTGTTAAATTTTTAGTCTGTTTTAAAAAGTACCATCTCATGGCATATAATTGGGTTATATTTCAAATTTAAAATAGATATTCTTATTTTGAACTATTTGAAAATCTTATCGTTTTTCCTACAGACTATGTGATAAGCAACTACTTGAAAAATTTTCTCCATTCCTTCCTCTCCCACTTACTTTTAAACAATTCCTTTGTGCATAATCTTCTACCAGGTGCTGTTGGGACTATGGAAGAAGTAGATGATTCAGTCAATGCCCTTGGTTTTATAACATGTTAGAATGATGAAACAGGCTTGCATAAAACAACTGAAGTAAATCTATCCATTGCTTGATGATGAAAGACCAATGATGTCAGAGAAAAAGTTGAGCCAAATCATTCTGTAACATTTCTATGAAGAACAGTTACATATTTTTAATTGGTTTGCATTCCCATAGCCACAGCCACCCTGGTTCCTAATAGCTGTGGAACAGAAGTGTGCAGTTCGGCAAAATACATGCTGCCTGATACTGCGCACCGCCCCCCTCCCCAATTCTCCAGGTCTTCTGTCTGATCTCATCTCCATTTCTCTGCCTCTCTCTCTGATGTGTGAAGTGTAGGAGTATTCGTCTAAAGGGGTTTAGTTGTTCAGGCTTTTTGGTGGGAAGAAAATAGCTCGTAGGTGGAATTCACCTGAAAAAGCCTCCCCTGTGCAACACGGGCATTGATCCTTTCCACATGACAGTGTCAGAGTATCTGACCGGGGGCAACCTGCTGCTTACCCAGTTCCTATTCACTCCTGTTTGGGGGTGGAGGGGAACACTTAACTTGAAATCACTGAAAACCCTACTTTAGAGTCCCTAGGTAACTTTTGTTGAGACAGCTAGGTAATGCTGTAGCATGTTTGAGTAATGCCAAGTGCTTCTGTGCCGTAGTCTTGCTCCCCACCTCCGCTCTGTGAGTTAAGGGCTAACTGATCTACCCATGGGAGAGTGTGGCTCAGGAATGCCAAGAGACTTGCCTGAGGTCACATAGCATGTGATAGGGCAAGGTCTAGGACTCAGGCCTTTCTACACCAAGGTCACAATTCCTTTTTGGGTTTTTGGTTTTTGTTGTTTGTAAACCAGGATTTATTTGAGATGAAAACCACCGGATCAGTGCAAAAAAATGGTGTTTAGTCCTTGATTATCTCCCTTTATCAAGTTCAAATGTAATAAGTGGTAGGGTGGTGGTGAGGTAATTATCTAGTTTTGACACTTGCAGCACAAGGGAGTGTCACTCTGTGAAAGAGTGATAACTGAGCAAGGTTTCATTCTACTAAGGACACTTCATGGGCATTTCACAACCTTCCACTCACTTTCCCTGGGACCAGCTCTGTTCCAGAAAGTCTTCCTGGAGCCAGTGCAGCTTCTTAGATATCAGGACATCTCTCCAGGGTCCCTCGCATAACCTGACCTATTTTGTGGTGGGTCGTGACTATTTTTAATGTCTAAGCCACCTTTGAAAGACAAACTGTCACTCTTTGAGAGAATGCAGTCAGTTAAGTCCACAGAAGATTGGCTCACAGAGGGTTGTGCGTGGAGCAGGGCTTGATAAGGAGGTTATACAGCAAGTTATAAGACATTGGACAAAAATGATTATTCTCCTCTATTTTGTTTGGCTTGTATTCAAAACGAGAATTCACAGTCCTGGAGCAAGGGTAGAGGCTCTGTCCAAGGAGTAGGGTGCTGAGCTTTGGCACATGAGTACTATGATCACTTTTGTAGGATCCCAGACCTTTCCAGTGGTTGTAAGGTGGTTTATTGACTTCTGGCCTTTCCATTACAGAACACTGTGAGATTTCAGCATTAGTTAGCCATGAGAAAGAATTGTATATGTCAAAGGCAAGAGATTCAAGTTCTCACTTAAATAGAATTTCAGAAATATTGAAGGGTAGAACCAAACTTTTTGGAGAAAAGAAAAATTTAGAGAGTTTACAGAGAAAAAAGAGAGAGAAGATAAAGTATGAAAGATGAAAGTGTGTCTTTATCTAGAATTCAGATGTTGTCAGATGTAAGCAATGAGAACATGGCCACAAATCACAGAGTGCTTAAAAAAAGTGCAAAGGAGCTGTAGTGAATCCCAAGTGATGCCTTTAGTGGGCAAGGTCTCCTCACAGAGCCCTTCTCCCTGACAGCCAGATTTTTATCTACTTCTAATATCTGTGGTCATCTAGTACTCCAGTCCCTAATCGATTTGCCACCAGCAAGGTCAGGCTGGAGTAGGGCAAAGGAGAGGCTCCACTGACATCCTTAAGATAACTGAGGAGACAGCTCTGGCCCCAGGTCATAGTCAGCCAGAGAACCCATGGCAGAGTCCCTGAAGTTTGGTAATGGAGCCCCAGACGTGAAGTTAGGTATCCTATGAATTCCATTTCAGAAGGCAGGAAAAGCACAATGCATTTTTTAAAGAGTAGCTGGCAATTATAAATATTGGCTTTCGCACTATTGAGTTCCATAGGCCACCATGGCGTTTCTACTAGGTTCCAAACTTCCAGAAGTCTGGAGCTTCATAGTCATCTGTAATGGTTAACTCCTTTATTTATTGTTTTAAGTTTTAGCTCTTACAGGGAAAAGTTTTATTTCCCTGGAAATCACGTGATGCTCCTCTTTGCCTGAAGGTGATCAATCAGCAAATAGTCGGTAAAGATGTGTTTTGTGGCAACCCAGAAACCCGCGATAGGCTTTGTGACAGACAGTTCACATGAAGTACAGGTCATTAACAAAACTAGGAAGGCCAGAGAGCAAGGAGACCTGTGATCAGGTCAAGGGCGAGTATTACCACCCAATGGAGGTCACAGCAGGCTATGTAACAGGAGAGTTATGCCTCCACATTCTAACCCACCTGACGCTACAAAAGTATATCTATGCAAACACTACAGTTTTTTTGGAGATACATGTGTAGCAAAAGGAAGTCTTTTGGATTTTTGAAGTAACTTTTGAGAAATGTTGTCTTCTAATAAATAGTTCTTTAAAAGCAGTATGTTTTACTGTATTTAATACAATCATTGCTTTTTTATTGTTGTTGATATCATTAATAAAATGTGCATGTTCTTCTGATATCGATACTCTTAACTGCTTTTATAACTGGATTTGGATAAATAAGGTTTTAAAGACTGGTTTGTCAGCTTTTTATCTAAGAAAGATAAAAGGAAGTGTTTTCAGTAATGACTCATAAACTGGATGGTAGTACCCACTCTACTAACCCTTTCCTCAGGATTTATGCCAGACAATACTGGAAAGATTTTTCTAGTTATCTTTACTGTCGCTCACCTCATATTTCCTGGGTGAAGAGAATATCATATAATGTTTTCTTTTATAGATTACATCAGTGACTGTCACCTGGGTTTTTCTTAGTCTATAGGACTTGGGGTAATTAAAGACAGTGGGTAAATGTTTCAGATTGATTAATCTCATCTATGATGGGCTTGGCGGTTCTACCTTAGGATACTAGTTAAACTCATATGACTTAATAAATCTATAAAAGTCTGATCTTACATGAGCTATGATTGTGTTACTTTGTGCTGTTGAAGATTTCCTGAAAATTGTTAATGCTTATTATGTATTTAGTCATGCTCTCATCTCAAGGACCAGGGGACCTCAATGAATCAAGAATTCTTGGTTATCAGATGTTTGTGATCACACAATAGCTAGACAATAATAAGTGGCATAAGGAAGAAAAACTCTACTGCAGATTTTGCTGATACCCAAGGAAACCTGATGCAGGGTTTTCAAAACAGAGATAAAGAGGGCTGAATATAACAACGTTGTAGATTTCTCTCAAAGATTCCTCCTTTTCCCCTCCATTTATTGGATGTTAAATCCAGTTGAAATACCTCCTCCAGAATATCTATCCAGGATGATAATAGTAGAGAAGCAGAAGAATAAAATGATAGAAAGGGGTGGGACTGTGTTGTGGGGAAGAGGGAGTTGTTACTGTTGTTTAATTCTGCATTTGAGATCACTTTTGGAGGAAAATTGCCTTAAAGTGGAAAGATCTGAGTAGCAGATCACTCCACAAATTGTGCTTTTTACTCTTCCATAGTGTCTGACAGGCCACTGAGCGAGCATACCTTTCTCTAAAGTGCTTCTTGTGGCTTAAGGTCTAAAAGTAAATGCTGCTTCTTGTCAAGGCAGAAGAATAATGTGGCATATTTTCAAGATTCTTCCTGGAGCTCAGTACTTTTATCTATCCAGAGGCCCTTGCTGGTCTCCAGCGTCACAGAGGAGCCAAATTCAGGAGGGATTCTAGAGGAAAACTGCCCACCTCAAAGACTCCTGGGACACTGGCTCCTTGAGGTTGAAGAGTTCTTATGATTTTTTTTTCCCATACAGCCAGGAAAACACAGGAGAAAGAGTTTTCTCTCTCTTCTCACTTTGTCGTGAGACCGCTTCCCCCCAATGACTCTTTGAATTGGGGAGTTGAAGAGGTTCTCATCTGACACAATGTGAAAAAGATCTTCTGGAAAGAAAAGATGTTTAAAAGGCAGAACACCGTAATGAGACCCTGATTAAAAGGAGGTTGTCCTCTTTAGACTAAGATTTTTAGAGAAGCATGTAATTGGCATCAATTTCTAGAGAAGAGTATAATGTTCATAAATGACAAATTGTTGTTAAAATGTTTTTTTTGTGTGTGTGAGCCCACCAAACCCAGAAAACACTAGTAGACCCGGGTCTCCAGTGTCCCCAAACTTGGAAGAGGGTAGAGTGGGAGCCATGTCGGTGAGCTGTGGGTCTCCTGACTGAGAGGGATGATGGCATGGTCTAAAATTCCAGGTTTCTCCGGGAGCCCCACAGGGCTCATGCTTATAGGGCCTCACAGTCCTGGAGGGTCACATTGTGAAAATCAGATAAACATGAAGTGACTTGAGTCAGACAATGTGTACTTTTTGTCCCCTTTGGAACCCCCAAAATATTAAGGCTATAGCACTATTCTTTGTCATGTACTGCCCTGGATGCTGACCTACCTCACTAGTCCACCTGGAACACGAAAGCAGTCAGCGTGGAGGTGAGCAACCCCACCAGTGATCTGACCTGGATTCCCCCAAGCTCCCTCATCAGAACCGCAGCGCAGTTTTGTGGGGGAGACTCAGACTACGAGGGAAGAGACCAGCTTCAAAGCCGACCTGTGCTAGCCGGCAAGTTACTTCCTCTGAGCCTATTCCCTCACACAGGAAATGAGAATAACACTACTCACCTCAAAGAGGTGTTGCAAGGAGGAAAAATCTTGAATATAAAAGGCTGGCTATAATAGAATAAGTTCTCAGATGCAGAATGCAAGCAGTGTGTTTGCTGACCTACCTGATATTCTTGACGATGGTCCTTTGGTGGGTGGCTGGTCATCTCATTGGGTTTGCTTACTGACTATCAGACTATTATTATCTTGGCTTCTGAGCTAATATATAGACTAAGATAGACTATATATCTCCTAGAGCAATATCTAGAAATAGAATGTAAAGCTTAGAACTTTTACTTTTTTACTTCCCTCATCTTACCTCCATTCTTTTCAGCTTCCTTAATTCCTTTCATTCTTTTTTCTTCCCCTATTTCTATAACAAACAACATATTTGTGTGTTTACAAAAAGCAAATACAAAATAGTGTAGAAGGTATTCCTGTATTGCTTTCAACAAGTTTTAAGATTTTATACCTCTATGAAAAAAAAATCAAAATTTCTACCACTAGTATTTTCTGGTAAATTTTAGAAAGTTTTTTTCCACAAATAAATTATGATCACTGAAAAAAATTATTTATTTCTTATGAAGATAGCATATGTGTAATAATTGGTTAGAATATCTTGACTTGAGACTAGTGATTACCAGAGGGAAGTGGAAAGGAGGGAAGTAGATGGGGTAAAGGGGGTCAAATATGTGGTGATAGAAAGAAATCTAACTCTGGGCAGTGAACACTCAATGCAATAGATAGATAGATAGATAGATAGATATGACTTATTATTGAATTGTACACTTGAAACCTACTGGATTTCATTAACCAATGTCACCATAATAAATAAATTTAAAAATATATATACTGACTTGAAACATCAATAGAGGAGAAACTATATTTAGAGGTATAATAAAATAAAATTTAAATATATGTGCCACTGTTTTAAAAAAGTAAGGCATTTGGAAGAAAAACTTTCTAAAGCTTTGGTCACTGTTTAAATGTCCTTCAAAACATTTATAAACAGTTTGAATCCTTCTGAATGTGTATTTTACAGATTTAAAATGGTACTAGCTAATCTTAGCTTCTTGGCCATAAAAGGAGAGGAAAAATGTATAGTATTGTATACATGGAAAGTGAAATAAGTCATGGGATCTTATGGTGACATCCAAAATGTAAGATATAGCAATCCATAGAATTTTTTTTGAGGTGCTTTGTTATGGTTCTTAAAATAGACTATTTTGGACATAGTTATTTTTATTGTGGTAAATTATATATACCATAAAATTTACCATTTTAATATTTTTAAGTGTATAATTCAGTGGCATTGGATACTTTCACAAAGTTGTGCAACCATCACCACTATATTCCTAAAACTTTTTCGTTATCAGAAACTCTGCATCCATTAAACAGTAACTCATTTTCTCCCCCGCCACCCCAAACCTGGTAACCTCTAGTATACTTTCTGTCTCTATGAATTTCCCTGTTATAGGTATCTCATGTAAATGGAATGATAAAGTATGTGTCCTTTCTGGGGGGATTTGGCTTATTTAATCTAGAATGTTTTCAAGGTTGATTCATATATAAGATTTTCCTTTTTATGGCTGAATACTATTCTATGTGTGTTTATACCATATTTTGTTTATCCATTCATCTGGTGATAGGCCCTTGGATTGTCTCTAAATTTTGGCTATTGTAAATTAATGCTTCAGTGAACATTATTTGTATTCATTTGAGTCTCCAATAATTAGGGTTTTAAAAGGTATCTTTCTGTAGGGTGAGATTTTCAATGAAAAGGTTTAAGGGCGCATTAATGAATATCATCCACGCGTTGTCATGAAAACCAGCTCTTAGGGGTGTATGGTGCAGTCTCAGCAGTTCAAGCTGACCATATGCCTATGGACACTGCAAACACAAAACACAGTGTCCATCAGTCAGAGGCAACCACCTGGAAAACACACAGTGACATGTTAATGAGATAGAGATGTGTCTGCGGATCCCCGTGAAGAAAGCATTACTACCAGCATTGATCGAAGAGGGGGGACATCACCTCCAAGGAGGTGTCCATCAGAATGACCAAGGCGATCAAGTCCTCTCTTGACTGTAAGGGAGAAGAGGAGCAAATACAAGATTATATGCAATGGATGGCATGTTACAAATGTGGAATGAGGAAAAATAAATTGATGAAAACCACATGGCTTCTGTTCTTGAAGACAGATGAGGGGGCTACCAGGAACCCCCTACAGGGATGGAGACGGGAATAATGTTGATGGCAGCTGATACCAAGGAATGAGAAGGTATCAGCAACAGGGTATGGTGAAAAACATAACAAGTGGGAACCCTCTCTGTGGGTTAGAGACAATGAGATCTATAGGAGACAAGGCAAGTAAGAGAGAAATGTGAGAAGAGATGACACAGGAGATTAGGTGGGATGTGTATGTCCTGCCCCTTCTCAGGTCTTGAAAATGTGTCTGTGCTCACCTGTCATCACAATGGCTGCTTCTGTCCTGCTTTACGTTGCCGTTTCTGTGTATTCCTTCTCTTTATCCATTTCATTCTTAATCATTTTTTGGTAGCTAGAGTCTTCTCTACATTTTATAGCCTGAAATAACCTGCTAACTTCACAAAGAACATCTCTACCCTAGAATGTTAATTCACAATTAAGCTCATTCAAAATGTCCTAATTTCTAACAAAACATGCAATATCTGCCCAGAGTGAAAGAGACCTTGTGACAAGACCTTGTGTCCATTTTCAGTCATGTGGAAGAAAACAGACTCTAAACCCAGAAATGATCAGAAATTATCAGGGTGGTGAGAAATAAAGAATGAGGAAAACAATGTCCAAGAAAAGAACCACACCATGGAGAGGCCTTCCTATCCTCTCACAGATGCAAAGCCAGCTGGCAGCTCCCACGAGGGGCCGAGGTGGGACACATGGGTCCAGCTTGTTAGAAAGGCCTGAAAAGTGCACACTCGCTTTTCTCATTTTTTTCTAACTGGATGTTGGTTTATATCCAGACAAGATTTCATACGTTTGCTCATCTGGCTCATGCTATGACCAAAAAGGACATATTTTTCCAGCATGTTCCATTTCACACTCTGGGTGCTTCTCAGGCAGAAGCTGTTGTCTGGAAGAGGTTTTTGTTCTTTATATTCCTTTCCTCTGCTTCATGCTTTTACTTATCCTTTGGTTCAGCTGATCTCCCTCAACCTTATTATTCACTTTATGTTAATATGTTAAAGAAAAACCTTGTCAGTCACAAAGACAAGTGCCTCTCCTTTGAAAATTGGGATCTGCTAGGATGTGATAGCAGGGGAGGGTGTGCGCTGTCAGCATTTTTCTCATTGTAGTTTGACTCATCCTACACATTGTGTGCAAAGCCTTTTTTTTTTTTTTTTTTTTTTGCCATTGGCTCTTGGCATACTTAATTGCACTGTGAAAAATCTGACCTACTTATCCCCGTGAAATGATAGAAATAATGCTCACTTAATATAAAAGAGACTTTTTTGGTTAACATTTCTTCTGTAAATTATTAACAGACAATAGTAAGATATTTTCACAGTAGGTTTTCTGTGACCTGTGATATGAATTTTGAGTTCCAAATTCCACTCCATATGTAAAAAAGTATACATAGAAACCACATAGATGAAAAAATTTACACTCCAAATACATATTTCCAATGCAGAGTGAAAAAGACATTTCTGTACATATTGGTTTTTTTCCTAGAGAGAGAAGAAAGCTGGAATAATTAATAATGGCTCTTACTCTCTACTTTGCATATAAAAGGGGGGATGATTAGCATTTGAAAATATTAACCAAGGAAAGAATTATGATTGTTTAGCAGGCCAACATCTGCTTTTTATGACTACTACTTATTAAGCATATTACTTCATTTAATCTTTACAAGGACCCTTTATATAAAGTAAGTATTAATATTATTCCCACTTTTAAATAAGGAAATCAAGGTATCAGGAGCTGAAGGAACTAGTCCCAGTTCACAGGCCATGAGTGATATACCTGGATTTGGACATGAATGCCCTTGTTTCCCTTTTACACATGTAGTTTATGTGCATTCACATGCTTACTGGAAAACTGAAAAATTTGTGTAGATGCCGGGTAGGTTTTGAAATAAAGTTTATTATCTAGTGCAAAAAAAAAGTTATTTGAATTTTCAAAGTTTTTCTAGAGCCATATCCATGAAAGCTTTTAAAAACCAGTTGAAATTACACATTCAACTCTGAGAGATCTTAGGTGCTATTACTCCAGATAATAAAAAGAGAAAAAAATAAAATGCCAAAGGAGAATCAAAGAACAATTGTGGAGTACAGAGATGTGTGGTCAGAACAGTGTAGTGCTGACTGACATGAAGCATGAGCTGCGTGACAAGTAGAAAAAGTCAGTTGGAGGAAAAATAGCCTTTCCACTGGCATTTTCCTATTTGCAGGATATTTGCTACTTAAATCTCTGAGAGACTTTTTCTTTGAATACCAGTTAATTTTTCAAAGCACTTTTGTATCCCCAAGTAGATGTTTGCAGCAACCATGCGTGTGCACCTCAGTAAGGGGGAAGCAGAGGAGGTGGGAGTGGAAGGGACTGGCCCTTGGCTGCTGACTTTCCTTCTAGAAACCTGCAAAAGGGGTGAAGACATGAGAAGGATGGAAACATGGTACAGCCACCAAGGACATGTACAGTGCTCTGGTGAACCTGAGGGTCAAGAGATGACTGACTGAACAGATGGCAGACAGGCAAAGCAAAGATACCTCAACTCTAAGTCACTGTGCTCTCGGTGGCCTCATCCCTCTGCTTCAGAGGCAACTGGTATGGTTGAGCAGAACACTCCAAAGCGAAGTGTGACTTTCTCCTTGCACCTGCTTGGGTGCATAAATGCCTTTGCAAGCCTCAGTTTGCTCCTGATCAGTGAGGGACCACAATTCCTATTGTCCGTTCTGGAAAGTGCATATGGCAAGGTGCTGCACACACTTGGGGTATCCTTCCCTCCTCACATGGTTTCTCTAGGAGATACATCCCTCTTTGCCAACCCAGTCTACTTTGGGTGGGAGTGATTTTGTTGCACAGTAGAATCAGAATCTAAGGGGTGGAAGGACTTGGGACATCCACTTTTATCCTTATCTCAGAAGTAGGCATGCAGGCTTGTCAGAGATGAGCGATTTGTCCCAGTGGGGAATGGCCAAGCATCAGGGAAGGAAGCAGGACAGCTTTCAGGCAGAAGGTACTTCCTGATTAAGCCACTTTTACTGTCAACTCAGAAACCATTAGACTCCAGCTTAATTGCACAAATGGATTTACATAAAGCCCAGGGAGGAGCCATCCTCCTAAAGTGCTGCCTTGAGTCTGAATAAAGAACACCCTTACCCTCCTCTATCTAGATGATGTCTTCTAAATCGTTATAGCTTCTACATAAAGATATAACAACATCTGCATTTTCTCATACCAGTATTACATGTAAAAAACTGGTTATAGATTTGGTGTCATTTAGAAGACAAAAAACTAGAGTGATATGGCTATAACAGCACAAAGCAGATTCTGCACACAAGAAACATGCACTAATGAGCAGTGCAGCCCTGCATTTTGGCAGGGCCATGCTGTGGAGTGACACCTAACAGGGCCACCTCCTTCGTTCTCAGTGAGAGTTCTGTCTGGTGAGCCCAAACAGCTCCAAAGAGCTGTTGGAGCTCTTTGTGGGAGAGGAGCAGCTATGTGTGTGTGTGTGTGAGAGTGTGTGTGTGTGTGTGTGTGTGTGTGTGTGTGTGTGTGTGTGTGTGTTTTAGGGTGGAGACATGCTTCAGAGCTGCTGGGAGAAGCTTCGTGGGCCCTCATGGTGGCTGCTGTGCTTTAGCTGTTGAGGGGCTGCAGTGGAAACACACGGTCTGGCAGGTGATTATGCTTTTAAACACTGTCTGGGGTGTTCTGTCTGATCAGTAATATATGCTAGCAGAAATATACATGGTTTGGGATGTCAAGAATCTTAGTCCATGTGTTCACAAAACAAGACAGGACCACAGGTAATAAAACTGGCTTCCTTGCTTTTAATCACCTAAAACCATGGCTGTTTTTATTTTGTGGAATGCTGGCTCCTAGCCTGGTCCTCCTCAGGGCAGGCTGGGCAAGGTTGGGCAGGGTCGGGCAGGGCAGCCCCTCCCCTCTGCTCTGCCTTGTGACCATCCTTAGCCCAAGGCAACTATTGTTCCTGCTGTGATGTTGTACTGGGCCCCGGTTACCTCCTGCTGGAAGCGTGTTTATTTCCCAATGCTCACTGGCTGGCACACCTCAGAAGGCAGGGCTGGCTAGCCCCTTCCACAACATCCTAGCAGCTCTTGGCCTCTAGGTGTTTCTCAGGTTGCAAGAGCAAGTGGCATCCCACCCCTCGCCCTACAGCTCAGTTGCCGGTCTTGCCTAATTGAATCATCTGCAGTTCCCTGAATGGTAGTGGAAGCTCTTGGACAACTGAGAGAGGCTTTTGCTCCATAGAAATCATGACACCGTGGGCAGCATCACCATATTCCCCTTAAATCACTTTGAGTGTTCTTTGGTGTTAGAGGTGGGAATCCAAGTTGCCACGGCCTGGATGGAGAATTGTTGAAGATTTACCCAATGGATAGGGATGGCTTTATGTAGAATGCTAACCAGAGACACTTTTGAGATTTCAGAGCTTTTTCATAGATGATTAATAAAGCAGAGCGGTGGCTCCAGATAACAGGGCTCCTCGGCCAGACATGGGTCAGCAGGTTGACCTCTGCCTGGTGGGGGAGCCCCTTTGAGAGGAAGCCATCAGCCTGGAAGGGTGATTAGAATCTCAGATCCATTCGCTGTCCCCAAATGTCCATTAGGCCCTTCTTTGTCTTCTGTGTGAAGATCTATTTGATGATCCCCAGCAACACAGAGCTAGTCATGCCTGAGGGCTAATCTTCCAGCTTCATTTCCTGTTCATTGCTGTCTCACTTGAGGGCCCACAGTTCATCAGTCTTGTCCATTACTTCCAGGACAGGCAACGCAGTACAAGGCTTAGTGAGGGTGTTTGCATTGTGAGTCAATTCTATTGTCCTTAAAATACAACATCTTTTCTGATTTGGAAAAATAATATATATTAATTTTTATTATTTCATAGAAATGCAAGAAGTCTATAAAGAAAAACATGATGTCACCCATAATTCAACTGCCCATTGATAAGACCTGTTAGCATTTTAGTGTATTTGCTTCCAAACATTTCAAAGATATTTAATCTAGGTGAGATTAAATTACATTTATGTTTTATTTTATCCTGAATTTCAAAGATTAGCATTCAATAAAAAATTTCCCATGTCATTTAAAATTTTTAGTAATCATAATTTTTAATGGCTGTTTGGTATTATATTAACTGTTTTCAGTGAAACTGGAAACTTGTGTGCATAATGTTTTTCTTTCCAACATTATGACAATTTTTAAACATAGTAAAGCTTAAAGAATTTTATGGTGAACAGATGTATCTCACTACCTACATCCGGTAATAACATTTTACTAGATTTATCACATATCTACTTATCCATCTGTTTACCTATTAACCCATCTTATTTTCTGAAGCATTGAAAATAAATTGTAGATACTAATTACTTTCCCCTAAATACACATTAACTAGAGCTTAATTTTTGGTTATACTTTTTTTGAACTAATTCGCATATACTGAAATGCACAGATCTTATTAGGTTTACATTCACTGAGCGTTGACAAATGTGTGCATAAATTTTCACAGTAAAATAGTGCACTCTATTATTTAGAACAATATTCAAAGTCAAATTAGAAGGTCCAAAGAGTGTGGTGGCAGACTTTTATGAAGTAGTATCACACGTAATTCAGAACTTTTCATATGGTCTTCTATTTGAAAGCTAAACAAATAAACAAAAGTACTAAATATTTTCTCATGTTACATGCACCTGAAAAGAAATGAGTGATGAATTTTCTCTGAAAAGTGGGCAACATTTTAATATACCTTTTCTGTGTGTGTATTTTTTGACTTCGCTTTATTTTTCAAAGTACTTCTAATTCCTCATTAGACTAAGGAAATAATTTGCCTCTCTTGATGGACTGGTATATTTCCTTCCAGTAGACCAGTGGGAGCCAGAAACAGCTTATTAAAAAAAAAAAAAAACAACAACAAAAAACCCCATAAACCTTATCTTTAGTCTTACAGGCAAATGGTCTACATTTCTGTCAATTTTGAACTTTTATGAATGCCCAATGGCCACTTACTGGTCACTTAGCAAGTGAGTCAGTAGAGGCTTCTGAACAGTGGATTCTAATTCGATATTTCTTATAAGCTTGGTGGTGTTGCTACTGGCAAGGATGTGCACGTTGAGAGTCGGGATTCCTACAGTTTTGGGGAAGAACACTTTGGTTCTGGTGCAGTCATCATTATGGTCTTGCAGTGGTCATGATTTCCTATTTTTCTTTTTACATACTAATAACTTACAGTTTTACTTTATCATCTTACATTTTATTTATTTTGTCATGTTTTAGTCGAGGCTACTGTAGTGTAGTATGCTTTAGCCAGCAATTTTCTATCACTAGGTCTCAAGATACATGTCTCTGAGGTTTAAACTGAATCAGCTAGCCCATGTTGCAAATCAAACATGTGTCACATTCCCCAAACGTGCATGTGTGGCTACCTGTCATTTTTATCATCATGTTCTTTACCCAGGAGAAAGTGCCATTTGATAGGCCGGGTGTGCTGGCAGTCTCTCTCTGTCCATCCCAGGTGGCCCTCATGACCTGGACGGTGCTGCTGTGTCCTTACTCCTCTTCATCTTGGCTGCCGAGAATCCCAACCCGGCTGACTTTTATGACTGTATCTTTCTTCAACCAAAGTGTCTCAATATCATTTTCCTCCTTTTCTCCTCATTTACATTGTGGTATTTTGTCCTCTGTTAATAGTTTTCTGTCTTTTCCAAATAAGGACTTTTGCGTCTACAGCCTCTGGTCCTTTCAGAAATCATCAGAGCGCCCACAAATTTTTATGGCTATGAGGTACTGCGTGAGAAGAGCAATTTGCAACTGTTCCTAGAATAGTTCTTTGTGCTCCTTCGCTAAAGAAAGGAGAGACTCTTTGGATGAGAAAACTCAACAATTTGGGGCTTAGCAACCTTGAGAAAACAAAAAGAAAAACAGCTCAAACAGGGAGACTGGGCTGTGGAAGCCTGGAAGGCAGCTCTGAGGACTGAGGCTGTGGCTGGGAGCAAGGGCTGGAGGCAGGGTCAGGTTGGTGCCCCATCCCCGAGTTTGGGGCACCTTGAACCATTACCTAACTTCTGACTGTGTTTTCTTGTCTATTAATCGGTGATAATAAAATATGTCTCTTGGGGGTCTTGTGAAAATTAGATTAGATGTGTAAAGAAAGTTTAGCATTGTGCCTGGCACTCGTGAATGCCCAGCCAGTGGTAGTTGTTAATACCGTGTCAGCCTCCCAAATAGGGCTGGGTGGGTTGAGGGATTGGGGTGGGAGAGGGTTTCTTTTATGTCCATGGAAGGTTTTCCACCGAATCTGAGGGTAGTTTATGTCTATTGAGTCCTGAGCGCAACTGGTGCATCTGACTTCAGCAGAGTACTGTGATTCCATGGTGTGAAGGGGACCAGTCTTCCTGAGAGCTATTTCAGGGGCGACTGGGATGGTGGGGAGAGGGAAGTGGGGAAGGCTTCTTCCTCCCATAATTTTACCACCTCAAGATGATCACTACTAACATTTGGATCTATGTTTCTCCCATCCACTCTACTAACAAACACATATAATACATATGTATATTTATATTTTACTAGATATAAATCGAAGTCACAAAATAGATGCTGTTTGTAACCTATATTTTCCTTTTAATATATTTCCTGAATCTTTAAGTATTCTTCAAAAACATTATTTTAATAACCTCCAGTATTCATTTACTGTTATAAAAGGTACTGTGATGATCATTCTTACCCATAAATGTTTGCAGATATTTCTGCATTTTTCTTTAGGGTACATTCCCAGAGGTGGAATTACTGGGTCATGATGTATGCATTTGTCAGGATGAATTGCCCACTGGAAATGCTACAGGACGCCCCCATTCTGTGTGGAAGTACCTGCCTCCATAGACACTTGCTAACATTGGGTGTCATGCTTTTCTTGGTTTGTAAATCTTGAAGTGAAAAAAATGGTATCTTGTTTTAATTGCTCATTATGTGTTTATTGGCCATTTATTTTCTTATTAAGTTTGTTTTCCTATTGCTTGTAAAACATTACTTATCTATCTTGTGTTAGGAAAAATGTTTTTCATTTTGCCATTTGCTTTTTGATACTGTAAATGGTTTCTTTTGGTATATAAAAATTGAAAATATCACCAATCCATTTTATCAGTTTTTCCCTTGGATGTTTTGGCTTTTGTTTCTGTGTTTATAAAGGCCACGCCCCAAGAACAAATAGAAATTTATATCTTTTCTTCCTAGTTTATGATTTCTCACATCCAGGTTTTTTAATTCATCTGGAATTTTTTGATATATGGTATGGATCTCACTTTTTTTTTTTTCCTGATAGACAGTTGTTCCCCCGACCTATGCCAAATAGCCCATTCTTTACTGTTTTAAGATGCTACCTGTGTCAATTGTTAAAATCTTATATACTCTTGAATCTATTTCTAAGCTTTGTTTTGTTC
Organism: Eidolon dupreanum; assembly: GCA_028627145.1. Lineage (NCBI taxonomy): Eukaryota > Metazoa > Chordata > Mammalia > Chiroptera > Pteropodidae > Eidolon > Eidolon dupreanum. Next base: position 45,796,462 of record CM053504.1, on the reverse strand, counting down.
CATTGATCTATTCTTGTACCAGCACCAAACCATCGTATTATATTTTTATATCAAATAGTACAAACCTACTGTCATTATTCTTCCTTTTCAGTATTCTTGGCTGTTATTACCAATCTATTTTTCTAGCTCAGAGGTCAGGAAACTTTCTGAAAAGGCCACTTACTTGACTCTGCTCTTATGGCACAAAGCAGCCACAAACCATAGTAAAAGGGGTTGTGCTTCAGTAAAATGTACTTACAAAACGGGCTGTAGGTTGATTTGTCCTGAGGACCATAAGTTACCAACCCTGCCATCCTCTTACCTTTCTCACAAATACACAAAAAGTACACACATACACACACACACACACACACGGTGTATATATGTACATCTGTTATATGCTATATGATATATATATATGGAGAGAGAGAGGAATTTAGATAAAATGACATCATACTTATACCATGATTTGTTAGAAAGTTCACAGGACTCAGGGGCAATTAGCATTCAGGACTCAGCAAGAGGAAAAGACCTACTGGGCAGGCTTAGGAATCTGTGCACAAGCACCCTCTTGGCTCCCTCTCAGCAGGAAGGCTCATCCAGACTGTGCTCCCTTCTCCAGCACCTAAATGCAGCAACCGTGATTCTGCATGGATTTTCAGAGACTTCTGTCTCCACTTCTGGCCTTCATCTCACTTCTAGGTAGTTTTATTGCAGTGTGTGCATAATCTGCTTTTCCTTCACGGAGAGAATGTGATGCAATGTGGGGTAGCTGGCAGAAGGCAGGCTCGCTGCACTCACCACCTTGATTGCTACCATAGTCCCAGAATTAAATCCCTTAGATTGAAGCTTTGGGGACAGTTTCTCTCCCTGCTTCTTTATTATAACTCTTCTCTGTAATGAACCATCAGAAGTGCTCATTTCACTCAGCTCATTTTAATCAAAGAAACTCCTTCACTGCAGTGTGAAAAATCTTGGAAAACCTACTTATTATGAGTAGAAAAACTCAAGCCCTTCTTAAGATTTGCTTAACTTGACCTGCTGGAAGAGATTGGTTCTCTTTGTAGTTTGACCCTGCTTTTACCAAAGGCTAAAAGAAACAAAACCACTTTTTCAGCAGAGTTTCAGAGATTAGCTTCCACATCCCCTCCCCATGCTGATTCTAAAACTATCTCATCCTTTCTCTCAGTTACCTTTTCCCGCCCCCCAGGATTTCAGCTTCCTAGAGGCAAAGGGGTGGCTAGAATTTTAATTGTTTCTTAACTCTGAAATTCATCCAGTAAATGGTATGGTCTAGGCTTCTGTGAGTGAGACACTTAAAATGTAAACAGAACCAAGTTAATTAAGATGAGGTCTGACTTGTGACGCAAGTGGCTTGCATAGGAGCCTCGGCGTGCAGGTTGCAGCAAAGGAGTGAAGCAGAGAAGGCTGTGAGCCCACCTCAGATGAGCCCCCAGAGAACCCATGTCCACACCTCCATTAGGGCACAGATGAAGAGGGGAAGGGGCGGTCATCAGGGAGAATCTCTTCCCATTCACGAGCTTACCAAGGTCTGAACGATAGCCAGCAAGTCTTAACTTTGCAAACTACTTTCTTCCAACTTGTCTCAAGGTTACACAAATCCTTTCAGGTTTCAGGTTCCTTCAATTCTTCCCCTAGAATGCTTCTTGCTCCTCTTCCGGTCCGGTTCTTTCTGTCTTCATACTTCACTGTAGTAGAAACTGTCTTGCCTCTCTGTTATTCCATTTCAGACATCCCTTGGCTTTTTTATTTATAGTCATGTTTATATTTCAGACACATTTCTTGCCTATAGCAAGCAAAGGTCCATTGTAATGTATGTAAAACCCAGCCCACTAGGAGGGACACGGCTAAAGCTACTTTATATATGAATAAATCATGAACTCTTAGAGAACTCTTAAAGAAGATGCAGGTTTAATCATGAATTGGAGTGGGTGGTTCATGGAGAATGCTGCAGCCTGGGTTAGGTCTTCATCATAAATAAAGACCACCCTTTTCTCCCATTCTACCACTTTTTTATATAGCCATTTACCTTTAAGCATTAAAGAAACATCAATTAATTTTGATATTAGCCCAAACAAAACATGATTAGCAAGGCAAGCAGCCTCAGAAATATTGCATACCTGTTTCCAAAGCTTCCTACCTTTCTCCTTTTCTTCTCGTCTTCCCTCCAAGCCACCCTCCTTTTGCATTAAACTGAATAATTGAGGAATACCCCAAATATAATAATTAGGATTTGAAACCTCTTAGGATTCACAGACCTCACCAAGCTATTTAACTACATTTAAACGTTGATTCTAAGTGATTTCTTCATTCCAGTGGAAAAAAAAGTCTCTGTTCAGATGTGTCTCCCTAACCACTGGGGATGGTGTCTGCCTAGCACAGGTGCCACGTGTGACACCCTCCATAACAGAATGTCACTTGGATCTATTTCAGAGTTCCCTGAAAAGAAGAGGCAGTCGGGAAACATACAAAGAAAAGAAAACCTTTAACCAGGTAAGCAGAGGTTTTGTTCTAATGTTACATCTTCTCAAGAGGCAATCACCTCATTTTGAATTTTTTCAAAAAGTGTTAGCATTGTCTTTAAAATATTGAAAGAAGCACAACCTGCCAAAAAAAATTTTGGACTCATTCAGAACCTCTGTGTGGTGAAAATTTTCTTTCCAAACCAACAGCCTCTCCCTTTCGTTTCTCACACTGATAAACTATTGATTCCTTCAATAGATTTGTGTGAGGCATCCTTTGGTGTAGTTCAGGGCTCTGGCAGTTACTCACAGCCAGTAAAAAGCATGTGGCCTTCAGAGTCATTCACACAGAAAAATAATACAGCTACTATCATGGTGGGTCATTCATAAGGCACTGTTTTAAGTGTTGTGGTTGTTTTTTTAAATGCACAAGCTGGACAGTATCTAAATTGTCCTAAATGAATATAAAATGTCCTTACTGAAAGATGGTAAAAGTGTAGCCCTTTCTCTGTACATGGCATGTGTTCTTCAGAACTTTCTTAGACTTTCCTGAACACTTGCTTTACTAGAGACCTTTTTTCTTTTTCTTTCTTTCTTTCTTTTTCTTTTTTTTTTTAAATCACTGCTAATATTAGGTGTGGGAAAGAATAAAGGCATTGTTGGGATATCAGCTCCCCAAGCTCTCAGAGCAAGTGGTAACTAGAGAGATGCAGTAAATCTGGGTAACTAAGAGTCCTGCTGGCTTGCCTCTGTGAATTCCGTACAGATTACCTTTCGTTTCTCTGTTCTTCAAACTCACTGAATCCCAGAGTACCTGTCAAGGAGGGCCAGGCCATGTGAACAGCAGGAATGCCAAAGAGTCACTGTTCTCTTACACCCTCTTTACTGCCCTGGTCTCATTTTGGCATCTCCAACAACAGGGAAATTAAAACCTGTCATCCCCCCTGCTGGGTGCTTGGACCCTCCTGGGCTTCTAGTATGTTTCAACGTATGGGCTCTTGACCAGGAAAGATCTTTTCCTTAAAAGGGTAACCGCTGCCCCGTTCTGGAATGAACAGCATGGCCTTGCCTTCACCCATCGGTAAATCAGGCTGAGTGAGAACAGCCGCTGCCGGCCCTCAGGAGTGTCTGAGCAGCCCTGGGCGCCGGGCATGTGTTCAGTACCCCCTCAGTCTGCAGTGTCATTGAGAAAGGAGTTTCTGTCCAGCAGAGTGGTGGAACGGAGCGCCTTGGGAACTGCAGGTCTGCGATCAAAACTCAAAGGAAACTGGCACCCCGGCGCAAGGTAGGAATGTGAGCAGTCAGCGCTTGGGGTGCTGGTTAGATATCAGACTTGCAAGCCAAAGAATATATACCCATAGCGATATATTTTTGTTGCTTGACAAGGCCTTTCCGGCTGCTGCTGCTGCTGGTGGTGGTGGTGGTCCTGTGTGTGTCCTCCCCTCCATGCCATGCTTGCCTTCTCTGCGTGTGACAGGAACAGTGTCATGTGGAAAGTTTGACTCAACCTTCTTGCTTTCATACTGCATTCCTGGAGCTATCTGATGATCTGTTGAAACCAGAGCTTGATATCCTTCAGCTTAGGATTCTGCCTAGACCCCTCCCTGCAGAGTTTTGGCAGAGTTTTAGAAAGTCTACAGTTACAAGATAAGATAGGTAGCCAGCCTCCCGCTGCTGTAGCTGAGGCTGTGATTCTCCATCTTGTTAGGAATAACTTCCCGCCCCCAGAACAGGCTGAGTCCAGCTCCCATGGCCTCCCCTCTTCCACATGCTGGCCCCAGAAGGCACAGCACCTTCTGCAGCCGCCTCCACAGAGTGAGGAAGTCTGACCCCTTCATTAAATGTAAACACCCCCTTGGCTTCAAAGATTGTCGTTCTTTCAAAAACTGCTTTAGTCTTGGTGTCAGGCCTAGTAGTGCATGGGTGTTGAGTAGAAATGACAGCATGCTTTAATCGTATGTCAGAATTCCTGGTGTGTGTCTAGTTCTTTCCTTAAGGAAAAAGAAGACTTTCTGGATATTTTATCAAACCTCAGATAATCTACAAATCAGACACTCATTAGGATATGTCATAAAATTTTGTTTCTTTAACTGACCTGGGTATAAGTTCAAAGAAATGAAGCAGAATGGTTCTGGTTTATAGTCAGATATGTAGAGAATGGCGGATGGAAGGGGGATGGTACAAGGTTCAAGGTTTCCAGAAATCAAGGTGATTTGAGAGCTTTTTAGGATTTTCTACCCTGAGCATTTATAACTTGAGTGTTTTGGAACCCTTCTGGAAGGCTCGGGTTCCATGTGCCTCTCAGAGATCCTACCCATGTCCTCAACTTGTTAGTTCAAATTTTGGGGAAAGACCCTCAGAAGTGATTGCCTGAGACTTCCTGATCTTGATTTGAGACAAAAACTCCCTGAACTGTGCAGGTAACCCTGCTCCTCGTCTACCTTCTTCCAGCCTGGCCTCCACCATACCAAAGCCTTGCCAGCTGCTAGTTTCCATGGACATCGGGTCAGGGCATTTGTCACAGCAGGTGGTGCTGCTTGAGGTGAGAAGAGGGTGGAGTTCCCTTATGGCTGGTGACATTGTCTTCCATGGTCTCTGCTGTGGTCAGTCTTCAGACACGAAGGTGAATTTCTCTGCTCGAAGGTGGAGATAGGATCACTAAGGTGATTTTGGACAAAGGACAAACACTGGCTATCAAGTTAATGATGGGGCTAAGGGCACAACCCTGTCTTCCTGTCCTAGGATTTTCATTCTTAAACTCATCCCTTTACAAAGTATCCATTGATTTGTTGGGAATCTAGGTTTAACAAAAAATTGAAAAGGGGCTCTTTATTGTCTTACTTTAGAAAGTTTTATGAAGCTGGGGCCATTTAAAAGGAAAATGCCAATTTCTGGTACAAAGTAGGTACTTATTACTTACTAAAAGAATAAATAAATCAACAAATAGGCATGCTTTTCTTTTAATATTAGGATTGACTGCAATACATGTCTTTCACAATCTATCTGTTCTATGTAGGCACTTTAAAAGTATGTATATCATTTCCCCAGCAGTGGCGATAACTCATTTTGCTCAGTGTGACTGGGCAGAGAGCTTTACTTCCAGTTAGTCTCAGAAACCCTTTTTATGACTGTTTAATCAAATACAAACCAAATCCTTAACGGGGTAAGTTCTTATAACACAAGACCTAGTTCTTCTCCTAGTGATATTTATGTTACTCCCTGATGCACAAAAAGGGAGAAAAAAAGCGAAGTTACGGGCTCCTTTCCCCAATAGTAACATGTTTCAGATGAAGCAGAAAGTTAATTTTAGGGTGTTAGAGTATGGAGATTTATCATACATATACAAAGCACTTTGTTGTACATGATTCCATTTGACCTTCACAATGACCTTGTGTTTGAGCGAGGATCCTGCTTTAGACATGAGGAGATGGGTTCACCAGAGCCCTGTGATCAGCCGTGCCGCCACGGGCCAAAGGGGCAGCAGCGGGACTCGGGGCAGCACGTTTGACCCTAGGCCTGGCAGGACCGCTATCCTCTGCTGAGAGGACGGGGTGGGAATGTCTCTCAGAAGGCATGCCGGCGGCGCTGGAGCCTGCTCTCCGTGCGGTAGTGGCTCACGGTCGGCCTTAGATTTTTCCTCAAGTCTTCCCTGGAAAACTTTTTCTTCCATGGGGTTGTGGTGAGGGAAGGAGGGATCTAACTAGGTGGAAGGAGGAAAGTTGGCGGGGGCGGGGGCACCAAGGGAGGTCTTTCTAATATCTTTCTGACTAATAGTGAGATTGTGGCAAGAACATGGGAGAGAATAAGTGTGAAAGCTTCATCAACTCTGCTAGACCATTTGAGCATGAAAGATGATCTCAGAGAGCAGATCCACCCCCAGAGGGTCAACTTCTTCCTGAGATTGGTGACTGTCTTCTGGGAGTGATGAGGTTTGACTGCCATTAGGCATGCAGTTGAGTTTCTCAGTGTGATGGTGGAAGCCTTTACTGAGGTTTTCTGCCCGTGACAGCCCTTTGAAACTTCTGATAGTCGATCAAAGGGGAATGATTCATGAAAGTGGTCACTTTTCCCCATTTGCTGAATGTGATAGAAAACCTTGTGCAAGGTCAAATTGGGAGTTCATATAGCTTTGAGGCTTCGAGACCTGTACTACAAAGGCAGAGTCGACTTTCCAGGTGGCCAAAAAGTGCCCTATTGACCTCAGCCAAGCAGTGTGGGCATTTAGTAGCAGAGAGTCTGCTTCAGTGACCCTCCAAAATCCTCTGGTATTTCAACAAGAACCATTTCTCAGGTTTTGAAACACTTACCTTCCTGCCTTGGGTTTCTGAGTTTATTTTCCTGCTGTGTTACAGCAGCTAAAGGGAGCAGAACATAACCCAGGGCTCTGGGCTGCACTTGCATGGTAGAAGATTGTGAGTAACCCAGGGTATATGTTTGCAGTAATCAATACATACTAACCATCAGAGCTTGGTAATTATTCTGCACCTTGGCTCCCAAATCACCCTCATGCCTATTATCTCATAATTTTGTCCTCATATCATCCTTGTGATACTCTTGGGTTGGAGTGACTGGCAGAGTGGGAGAGGTGAATTGCCATGTCTCAGGTTCTCAGCAAATCAATAGAAAGCCGGGCTCTGATTTGGGGTCACCTGGCCTCCCCCTCCTGGCAGTACATGTGGGTTGCTGGCCACTTTAGATGAAGGAGGCCTGCACAGTGGAGGAAGTGAGTGGCAACAGGTGGGAGTAACTACTGAAGCCTGTCTGCCTGCACCAGGCTGAGCAAGGGGTTCTGTTGTCTCCCACTGGTGCTGGTGATTAGTCAGATTGGACCACAAAGTAATGAGGGATTGCCACATTACTGGCGGGTGCTAGGTTTCATTTCTTTTTCTCTCTCTTCACTCACCACCTGTATAATGGTTTTCATGTGCATGAGTTTTTCCAAACTAATAGTTTGGTTTCTTTTGTTTCTGTGACAAAGCAACAGACTGCAGGCCTTAGACACATCCCCTTTGTGAAGGGCCCCGGCTGTCCTTGGCTTGTTTTGGCCCCTTCTTCACGTAACCCAACATGCTGACAGAAAGATTGGTGTTTTGTGTTTGTGTGTATGTTGGGGGCGAGGTGCGAGGGAAATCATCAAAAACACGAACATTTGGTATTTTCAAATAACCCTTCTCTGGGGCTGTTCTTTCCTGGCAGGATGACAGTGCCGATTTGAAGTGCCAGCTTCAATTTGCCAAAGAGGAAGGTTCCCTGATGCGCAAAAAGATGGCCAAGCTGGGGAGGGAGAAGGACGAGCTGGAGCAGGAGATCCAAAAGTACAAGGCCCTGTATGGCGACGTGGACAGCCCCCTGCCCACAGGGGAGGCTGGCGGGCCGCCCAGCACCAGGGAGGCTGAGCTGAAGCTGAGGCTGAAGTTGGTGGAGGAAGAAGCCAACATCTTGGGTCGGAAGATAGTGGAGCTGGAGGTGGAGAACCGAGGCCTCAAAGCGGAGATGGAGGACATGAGGGGCCAGTGTGAGCGAGAGGGTCCAGGCCGGGACCGCACCCCGAGCATTCCTACCTCACCCTTCGGCGACTCCCTGGAGTCCTCGACAGAGCTCCGCCGACACCTGCAGTTTGTGGAGGAGGAGGCGGAGTTGCTTCGAAGGTCCATATCTGAGATCGAAGACCACAACCGGCAGCTGACTCATGAGTTGAGCAAGTTCAAGTTTGAGCCTCGGCCGGAGCCAGGGTGGCTGGCAGAAGGCGGGGGCAAGGGTGGGCCCACGCTGCAGGAGGAGCTGAAGTCTGCCCGGCTGCAGATCAGCGAGCTGAACGGGAAGGTGCTGAAGCTGCAGTATGAGAACCGGGTGCTGCTGTCCAACGTCCAGCGCTACGACCTGGCTGCCCACCTGGGCCTGCATGCCCCAAGCCCCCGTGACAGTGACGCCGACAGTGACACAGGCAAGAAGGAGAGCGATGGGGAGGAAAGCCGCCCGCCCCAGCCCAAGAGGGAGGGACCCATTGGCGGTGAGAGTGACTCGGAAGAGATGTTTGAGAAGACCTCGGGCTTCAGCAGTGGAAAGCCATCAGAAGCCAGCGAGCCATGTCCGGTGGAGGTCCTGAGGGTCAGGGAGGACTCCGAGTGCTTGGTGAGCATAAAGCACGAGGCTGAGCGGCTAGAACGGACCATGGAGAGCCTCATCACGGACACCGATGGCTTTGTGGATGACATGATCTCGCCAGGGCCTGGTGTCCAGGGGGAGGGTGGAGAGAAGGAGTCCCAGCTGTTGGGGACCATCAATGCTAGGATGAAGGCTTTCAGGAAGGAGCTCCAGGCCTTCCTAGAGCAGGTGAACAGGATTGGGGATGGCCTGAGGGAGCGCCTGGAAGGCCTGTCCCCCTTGCCTCAGCTCACAGAGTCTTCCAGCTTCCTCTCCACCGTGACCTCCGTATCCCGGGACTCCCCCATCGGGAACCTTGGGAAGGAGCCGGTCCCGGACTTGCAGGTAAGGGGGCTCCTGGCTCTGCCTCCCTGCTCGGTTTTGCTGTTCTTCCTTCTCGCTGGCATTGCTGCACTTGAACTCATTCTGCTCACAGCTGCTTGGTTATGATTTCAAACCTGCATTGTACTAAAGCCTCAAGTGACAACCAAATCCTTTCTATTGGTTGAGTTTCTTTTTTCTTTTATTTTTTTAAGTTCTCTTTTATTTCCTTGTTTCCTTTTCCTTTTTCCTCTCATTTTTAACTGTGCCGTTGCCCTTGGCTTAGAGGTCCTCCCTCATGACACAAGGCTAATCCCAATGGAAGAGATAGGGATCGACGCAGTCCATCCTTTCTCCTTTTTGGTGTCTCAGACGACCAGCTATCCTGATGAAGAAGCAAAGTGGAGTTTAAAACAAAGTGCAAACTCATTTCACAGTCAGGATAATTAGCAGACTTGCTCAGGAGCATTTGCGACCCTACTTGGGTTTTCTGCCAAGGTGACCCAGTACAGTTCTGAAAAGCCTTAGGCAGCCAGGCCCACCCACCCCCACTGGAAGATGAGCCAGAATGGTTTTGATGGAAAACCTCGCTGCCAGCTTGCCCCCGCTGCCCTCCCGAACGAGGGTGAGGGCGGAGTGGAGCAGCCCTCTCAGGACCGCTTTCCTATGCGTCGCCCTTGGGTGCATGACCCAGCCACGCCCTGGAATATGGCTTTGGCTGCTCGACCACAAGCAAGGAAGGAGGACTCTTGCTTCCGTATCCTTCGTGGGTAGTGTGCTTGCAGTTATGTCTGTGATTCACGCATCCCATTGCATGCGCCTCATAACCAGTGTTTTGCATCCCCCCCCCCTTTTGCTTTTCAGATCTTTCAGCCCATCGTTTTGCTCATCCTCATTTTGGTTCTGTTCTCTTCACTCTCTTATGCCACTGTGTTTAAGTTGGTTTTCCTGTTCATGCTTTTCTTCGTCTGGTAGTTACCTCAGTTGTCTGCTTTACCCATTTTTGTTTTCTTTGTCCCTCCTCCCCATCCCACCCTTGTCTTTTGTTTTTTATTTAAAATTAAAAAACAACAACAACCAAATCCCTCCCATGCACCTAACAGTCCAAACTGAGAGATCAGATGGAGTGGCAGCTGGGTCAGGAGCGAGGGGACGAGCGGGAGCACCTGCACCTCCGAGCCGCACGGGAGCTGCACCGCCGAGCCGACGGGGACATCAGGACCTGCCGCCTGGGAGGCCACAGCTGTTTGAATCTCGAGGTTAGCGAGCTGGCTGGTCCCACTGGCCACCACTCCCCTCTTTTTGCTGTGTAGCTGACATATCCTACCTGGGTCCAAGGCCCTTAGGGAACACAGTGGGAACCAGGAGACATAACTAAAAGCAACCAGAACTGGAGGGTCTACACAGGGTGAATGCAGGGAACTGCCAGCACCCCTGTCAGGCATCATCCCGCCCATAGACCTGGTTCTCCAGGGCTCCCAGGCGCCTAGAAATGTAGCAAGGCGTAGGAGACTGATTTGTGAGCATCATCTGGCTTCTTGTCAAACGGTAAAACAGAGATAAAACCAAGCACTGTTTTTGCTAGTCTGGAAGAAATGTCCTTTCCTGAGTCTCAAGGGGCCTGTCCCATTGTCTCTCATGATACTGCTCCAGGGGCTATGCAGAGTCAAGAATTGCTTTCCTGACCTGGAGCTCTCCAAGCAGTCTCTTGTTGCCCTGGTAACCCCTTGTCAACAAAGCTCTTAGCCACCACAGATACTCCATTGTATGAAACAGTTGTCAGCAGTCCTGTCAGTGAAAGCTTCTCCATTCAAGTAATTCCACCCAGGACAGAAAGACAGGTGTCGCAGAGAAGTGAGTCCCTGGCTCTGATACTACTAATCAGGACAGGTTATTGCAGGGTTAGAGCAATACGTTCCATTTTAGAAAATAATCTGGATAGAGAATCTTAATTCATCAGTCCCAGTGGGGATGTTACCACTCAGCTCCAAGGCTTCCTAGTGGCTCCCAAAGGGCTGGGTGAGGAAGAGGGTGGAGCTCTCACACCTGAAAGTAGACAGTCGCTGGCTCCACAATAAGGTCAGACATTTGACTAGGAAACGAAGTGCACAAAGGCACTGGGGGCGGAGCAGCACTTGGGCCTCAGCCTGCAGCTAATACCTCAGTTATGCTGTGGGTCAGCTGGCTCACCAGACATGAGTTTGCATATCTCTAGCCTGGGGCTTTCCCCCTTGTCCTATGAGAAAGTATGTCACATCTCTACCCTTGTTTATTTTACATGCAGCAACATGAAAACCACCTCCAAAAAGCTTAAGTGAAACCAAAAAGTTTTCAGAAACATCCTATTTTGTCCCACCATCTTTATATTACCTTGACAGAGGCCAGGCTTGCCTGAGAAGGTGGCATCCAGGTCCCTGCCTCAGAGGAAAGTAAATATGGACCACACAGAGGTGTGATAAGGAGGCATTCTGCATGCTAAGGACCAAGCACATGTCAGGGCCAAGCTCCCAGAAAACAAGCAGAAGCCCAGCATGATCTGTGAGGCCACTGTGGGCAGTCCACAGAGTGACAGGATGCCCAGGGCACTCCCAGTCAGAAGCTTGCAGTGCCCAGAATAAACAGTTGTGATTTTTAAAAATGTTTCCTGAACATGGGCTTTGGACATAGAGTCAGGCATATAGCAAATCATCTTTAGTGTATTCTGATTCTAAAATTGCAGGTAAGATGTTCCTAGGTTTATATCAGAAGTAAGACAGAATACCATACATTTGGGTTTTTCCTCAAATAATGTGATTAGTGATTAGTATGTCTTGTAACTCTACGGAACTTTCACGGTAAGCCCCTTCGATCAGCCCGAGCCCCACAAGGGTCTTCATACGACAATGCTGGTTGCTTGGGCAGTAGCAGACTCACAGTTACGTACATTTCAAATGAATTGAATAGTCTGTCTCCAGGATGGAAACCTCAAGAAGACACATTTCCCAGCCTTCAGTATGTATTACACCAATAGCGACTTCTAACAGGGCCATCATGCTGTGCTAGAATCAACTCTGGCGTGGGCATCAGGGCCCCTGGCTCTGGCCCTGCTGTGCCCATTACTAGCTCTTGTTTCTCAGGCAAGTGTCGAGTGTCGGCCTCTGCTTTCTTGTCTATTAAACGGGAATAACAATAATGCCCCGCCTGCTGCATGTAGTTATATGTAGATGACTCTCAAAGCCAATGAGCTGTTGACTGAAAAAGGGTACTAAACAGAACCAAATGCCTTATAAATGTCAACTATGATTAATAATAAAGAGAGGCAAGTATGTCTGCCATTGAATACTGCCAGCTGGGAATGGAAATCACAGCTCCCCTGGTCATGGTACCAAATTTCCCTGCCCAGTGTAGCCCTTTCTCATTTGTTCCTGGCTTTTCCTGGTCCTGTTCCAGAAGCACAGCTCTGGCTTAGCATGGTGGCCCTCTTTTCCTGGTATGCTGTTTGAGGAGAACTGCAGCTTCCTTCCCATATGCTCTGTCACTCAAGGCATGTCACACATAATCCTGTTTAGATAAACTCTGCTAACGTGGTGTGTAACACTAGGGCACTGAGAAGTCTTCCTGTCGCTTGCCACCTACGTTCAGGTATGGCATACCTCCAGAAACCAGCAATGATTTTAGAGGAAAATGCTTCATTGAATCAAACTGAATGTCCTAGGACAACAAACCCCCAAAAGAGTTAGTTGGTGCCAAATGGTGACTTAGGATCACCGAACAATGTGGCTCAGAATGGAGGGTCAGATCTTCAGAACGATTTCCTCATTCTGCGAATGAGAAAAACGAGGCTTGAGAGTGAAGCAGCTAGCCAGTCAGCTTCCTGGGGGGTCAGTGGTAGAACTAGATCTGGAACAGTCTCCTCGGGCCTAGGCAGTGCTGACTCACGGGCCCGGACACTCCAACCAGAGCTTCATCTCCCAGGGTAGTTTCTACACATGGGTCACTCAGGTGGACTAACTATGTATGTATGTATGTTTCTTCTTTTAAGCATCTCTCTGGTTTCCTTTAATTTTGTGTATTTTAATAAGAAAGTTAAAAAAAAGAAAAAAAAAAAACTTCATGAAAGGCAAGGTCTAGGGAGCATCATTTCCTAGAAGGGAAACTAGTATGAATCAGAAATCAAATATCCTTTGTTGTGACTTCTTTATTCACTGAGGCATTTCTCACAGAAAACACAATTATGTATACAAATACATTGTATTTAAAAATATTTTTAAAAGATAACACACATTCTAGGATTATTTTGATAGCGCCATAGCTCTTCCTGTTCTTTGAGAAGCCAAAACGTAGACCCTCGTGGAGTCTGGGCCTTAGGTCGCTGCTCTGTCCCTTGGCTGGAGGTCACCCTGATAGCTTAGTTTGGTCTCTGAATCTTACATGGGGTTAAAGAATGGTACAATAGACAGTTCTAGGCCTTTTAATAAAAACTTCCCTGAATTCATTGCTCACAACCACTCCTACAAGGCTGTGATGGAAGTGGCACACAAAGCTCCCATCAGTTAAGTCAGCCCAGTTGAGAAGCTGCTCCTTTTAATGACAGCACAGCGGCTGGGGACAAGGCAGACAAGACATTTTCATCTAGAATGGGGACAAGACTTAAACCAGAAAACTGCTAGCAGTTGTCTTTACTCCCTCTTACATTGCCCTTGAAATTAACACTAATTGTCTTTGAGAGCCAGCTACTACATGTGTGTGAACTTCCTTCAGCTCTGAGCTTAGCTCCTCAGGCTAGGGGGTGGGGCCTGGTAGGACACCTAGTATCAGTGGGCTAAAAGGAGAAATGACTTTCTGAATTTCAGCTGAACTTCTAAAAAAGGATCAATTTCTCAAGTTCCACTTGCGAAATGCCTTCTAAGATTTTTGCCTTGTGGATTTTCATATTTGGGGAATAGGAGAAAAGATAAGTTCTTATTTTATAAGATTTGGATATTTTGGCCAGGTTAAATTGCTACTCCTACTAGTAGTACCAGTAGCAGCAGTAATAACAAGAAGGAAAAAACAGAAAATCAACAATTTCTACTGATTTTAGCAGACAGTCGGTGAACTAAGGAGAGCTGCTGCTCAGACGGCGCATACGCTAAGCTTAGGAAGGGAGTGGTATCTCCACTCCGGGCCCTCTTAAAACAGTCACAAGCAGAGAAGGCTGAAGTCAGAACCCACTAACACCCACTGACCCATTAGTGCAACCACACAAAAATTAACTGCTCAAAAAAAAAAAAAAAAAGGAAATCAGAGGGACAGTATTCCTGTTGCCTGTTCATCTCAGTAGATACTAACAAGAGTATCACACCATGTACCAGATTCTTCCCTGCCTTTGCTTCCTATGACTCACAACAAACCTGCTGAGAGATTCTCATTTGTTGAGGGAGAGCAATATGTATAGAATATGTGGTTTGGAATGTGTGGGGCACCTTAAAAATAGTTCCAAATGAGAAGTAGCCAGGCATGGGCACTGGTCAGATTTCAAATATAAATGAAACCAAGCCTGTACCCAGAGGATTGAGTTTCTGGGTCAGAAATCTCAAAGGGCTCTCTTTCCTAACTCCTCCTTGATCCTTTAATCAACGGAGCACACAGCATTTGCAATCACTTATGCCTCAGCTGTGACATACCAGGCACAGTAAAATGATGTGGGGTTTTACGCCAAGTATGTGTACACACATGTGTTGACCTCATATACCACTTTTGGAAAAAGCAGTAACAAAACTGGCCGTAACAAAATGGAACTAACCAGAATACGAAGTCATGGTGATGGAGGTGGAATAGAGTCCTAATATGTAAGTAGCATTGCTAGGTGTTACCGTGGCTATTATGGAAAAGCATTCTTTTTTTTTTTTTTTAATAGAATCAGGTAGCACAGTTACTTTCTTAAATGTGAGGAGTAATTTCAAAGCCACTCCCTCTGAAGATGTACAGGAAATTAGTAGTGTAAATCAATGTGGCACACGACCATGAGGGGAGAGCGTGGATGGTGGGTTTCAGAACACATACCAGGAAGGTGGTTGTGATTTTGAGATTAATAGGCCTCCACAGCCTCAGTGTCAAGTAAGGGTGATATTTGTTTAAATAAACTGCCTTCATAGAAACATCAAGATGAATTTGATATATAATCAGAATCGTAGGTAAGTGGCAAAGGGTGGTTTTCAAATGAAACCTTTGGGAATTTGGTAATGAAGGGAAGTGTTTTGTGGAGGAAATCTGTGTGTTACGTGAAAACGTTCTTTGGATGTGTGTGATTGTGTGTGGCGTGTGGCAGCAGGAAACCAGTACCATAGCATGTTGTATTTTGTTTTGTAACACTGGAGTGACACCATGCCAACCAGGAGCGCTTAGCTGTCCTTAGTAAAACTAACATCCTGTTAGCAAAAATGGATGATGAAGGAAAGTAAAGTTGTAATCGATGAGGAGGATCTAAAAGTTTCTGTTGGTAACCACTTTCCACAGACACCACGGGAGTCACTGTGGGTGGGTCAGGTCCCCCAGAGGACTCCAAAGGCCTTGCCCTCCGACGCTCCAAGGTGTGGTCTAACAGAGGACATGCTTTTAATCAAGCGATGCCTGAAGCACAGGGCTCATATGTTTGTTGAAAATAAAAATGGTTTATAGAAATATTTATTAAGATTAAAGCTAAACTAAATAGTTCAGTGTGATAAATGTAAACTAAATAGATCTTTGCCTTTCTTAAAAGATAAGTTTGTTTAGGATGCCTGTTTTAACATCTAATATGGAGCTTTGGGCTAGTACCAACTGTGTTAAAACATGAGGATTTTTACATTTTAACTGTATGGAGTCACATGTAACTGAGCAGCTTGGGCAACCTTAAAATGCTCCTGTGCAAAACATCTAAAGTGACAAAAGGGAAGCGCAAGGAGGGCAGAGGTTTGGGTGGCTTTACTTCTATATCCCCAGCATAGTGCTTTAGCACAATAGGTGCTAAGAAAATGCTGAAGAATGTTGAAGAAAATGCGTAAAATATAAAACGTCCTTTTAAATAGATAGCTGAATTCCCAAGCAAGAAAAATATTCAAAGGTTGGAATTGATCTCAGTTTTGAAAACCAGAGTAGTATCTGTGGCCTTGGGTGGGTGGGTTGGAGGGATAGTTGCCAGAATTGGTATCTCTGAGCTTGGAGTTTTAATAGTTCCAAAGAGGCAAGAAACAGGGCCTTAGGCCCAACACAAGCAGGGAAAGAAAGGAACCCGGACCCTCAAAGAGCTGCACATCATGAAAGGCCGAACCAAAGGAACATCTGCCTACTGGGAGAGGGAGGCAGTGGGGAAGCTGGTCCGCCAGTGTGGGGTCTCCCCTGAGTGACTGTGAGGACAGCTGGCCTTGCCAGGATCAGGCTTTGAACTAATGTCACCTGGAAATCCAGGAATCCTCAAGGAAAGGAAAGTTTATATTCTGTTGCTGCCTTCTGCAAACACGAAGCCCATCTGGAGGCACATTTTCAATCCAGGTCACATGTGAGATAATGGCTAACTTCCCACTGAAGATGATCTCACAGCGCAAGACTGCAAACACCCTAGCCAAAAGCACACACCTGGAGTAGGAGTCAGCCAATGTCCAACAGCAGGAGCCAACGCCAAAGACCTTCAGATTCCAGAATTATCAGATAAAGACTATAAGTGTGTTTGAAACTATGTAAGGCAAGTAAACAAGAGAAAAAGAGTTAAGTCATTATCGTGAAGAACCACATCTATTAAAAAAAAAACAACAGTATGATAGAACTTATAGAAATGAGATACTAGTTACTGGAGTTAATTCAATATGTAGAGAAATGCCTTTCTTCAAGCAGAACCCAAAACCCTGCCTAGTAAATATAAAAGACTATAATAATAATCTCTAATAACTAGCAAATCAGAAGCAATGATGGTCTCAGTAGTTCTTGAGTTTCTTGAAAGTAGAATGAGCTTAAATCTTTCAAAAATTTCATCCCCAAATTGGTAAATTTTCAGCATCTCTGACTCCATTCTTTTGTAAACTCTTTTGGCCATTCCCTGTGCCAAGGGAAGTGATCCACTCTTTTATTTTCTATATTTCCTGCTCTTGGGGTATGATTTTCATTCATGAAAATCCAGGTAACATCAGATTAGAAAGAGCAAACAATACCATCAGTGAGAAATAACAGATTAGTTAAAGGTAATCAGAATGAAGTAGTGAGATGACACTGATTTTTATTGCAACAATCCACTCTAATTCCTAGCTTTATAAATCATCTATCTTCAGGTAGCGGAAACCAGTGAGTAAATGTCATACTTCAATTTGATGATGCCTGAGATTTTTTAATATAACAGTGTTTCCATCTCTAAAAAACACAGTTCAAGAGTAGTAGCTCTGACTCCTCTATCATTGCAACTTGGACATAAAAGTCATAAAAGATAGACTTCACCAATAAAAAGAATTCTAAGATTCCTTGAAGAATGTTTAACCTAACATGTAGTAAGCAGCTCTTTGTACAGTACCTCTCAGGCTCCATGTGCAGTCGAGAGGCACAATGTGTCTGTTCACTGAAAGAGCCCACTCCAATTACTCTGAGCATCCAGAGCAGCACAGCTGGGAGAAAAGCAAGGCAGGAAAATCTCTAATAAGAAGGCAAACGAACTAATTAATTATGCAGCTTAGACTCTACGCATGCGAGCTGAGCAGTGAATCTAAGAGACCGACTACGTGAGGTGATCATGCTTGGCACTTGTAATCGCCAGCTCTAATTGCCTCTGGCACTTTAAAACACAGTCTAGAAGCTGCTGTGGTAGACACCTGTGGCATACACTGGCTCCCTTCTCTCAGCCTGGATTGCAGTGACTGTGGTGGCTACAGCTCAGGTGATAGGCACCTCTTACCCACCTTGTCTCCAGAGTGAGAGACAAAAGGCAGGTGGCATGGTCCCTCCCAGACAACACAGGGGCACAGGGCAAGGATCTCGGTGTGAGTTGTCACAGAGTCACTCCACTGCTGCAGCGGCCGCACGTGCTGTGTCGCTCCATGTCTGTCCCTGCTTTGTGCTGATGTCTGTCCTGCGTCTTCACCTCAGGCAGAGTTCTTGCGTCCACTAAACCCCTTCCTTTATCCCACTGAGCAGCTCAGGGGCCCCCCTGTTTTACCTGAACAGAGTGTATCGATAGAGGAGCTACAGGGTCAGCTTGCACAGGCGACCAGACTGCATCGAGAGGAGACAGAGAAATTTACAAACAAGATGCGAAAGGTAAATATGTAACACGGATTTCAGCACAACCCGGTCTCTGACTGCAGAGCCTCTTGAGAGAGAGAGAGAGAAAGATGACAAGATGTGTTTTAAAAGAACGCTGTTGTGCACAGGCTCCTGGACATACTGGGCTGGGGGCATATGGAGAGGTGGTCCAGGTGAGCTGCCCTCCTCAGACGTTTCATAAAGATAACGACTTACTTTCTGCTCTAAAACATACTTTTCAATATTTACAGTGTGTTCTCAGGAAATCGTTCTTGATATCTAATCTAAATTTTCCTGCAGCTAGAACCAGCAAAATAAGGGCCCTAAATGCAACTGGAGATGAAAGTGTGTCCAACAACTTTTGTTGTCCTGCAGATTAGTAAGTTTTATCAATGCTAGGTAAATGTTCTGATAGGAATATCAGCAACTTACCCTAAATCGTTGTCTTTAAAAAAAACTGCCATTAATTAAGCTGTGGCCTTATTAGCTCTTCTATTTTAGAAAAACTTGTTACTGGCTAATTATTCTTTATCCGTTAATCCTTTCCCAGAGTGCCTAGTAGAAGGGATTCACAGACACAAGCACTCATTGCCCGGGGCCTCCCCAGGGACTGTCCAGTTCCTGCCACCCAGAATCTAATTAGGTTGTAAACAGATATCCAGGCTCAGAATCACTGTTGCTTCTCCCCTCGCCCTTTTATTTGTTCTCAAAAGATACTTGTATAAAAACAAACAAACAAACAGTTTATCTTGAATAGGGCACCACAACGTTTCAAAGTACATATCCTGTGTAAAATAAGGTATCCAAGAACTTACCATCTAAGCTTGCCTGTTACCCATGGTCATGCTCATCTAAATATGTCAAACCTGATTAAGGAAGTGTCACCTGCACCTTGTAGCTTGGGGAGAGCAAAGCTGAATGCCAAGGTCTAAATATGCACTGCCAATCATTACCGCTAGATGCACTCCCCTTTTAAACATCTTATTTTAGGTCAAGTTTCACATGTTATTACAAATAGAGAGAAATTTTTTATTACCCAAAAGGTAAACACCTAAGTAATTTAAGTTTTTTGGTTTTTTTGTTTTTTTGTTTTGTTTTGTTTTGTTGTTTTTTTTTTTGCACTGTCCTAAAAATCATGTTTGAGAGTGAGTTTATCCCTGGAGATGCCAATAGCAAAATCACAGGGTCCCAGTTGTTTCTAGTACTTGGATTGAGGATAAAGGAGTGTGTTGAAGAGACTCCCAGAGGTCAGAGGTGATGGCATGTCATCCAGGCTTGTTCAAAGGGGAAAGGTAGGTGTTCTGAGCCTTGGGAACTACTTGGAGTCCTGGAACAGGAGGCCACAAAGGCAGTGGAGGAGAAGTCAGAGAACAAGTCAGAAAGGAACATTTCCCCCCTTTAGCATCTCGACTTCACCAACTAATTCTCTAGCGACTCTGGGGTACCTGCCGCAAGCCAGGCACTCTACACAGCATCTTGCCTTAGCTGAGGCCTTCCCAGAGTCAGCTGGGGGCCTAAGATGGCTTTGCAAGTAAATTGCAAACACTGGGTTTCCAGCACACTAGGCTTTCGCCTTGCCTCACTCTGTTCCATTCTTGCATCCGCAGGAGAGAGAACTTATGGTGGGACTCCAAGGGCTGCTGAGATGGTGAATTAAATCACCACTATTTACATTAAATCTGGTATTAGGACAATGACCCATGCAAGTCATTGCACAGACCTAGGGACTGTCTCAGAGCTGCCTCTTACTCTTCATTGGCCTTTAGCACAACAGTCTTGTTGATGTGTCTACCTCAGGCAGCCTTAATCATATTCCCATGGTTTTCGAACATTCATCTAGTACTTTAGGAAAACAAAACAAGACCCGCTGCCTTGGTTTTTGGCACAAGAGGGAGTGTTGAATGAGGAGAGGACAGCTGATAATGATAAAGCTGGCAACCTAATCCCACTTTCGGTCTGTGGGACAGAGCTTTCATCCCATTTTAGTTACTACAGATATTATTCTTGTGCCCTTGTCTGTAAATTAAGATTTTATTCGCACCTTTTTGCTTAGTCATTATTGACACACAATTGCTTATTGCTTGGAAGACGGCCTACATCTGTGCTAAAAAGCAGGCACTAAACGTAGAAATGGAAAACATTTCTTTTTCAGTAATGCTTCTATTTCTCTTAG
Organism: Eidolon dupreanum; assembly: GCA_028627145.1. Lineage (NCBI taxonomy): Eukaryota > Metazoa > Chordata > Mammalia > Chiroptera > Pteropodidae > Eidolon > Eidolon dupreanum. The sequence continues at coordinate 45,776,140 of CM053504.1, read as the reverse complement.
AGTTACCTGTATCTAATAGGAATGTGGAAGTAGGTTATGGACTTAATCTTTCTGTTTGCTCACCACTGTATGCAGTGGAGTAGTGCACGTTCACGTTCAGAGAGCCTGCTGGCCCCCAGCTCTCGCTATCAGGTTCTCTGTTGTCCTCTCCATCAGCTTGCTGCTCCTCTCTTTCTGTCAGGGGTTGGGGGGCCAGAGGACCCAGGAAGTCAAGCGCAAGGATCTCCACTTTGTCCCGCTTTACAATCACAATGTGCCTTTGTGTGCCAGCCCAGGTTCAGAGAGCAAATGGAATCTGCATGTAAGTCAGCTGTAGCCATACATCCAAGAAGCAATTTTCCTGAAGGCATTTAGAGACATCTAAAAATACCACTAGAGACTTGACCATGAAAAATGATTATAATACCTTACCTTGAAATAGCACTTGCCTTTGAATCAGAAAACTCATGAGGTTTTATAGATAGTAAACATCTCAAGGAGTTTGCTAAACTTTTGGTGGCTTCTGTTTCATATCTCACATGCAAAATGATATAGATTGAATGGCAGTTCACAAAAACTCTTGGTTAGGTTTGGGTGGCAAATTGGGATATCTGCTTATCACAGTCTCTCTTTTCTTCTGTTCAAGATGGAGGAGGAGCACCTCTATGCCTTGAGGTGGAAAGAACTGGAAATGCACAGCCTAGCTTTGCAGAACACCCTCCATGAGCGAACCTGGACTGATGAGAGGAATCTGATGCAGCAGGAGCTCCGGTCCTTGAAGCAGAATATTTTCCTTTTCTACGTCAAACTCAGGTGGCTGCTGAAGCACTGGCGGCAAGGGAAACAGATGGAGGAGGAAGGAGAGGATTTCACTGAGGTAGCTCCACGTGAAGGGCTTGTTTAATTTCTATTGGTTTTGTTCTTGACCCCACCCCTGACACTTCTGCTCCCTCCCCCTACACACAAAGTCATGTTCTATTAGTTCAGATTATTTTGTCAAGTCCACTCCAGGCAATGGAAATGCAATTGGTTGTCCAGTCATACGTGAGACCAAGAATTCTGTGCTGTCCTTTGACTTGGTTTTAAGAGTATATGAGTCAATATCTCCATTCTGCAATGAAGTTTTGCTGGCATCTCTTTTGTTGCTGGTCTATGAATTCATTCAAGTGATCATCTTGAGATTCTTGACTGTCTCATTCTACATTGCTGGTTTGTAAACCCGTTTTCTCTCCTCTTTCCGTTTAAGTTTTTCATCCCTAAATGCCAGAGCCTGTTCTGCCAACGCAGTTTTATAACAGTCTCTTCTAAGCTCCAGATGGGTCACTTTTTTTGCCATCTCTGAATGTGTATGTTCTCATAAGAAAGGGAACATGCCTCAGTTCCCAGATTCATGAGAACCAAAACACAGTTATTTGCTTTCAGATGGATTTTATTGATTAAGTCACAGTGACCCCAACTCTGCAGGCTCCTTCCTGGTCTTGCTCTCTGGGGAGCACAGGACTGGAACCACTGGTGTTTGGTATATCTGCACTACTGGGCTGCTCTGCCGGCTGCTTCAAGGCATTGTGACTCTTGGTTTCCTTTTAGCCCCCGAAGATCTTTCATCTCCTTTTCACTCTAGTGAACAGTGTATGCAATTTTAAGTCATCCTATGAATGGAAAGGTATGGTAATTCTATTTCCTCAGGGTGAAGAACGTCTTCAAAAATTAATTCAGTGTGCTTCCAAATGTCCATGATATAGAAAAGCATTATCAAGAAGAACCCGAGTTGTAAAGTTTCATGTTGATCAAACTTTAGAGTTCCTCCTTTGATTTATAAAATTATAAATATAAGCAGTAATAATTTATAAATAGTAAAACTTCTAATCTTTTCTAGTATTTACAACACTCTGTGATATTTAAATGGAGAAGGTAGCCAAGAGTATAATGGCCAAAATGAGCATCTAAGGGGAAAAGGCTGCAAAGTGAAGACTTGATAATACATAAAGTAGATAATTCTCCTCAAATCATAAAAATCAGGCTGTATAGCAGAAGGATTCAGATAGAGCAGTGATCATTATCTCCTACTGTTTTCAGGGTGAGCACCCAGAGCCCCTCCCCAGGCTTGGTGAGCTCGGAATCCAGGGGGACCCAAAGGAGGATGGCCCAGACCAAGACGATAATGATCTGGGCTGCTCTTCGATGCGGGAGCATTCTCTGCACTCCCCTGTGCAGATCGGCGACCAGGGATGTCGGCTGCAGTCTGCAGATGGAGGACAGTTCCACAGGCAGGTAGGTGCCAGTGTCTCAGCTCCTTGTTCTGCCCATACCTGGGAGAGGAGACTACTACTCGATCTCTGTGTCATCTTTTATCATGGGCTGATGTTCTGAAGAACAGAAGTTTTCTAACTTCTCTGGCTGACTGTGATTGCCTGTTGCTGTATTTTTGCTAGACATCAAGTCAGTAAGGCTTTCTTGTTAATGTCAGCCCATTAGTTTATTTGGCTAACCTTAGAAATATACTTAGAAATAAGGGCCTTATTTACACATTAAGTAATAAGATCAGATCAATCGTATCCCCTCAAGGCCAGCAAATGTGCAAAGAGAAAGCAAAGCATCCTGCAGAGTGGTTTGCGGCTTTACAAAGGTTGACCGTTCTTCCAAGGAGGTGAGAACGCTGAGTGCAGAGCTCTCACTGTGCCAGAACACAGGACCAACAGGTCTCTTCTGTCGATGTTTAGCTGAATGGGCATTGGTACTATCACTACCAATGCATAAAGATTGTAACAGAATGCATAAAGAGGAAAGAGCAAGTCTTCTTTTAAAAAAAATCCTCAAACATGTATAAAGTGTTTCAGATATTTTTGGAGCCACTTAAAACATAATGCCATAAATAAAAATATTTGTGACATTTCTTTAAAAAATTACAGTGTGTGTAAAGAGAGGTAGGATTTCATTGTATAACATTAAATAATTATTAGTGTTACCAAAGGCCACATTCGTTAAGCACATAGATCCTGCTTAATAAAGCAAAAGATACTATTGACACTACCCAGATTTTTTGCACTCATACAAAATGGCAGCTATAGTGGGTTTGTAGTGTTGAGACCCTGGGAGGCCCCCAATGTTAAAACTCTCTCCTCCCAGACTTCCTGATCTGGGTCTTTTCTGATCTTATGTTGCTTCTCAGGCTTTCACAGAGCTGAGCCTAGGGTCCCAAACCTCCGACCCCTGGCTTGGGGGTGAGGGGCAGGGGCGAGTGGACCTTAGGTGCAGCAGTCACTCTGGGCAGGCGGGCGAGGCTGCAGCCGTTCAACCACAGACATTTTGGGGCACTCCCTCTGCACCGGACTCCACAGCTGTGGCCCCTCCTTCTGCCCAGAGCCTCTGAGGGTCAAGTGGGAGAGGGCTGTCATCAGCACTTCAGCTGATCCAAGTGAGGAAAAGCAGTCATGTATGAGCATAGGCCTAGGGGAAATGTGTATTTTCTCCTTACTCACTACTGCTTTCTTTCCATCTACGAATCAGATTTTCGCAAACAAAGAGCTGTTTTCAATGCACCCCCATCCACCCTTCATTTTCCCTGAATAATATGACTCAAGAAAGAGGTTGTACTTTCAAAGGAATTTTTAATTAGTTACTAGGAAGTTCGTCATAATGCCAGTGTCCATGGGGAGATTTTAGCTCATGGTATGAGTTTTCCAGCAATGACTTTATTAGAAAATAAAATGCTACCTTGCAGATAATCCTTTAAAACCTACCAGTTTTATTATTTTTAAATGATATGTTGGCAATCAATACTATAAAGTATCCATGATTAACTCAAATAGTATTTCTTGTCACTTAGTCGTAAACCTGCTGTACTAAGATCACGTGTTGGGTGTTTCCCACGCGTGTGTCCAGATGCTTTGGAAATAGAAAAAAATGTAAGACATCTGGTTTTCTAAACAATAGTCATGGAACATTTTACCCTTGGGGTGAAAAATAATATAAAGTCACTCAGCTGGAACCTCACATTCAGTGTTTTTTAATATCATTTCTTCCTCTTCTTCCACTACTAATTTTTTAGCTCTTCCCCTTACGTTAGAGATGGACCCTTGAGTTTCTGCTTCTCACAGTGTGCAATAGAGGCATGTGGATGGGCTCACAGGGTAGTATTCAGCCAGGCAGAATCGTCTGCCTTTAATGGACCTGTCTCTCCAGAGTAATTAAGTACACAGTGCCATCCGTCCAAAGACAGATTAATGAGCTCTACTGTTAGCAACAGCTGGTTCCTGGGAGCAAACGTTCTCAGTCAGGTTTGCCTTCCGTTTGGTGGCCTGGGTAGAGGGCAGGCAGCCTGAGTGTCTTACAGAGTCACACCCTTTTCTGAAACTTCAAGACCCTCCCCAGGTGATAAGCAGAATGAGAAATGTGGCCTAACTTCTTTCCCAAGGATAAATTTACAAACAACAACATTTCCCAGGCCATGATCTTTGCTTTGCATCATATTGAACATTCTCACAGTTGAACACAGTAAATAGCAACATTTATCATGTCCAGAAAGTTTAAAGAAAAAAAAAACTACATAACTACATGTATCAAGCCAGCCTTGGAAATAGTTCATGAAAATCATCAGGTTGGAAACGTTTGGTTCTGAGAATGTTCCCTGCTGACTCATCTATATAATCTAGCATCAGTGACTTGATTGTCCTCAAGAACAGTAAGCACTTTCAGTTTGGTCAGCCTTGCGGCTAGAAATATACAAGGGCGTGTTGTATATATCTCACCGAGCTCCTAGACCCTTGCCACTTGCCACCACGTTAAGCTTTTGAGACCAGCACCCCTCAGGCTGTGTATGCATTTTGTATTCATCAGAAATTCCTAAAATCAAGATTTTTTAAACACAAGGTGATTAATAGTGCCAGAATTACAACCTTGTGGTTCCAACAGCTACTCTTCCCAGAACTGGATTAATCTATTAAAAAAGAAGTTACTTTTTCATTCAGAGATATGATATAGGACTCTTTATTAAAGCATCTAAGTGTAAAATAAAGAACCCAATTTAAAATTCAGAGCAAGATCTAGTGAAATTATGTTTCATATTAGTCTTCAAGTCTTTGATCGATCACTGAAGAGTCCCACTGAGGATCCAGTCTTGGGACTGAGTAGAATCTGCTCCCTGGGCCTTTGTCACTGATCCAGGGCTCATCTGAAGCTTAAGGCCTTCAGGGTTACCCGAAGGAAAAGTCAACCTTTCTCCTGTGGACAAAGTGTCTTTGGCTCCTTGGACCTCTTAGGCTTTGGCTCACCTGGGGGCCCAGCAGCCTACTTTATGGCTACCCACCTTCTTGCTTTGCCCTAGATGCAGAAACTTCCAAAAAGATCACCTGTTCCAGACAAGGCTTGTACTTCAAAACTATGATCCGCCATAACTTTTTTTTTTTTTTGTAATAAGAAAGCTCTCCTCTTGAACCTAGATGGCTTTTACATTTCAATTTTGAATGTTGTACCATGGTTTATTCTTCAGACTCTATAACTTTATATCCTCACCCAGGAGATGTGCAACTCTATATAAAAGGAACCATACCAAAGCATTTTATTTTTGCTGTGTATTTTTATTGTTTGTTTCTGTTACTGTAGAAATAGCATGAGCTGAGGATGAAAAGTCTCAGATCCTAAAGGAGACTTAAGGAAAGGACTCTTTCCACCCCATACCCACCTCCCAGAGTCAACCGCGGTTGGCAGTTTAAGACATGCCTTTAAAAGTGCGTAACAAACTTCAAACCTCGCTGATGAGTATTTCTTCCCATTTGGCCACTTGATTTTCATCAGACCTGCCCTGTTTCTTTGAAGCCTTTGTCTGCTACCTCTGTGTTTATAATCTATTAAATATATGTCCATTAGTTGTTTCACACCCACATTTATCCTTGGCAAGCTCTCAGTGAAAATTGTGATGGCCTGTAGGCACGGAGCCCTTGTGGCCAGGATCACCTGGAATATTCTTAGCCAGAGGACATAAATGAGTCTATCATCTCTGTAAGCCACCATCATAGATTATATTTTCAGGGCCAGTCTTCAGTGACTCATTGTCTTTTATCTGTGAAGGGATAATGGTTCTAAAAAGGAATCTTAAAATTAATTGGAATGTAACAATGAAGGTAAGAATGACAAATGACTTATTTATTAAAATGTTGCTGGATGTGCAAATGTATCTTTTCTGGTTTGTCTCACAGAAAAGGACTTGTCTTGGGACTCTTGCTATTAGAGGAGTTACTTTTATTGAATGTGGCATGAGGTCTCTCTCTTTATATGTATCAAATAGGAACTATGCAGTCTGTTTGGCGGGTCAGGGGCAGCTACCAGAGCATTCCAGAACTCCCTGCCTGTGTCTAATAGCCTAAACGAAGAGGAGATGGAGACTATCACCTCTATTTTGTGACTGGCTTTTTGTGGATCAGCCTTAGCAGCAGGTCCATATATCTGTTCCAACTTCAGATTAAAGCCAGTTACAAAGTTGACAGCTTGGATGCAAGCAGAGTAGTTGATGATAATTTAGCTCTTTTACAGAATTATGATTCACAGGTCTTAGAAATCTTAAGCAAGAATGATTTTATAAAATGGCTAGCATTGCATCACAAATAGCTTGGTATGTTACCTTTTCCGTAAACTTTTTTCACTTTCTAGTAATAATATTTATCGTATACTTAGACAGCAGTCTTTTTGGTTGATGCCTAACCTTGAACCTGTTATAAAGTTTAACACTTTATAGCACAGTCAAGCTCCTGATTCCAATTTAGGGATTATTTTAAGCCTCACCAAAGAAAGATGAGCTTAGAAGGCCTGAAATGCCCTTAGACTGGGGCGAAGAAATAGTGGAGCCATTTTATTTATTTTTTTTTTCAAGAAAACCAACCAGCTGATCTGGAAGAGATCGAAAAGTTGGTCTTTTTTAATTGAAATTGATCTATACTTAACAGATACTTAAACTGAAAGGTTGCATAGCTGGGCTTCTGGCACAAAAGGTTCAGAAACTCTTTATCCAAGAAGACTGTCACCTAAAAACCTTTAAATGGACCAGAGGGTCTTTCCTCCATTCTTGCCTTGATTTGGGTCATCTTTTGACCCAAAACATAGCCCAACAAGGGCCACCGCCAGAGAAAAAGTGAAAGAAATAACTTCTAGGTAATTTTTTTTTGGGGGGGGGTAGCTCACTATTATTATTTCCCTTGATATGGAGGATAAAATTCATTTAACGGAGATTGGATGGCTTCTCTAAGGTCAACTTAAAAAAAAAAGGCTAGGCAAGGAATGATATCAGAATTCAAATATCCTGGTTTGGCTTGTTCAGACTGGGATAGAACAGACCTGGATTACAGTCTGGGCTCTATTTCTAGCAGTGAGATGTTGGCAGTATCTTCACGCTGTGGTTCCTCCTCTATAATACAAGGAACATGGCAATACCTAGCCAGGATTGATATGAAATGCAGGGTCATATAGGTAAATGATTTAGCATACCCTCTGGCCCACTGGAAACAATATTAATTATCATTACTGAGGGTTTTGTACATGAAAAAAAAAGCTATTTAGAAGGATTATGCCCTTTCATGGCTCATTCTGGATCTTTAGAAATTTTTACTTGGATATCAGTTCTTGCTTCTGTGCACCAAGGTGGAGTGATAGTGTGGTTTCTTGCCATACCACATGCTGCCCCTGGGTGATTATAGCAACAAGTACCAATAGCTTGGACTCTCTGAACTCTTGCTCCCTTGGCTACTTCTACCCCAAAGCAATTTTGAGCTCCTCTCATAATGATTAATATTGTACTGATATAATAGAACATAATGTTGATTACTCTAACCCAAATGTACATGAAAACATTAAGACTAAATTTTATTTCCTCTGATATCTGCTAATGCAAAGAAGTACTTACTTCCAGAGTAAGTATTTCCACATTTTCAGTGTGCAAAAGGACTGGCACATGAACCCCTGCTTTCGAGGGGTACAAGTTCTGGTCCTAACATTGTCAGAGCTGTTGATTTAGGGCTAAAAACCCCAAAGGCTGACCACATAGGAGACTTGGGGTTCATAAGGAGCTATCGATTACATGTTAAAATTTCTCATATGATTTTCTACTTTTTCTTCAGTGACGACTACTCCAAAGACTGAATCAAAATTATCATTATTTTATGTTTAAAATGCTTTGACTTAAAAAGTAGTGATACTTAAAAAATTTTAAACCCAAAGATGAAAATACCAAATAAATCTACAATAAAATATACATAATCTTTCAACAAATACTATACTGAAGACAGTGTGTATTTCTGAAAAGATCATTGCAATACCTCTTCTCACTCACCTGTGCTTATATAGTTTTTAAATATTTTTGTTATAGAGTTTGAAGAAACTATTCTACATTTATTACAATTTCATATATTTCACAAGCATCTTTTTTAGTATAGTAGTAATTTATCTATATTCAGATGGTTGTAAAGTATTTAAGGTGAGAAAAATCAAGAAGCAATAAATGCTGACAAATAGGCCTTTCTACTTGGTTGAAAGTCTACTGTATCTAATATTTTCGCTCTTTATATAAATTATGGAGGCAACTGGAGTTTTCAATAAGTAACAAATCTGCTCATGTTAAGGAATTTCTCTTTCCTAATTCAACTTTATTTAAATCCAAACATACATGCAAAGTATCTTAAATTCTTCACATATGTGTTTGACCATGTTTGTATATGTACATGTGTGTGTTTAGTGGATTAACTAGATCGTTTTAAAAGCACACTGACTCTCCACACGATGGAGAAAAGGCGACATGTGTGCAAATCCCAAGCTAGGGAGGTGAAGGGCCTCTCCTTGCTGCTCTTAGTATTAGAGGTTTACCAGGTACGGGGGATTTGCCTGAGAGTAAGGGCTCTGTCTACCCATGGTGTAGACAGCCTGCATCCAGCAGGACTGAGAGAGCTTTTATTCTGCCTGCCTCATAAATGTATTGAACAAGATTGCCCTGAGATCATCTGAGAGCACTTTTGTGTTTTCTGTCCGTTTGGAAGAGATGGGCTCATGTGGTGTTTGTTATTCAGGTACAGAATTGATTCAGTGTATTTAATTCATTTGGACTAATCTTTCTGATAATATACCCTTGCTGAAACATACCGAGATAGCTATCATGGTTTTGAAATGTGCCTTCAAAGGGCAGGCCAGGTTTTAGAAAATATAAAATCTTTAAGTTAGGTATAAGCAGATTAGTAATAAAAATCCATTTTTCACTTATCAGACTTGTTTGCACACTTCACAGGAGCCAAGCATTGTGGGAAACACTGGGAATGTGGGACGGGTCAGACTTTGTCTCTCCCTGGGGCACTTACAGTTGGTGGTACAGGGGCGCCGGGTAAACAGGTAGGAGCTTTGGTTTTTCCTGCTGTTAGTGAAGCGGAAAGGAGGGGGCCAGTTATTTCATCCCGGTGGACTGTGAGGAAGCCTTCACTAACAGGTTAAGCATTTACTGTTGGCTTTAATTATTAAATCTCAAAAGTCTCCTCTGGCCCATGGCCATGCTTGTCATATATATCACCTCTTAGTAACTACAAGTCAGAGGATGACTGCTCTATGTTTACAAGAGACACTAGACCTTTATTAGTTCCCTTCTGGTACAACAGCTGGCTTTAAAATGACAGCATACATAGGTGTTTGTATTTTGTTATATCTACATCCTTAGGAGAGCTTTGGACGTCTGAAGTCACACAGAGCGTCCTGGACTCCAGGGCTCCCTGTGGCCTCCTGTAGCTTCCTTCTGCTCCAGGTTCCCATAGCACCAGTCTGATCTGGCCCCTCCTATTCCAGCAGGCCCTTAGCAGTTTCATCCCCAGGGGACCGATGGCCTGCATGGGGACCCCCTGGCTCTGTGCCCATTGTCAGTGGCACCTTAGGAACAGCCCAGTACCACCTTGATTTCCAGGCTCCTCTCCTCTTCTGACCTAAAGAAAACCCTTTCATGAGGTTGCAGAGTCGACCCCCCTGTCCCCACAGGTGGTGGAAAACCAGCAGCTGTTCATTGCACTGAAGACCTTGCTGGAGGACTTGCGCTTGGAGCTGCAGGAGGACGAGCACGCTCGGCGGCGGCTGCAGCAGCAATACGCCAGCGACAAGGCTGCTTGGGACGTGGAGTGGGCCGTGCTCAAATGCCGCCTGGAACAGGTACCTGGCCCACCCAGGCTCCGCCAGGACAGGTTCGGAGCAGGCACAGTTACTCAGATCCATAGTGAGTCTGAGAGAAAGAGGGCTCCAAGGAGAAAACCAGGAGCAGCTGCCTCCTGTCTCTTCTTCAAGCTCCCAGCACTTCTAAGGCACTTTCTTCTTCCCTTATTCCCCACTAAGCAGCGTTTTTTAAAGTAGCATTTGTTCTCCCATTCCACAGTGAACAAGGTTGTGTTTAGCCCCAGTGAAGGTCAGCCAGCATGAAGTGGCCATCAGAGTGTGCTGACATAATTTAGACAGGAGCTATGAAAAAGCAGATTGTAGTTTAGGCTCTCTGGAAAAGGTAAACATGTGCTTTCCTTTAGATTTCTCCAAATACTGAAAAGCGCTGTAAACCTTCCACTACATGCCCTAGAAGTCTAATCAGTTTCAGTGTCTCTATTTACATCAAAGGAAATGGAGTCCCAGAATTTGCTGGTCTCGATTACAGAGCCTAGTGCTCACAGGGAGGTGGGGTGGGGCAGGTTCTTGCCCCACACCCCTAGTGGAGTGGAGCCTCCGGGGAGATTTTAGACTGCAGCACGGTTGTTAAGATCAGAATGAGACAGAAAATTCTTTTCTACAATTTCAGAAACATCTTCTCCCTGGAAATCCTAAAAGCTCTGTCACTCCTACACAGTGTCTGCTTGCTCAGATTGTTTATCCAGCCCCTTGATCGTGATGAGGGAGAAAAGGTCTTTGCATCTTTGATAATCTATTTTCTAGGCCCCATTTTGAGGCAAACCATAAAGTAATTAAAGTTTTATGTGATTGACTCGGTCCTGTACACACACACACACAAAATTGCCCAGAAAGGAGACATCTTCCGGCCTTAATAAAAGATGAAAGGCCCTGTCATGTCAAAAGAAAACAGCACCCCTGTTTACCTTCATTGCCACCTGGCTCAAGGGAGCATTGGTGTCAAGCTCATAGCCCTAGGAAGAGTGAAGACACAGTCTTCTCTTCAGAGGAAGCTACAAAACATAGGAAAACCAAAGTAGCAGGCAAGTCTGGTCAGATAGCTCAGCCACTGACCCAGTTACAAACCCTGCCCACAGCCTGGTATCAGACTCTTACTAGATGCTGTGTTTATGTTAGGACATATCCTGAACAGTCAGCAGCAGAGGAAGAATGAGTAACGACACTTTCTGATGAGCAGCTGCCTTTAAACCTATTTAAAAATATGTTTATGAGAGAAAAAGCCAAGTATTTTCAAAGACGTAAGTATAGCTAAGGAAAGGAGGCATAATCTTTGAAGCAAGCCAGATTCAAAACATTCCATCTTTGTTTTAGGGGAGCCTGGTATCTACTCCCATGTTTACACAAATAAAGCCTCAGGGAGAATCATTAAACACCATTAAATAAAGCTAGGACTTCAAGCCTAGAAGCTAGGTGGTGATAGGTAAAGATTCATCTTCTGCCCAAATTGTTTAAGAAGTTTTTTAAACATTTGCCATCCAGGAAGTAATGAAAGTGAGTGAAGCCAGTTCATTTATAATAGTCCCATCTTTACCTTCTTCTACTTAAAAGCAAAACAGATGAATTCTATGAAAAGTTAAGTATTTTCTCTCAGGGGAGGCCATTTTGTGTCAATTCACAAGTCTATGATTCCTTCAATTTACTCCTCAGTCAGACCTTAGTCTAAATGCCAAAGATCCAGTAACAAATAAGATATTTCTTGACTGGATTCCCGGTGCAGTCAGAGACCCAGACAAGGGCTATAATTTTTAATAGTGTGACAAGTGCTCTTGCCAGGCCTGTACAGAGGCCTGCCAGGGAATTGGGGCATGCAGGGCACACACTTTGACTTGAGGGTTCAGGAAAGGGTTGTCCCTGAAAGTCCCACTTTGAATAAATCTCAGAGGATGAATAGGAGTGGGTGCACCGAAAAGGAGAGGATGTGTCAGACAGAAAGAGAACACTGTGAAGAAAGGAGCCTGTCACATCTGTGGAGCTGTACCTAGTCAGGTGTGAGAGAGAAAAAAAGGAATGCTAAAAGAATTGAAATGATAATCCTGATTTTATCATGGAACTAAAGGATTTTGACTTGCTTTTTAAAAGGTTATTCTGGCTTCAAGGTTTAGAGAATGGATTAGAAACCCTTAGATTTAAATGGATTAACATGGGTCTTCCAGTAGAATTCAGGGATCTGCTGAACTAGAATAGAAAAAAAAATACATTGGTAATTTCACTAATCTTTAACTAAAATTTATTATGTTCTCCAACAATAACATGCTCCCATTCCTTCCTCCTGTTCTGTGCTATTGTTGTCATACAGTTTACTTGTACATGTTCTAAATACATTGCAACTATTTTTGCTTTAGACAGTCAGTTATAGTTTGAAGCAATTAAAACTAGAAAAAATGACTTTTATATCTGCATGTATTTATGCCATGTCCAATGTTCATTTTTTGTGTAAATCAGTGTCTCTTTGTATCACATGCTTTCTTTCTGAAAAGTTCTTCTATCATTTCTTGAAGTACGATTCTGGCTGGCAATGTTTTTTTCTTCTTTAAATTTTTATATATTGAAAAAGTATTCTTTTTCTTTATTTTTCAAAGATATTGTTGTTGACTATAGAATTCTAAAAAGATTGCTATTCCTCCCCCCATCATGTTATCCCTTTAAAGATGTCACTCTATTGTCTTCTGACTTGCATAGTTTCCAAGGAGAGGTTTGCTTTCATTCTTGTCTGTTTGCCTCTGTGTGTGGTGTTATCTTTTTTCTCAGTCTGCCTCCAAGGCTTCTTCTCTGGGTTTTAATAGTTGAATTTATGTCTGGATGGGTGGGGTTTTTTTCTGCTTGCTTGTTTGTTTTTGGTATTTAACCTCCTGGGTGTTTGACAAATATTTATTATGGGCGCCTAGGTTCCATCACTGCTCCATCACCAGGTTCCATGTCGGGGCTAAGAATATAGAGACAGGCATGTACCTGTCCTCAAGGAGTTCTACAGAAGGACAGGCAAGAGATGGTAGTGACTCAGAGTAGGGAAGTGGAGCTGAGAAGCAGACTGAGGGAAGCTTACCATTCTATGTCAAATGTTTGTAAATAGAACTTTAAAAGTGAAAATAGTTTCTTCCATGGGATTGGTCGAATCTTGGTTTAAACATGTTTCCAGGGATAATGCATTAATATACAGAGATTTTTATTCACCTGCTAATGTAAAACTTGGCGCAAAACTCAGTTCCTACGTTTTTCTCCTCGACAGCTGGAAGAGAAGACTGAGAAAAACTTGGGAGAACCAGGCTCTACCACTGACAACAAAGGGGCATTTAAGAAGGAGAGGGAGACACATCAGAAGCTCCTTGCTGACAGTCATGGCCTGGTCATGGAACTGCGCTGGCAGATCCACCACAGTGAGAAGAACTGGAACCGGGAGAAGGTGGAGCTTCTCGACCGCCTGGACAGAGAACGGCAGGAGTGGGAACAACAAAAGAAGGAACTCTTATGGAGAATAGAACAGGTAATGAAGCACTCAGACACTGGAGATCAGGGAAGAGAGTGGAGATGACTAAATTGACCTGGAAATCAGAGAACTAAGGAGGGGAAAAAAAATCAGGCTGCTCAGAGGTCCTTAACTACATCAGGATGTTTCTTGGGTCTCCAGAGGAAGAGGAAGAAATAATAGAACTTTTAGTATTGGAGACCTGGGCTCAGCTTTTCCATTATACAAATCTTTTCATTGTAGAGTTTGTAGGTAACTTTCCTGTGTGTGTCTCTGTGCGGTGTGTTTGTATGATCAGGGGTTGGGGTGGGATAACTTTTAAACAGAATTTAAAGACTAAACTTGAAAGATAAGGTTATTTCAGGTCTTACAAAGTGATTTCTGCCAAAAAGCAAATTAACTTTTAAGTTTGCCACTAAAAATGTGGTCATAGTAATTGCTCCAGCTCAAATGGAATTGTCCATTAGTAAAGAAATTGCTAAATTAAGTTGGAAGTCAGGCTATTTGCACCTGCTGTGGATATTGCTGAGCTGTAATTAGATAGAACCATAGTCAGGGGAAGTAACTGGTAGCTCATTGTCTTTAGCTAAACAAATGATTCAAAAACTCAGATAAGATGGAATTGTTTTTCTGCTGCTCAGATCATCATTCTTTGTATTGCATCAGACTTAGGACAGTTTGCGTAGTTGTGGTTGTGCCCTAAGTGATGCACAAATTACATTTTCACATTAAATTATTGAAGGTTTGGAATTCCTCCCCGGCTGGATTTTTACATAGCGTATATTTTATTTTTTTCAGCCTGTCACATTTATAAATTCATGAGGCCTCAAGGAAACATATTAATCAATAAGAAACTGAGTTCAGGAAAAATGACCTTATAACTCTATTTCAAATACCCATAGTGCCTGCATTTATGTAGGAGCCTTTTGAAAAGTGTGCTCCATTATCACCAGACATGAGGCCTGTTTTATACAGGTGCAGTGGTAGAGGTTAGTTTCTACATACTGTAGGGGAGTGAGAGAGGAAGAATAAACTAAGGGATTTGGAGCCTTTGACTCAGAAAGCCTTGAGAAGAAGGAAGTGCACCACAGATAGCTGAAGTTCTTCCTAGGCTGCATTACTCACACACCTAAGTCATCATCTTGAAATTTGATATGCTTCATTTCAGAATTCCCCAGATTCTATCAAAGTTGTCTACTTTCTGTTTGGCCTAGGAATGCCAGAACTTGAGGAGAATCTTCTGTATTAAATCACCTGTTTGCTTGTGCCTTATTGAATGGATCAGTTGTTGAGTGGATATTGCAGGGGCAAAGTAGCAGATGTTCTTATGAAATGGTCACAGACTTTTTCTATCCAACTTTAGCTAACCAGTATCACAGTATCATAGTAACTCCAGGCACCCTGTTACCATGGAGGCTCCCTCTTGGCCTTTCCTCCAGGATCTCTCACTTTGTCTGTCCCTTCCATACCCCGGTAAGGCCATCATGATCCCTGCCCTTCTGGGTCCCTTTTGCCTGTTAGCCATAGGCTTGTTGGTCTTGTCATGGCTTCGTTTTGGAAGTCACACCTTGGATATGTGTTAAGCAAATCTTTAAGGGTTTTATTTGACTTTTGAGAACAAGGAATTTCTAGTAAAGGAAAAATTGGTGAGACATCTCATGATTTTCAGCTTTCGAAGAGTTAATGACCAAGGGATGAACAGTCACCTCATTTTAAGACTATGTTTTGGAAAGAGAAGAGGGGACAGGAGTTGAACCCCCATTCTCAAATTGTCCGTACTGCAACAGTTGTTAGTACTGTCAGCCCCAGAACTTTAGTCCTCAAGGTTCACATCTGAGCACAATGGGTTCCGGGCATTCATCTGTTCCTGAAATCTGTTTGTGTGGTGGATCCCGCAGGCTTCGTACACTGATTTCACTGCTGTTTTTAGAAGAGGATTTGTTGCCAGTGAATGATGCTTTAGATATGCAATGGTGGCTTTCAAAAATAAATCTTGCCTTTCCACAAAAATATTCAAGATTTTAAAAGAGGACTTTTATTATAAATCTCAGTGCCCAATCTTGAAAAATAAGTAAAGCGGTTATAAAAATTCTCTCTGAAAGAGGAAATTGGCTGAAGTGTGTTACATGTGTGTGTGGAGTTTTATCAGTTACTGGGTTGCTCACTCATTTAACTGTTTGCTACATATTTCATATATAAACAAGAATTATAGGTGAATATTCTTCATAATCTTGATATTTGACTACTTGGTGAGCCATATAACCTTGACTATGATAACCTAGTACAGATGGTAAAAGAAGTAACACTAAATCCATTTTCCACTTTCAGAACACATGCTTCATACTTGTCTGGTGTCACTGAATTCCTACACAATTTCTGTGCCACATGAAGCATTTTATATGATGAATGACTGGGAGTGTGGTTAAGGTCATATAACATATCATCCATCTTATCAGCATCTCTTGTCTCAATCCAAATTTGGTTGGGTCATAGTTAACTTTTACGAAGTTATACTTTATTTCTCTTTAGAATTGTTAAATTCCCAGTTAACATGTAGGTGATAAAGGACTTGCAGCTCTAAAGAGCTAAAGGAAAGTTTATATGTCATTCCATTCTCCTTCCAGTAACTTCCTTAAATCAGTTGCCTCTACTACATGAAAGGCCATTTTTAAAAAAAAAAAAACCTATTCACAAAGCGATCTTTTTTCTTTTGACCAGTTCAGATAAGGTGACACTCTTGAGGGTTTATTGTTTCCTGTGTTATCTGAAATGCAAATCTTTTAAATTTTCTGTTTATATTACAAGTTGTTCCACTGCAGGGTTCTAAGTACAGTAACTGCTGATGCCTGGTTTGAAATGACTCTCCTAGGAAACCCTATCCTTTTAAGGATCCATTATTCTATTACAACACTCTGGAGGCATCTAGCAGCAGATCCCTCCAGCTAAAACCATTCCAGCTCATTTTTAGGAAACCTAACACTTACCAGCTTGAGTGTACATTGCTCATTGCTCCTGGCTGTGGAGGTTTATTTTTGAAATCCCACTTTACTGAGTTAGAACCTGCTTGTTCATGGCTCTCCTCTTTAGTCATTCTTCCCCCTCTTCACACACCCTCAGTGCACATTTACAGCTTCAGATGTGATTCTTGCATTTTAATTTCTTGCCCAAAATAGCTTGGAGATGATCATGTGTTGAAATTAAATTGTGCTGACATGCCTTAGATGAACATAATAAAAAGCTTTCCTTTTTACTTTTTTTAAAGTAAGCATTTAGCATCTTTAAGAGAACTATGAAAACTGTGTCTTGGAGAAGAAGGGGTAGAGAGTGGAGGGAGGAGCTGAAACTCAGGGTTGCATGCTTCTTCCCTCATTTAACTGTGATCCTGCCTCAAACTCTAACATGGAAACTCTGGCTGTTTGGATCTCCATCTTTCTCATAAAATGAAGATAATTCTCTGAGACTTTGGTTACACCACCTCAGAATTTACTAAAAATGAGTAAAAGTCTTTTATCCCCATTATTTCACATGGCTTTGTTCCTGATGATACACAGGCCACACTTATATCCAATTTGTGGATTAAGGCCGAAATTGGGACAAAAGGTATAGTTTATGAAAGATGCTCTGTTAAAAAATAAGTGAATATGCTTCCAAGGGTGTTTTAGAACTTCCTGGCACTGTCTCAGCACTGAAACGATTGAACGATTGAACGATTGAAAATCGTTCTTCTGCCACCCCTTCAGGACAAATCCAAATGTCGCTCAGATCATGCAGATAATTTACTTAGTCAAAAGAGCAGCCAATGTGTAGAGTGCATGAGTATGTCATCCAGTAAAGACCCCATTAAGGATATGTAGGTGGAAACATTCTCAGCTCTCATTTGTGTTTTCTGTGTCTGTTTTGATAGAGAGGCAGTGAGGAAAGCTCTGGAGAAAGAGGGGAAGCCGTCATTAGGGCTTCTCAAGGAACGAGAGTCTGCTCTTACACTATATCCCTGCCTGTCCATGGGGTCCCTTCCTGAAGCACCTCCCCATGAAGGACTGAGTTATCAGTGTGCCTCAGCCCTGGGATCAGGCAGGCCTGGGGGAAATCTCTGGTGGTTTCACTGGCAAACATTGGGCCTGGCTCCTGCCGTTTCCCCTCAACCCAGGAGGGAGGTGTGCTACCCTCATTTACAGATGAAACGGAGCTGAGAAGAGCAGAGGACTTTGTACCTGCTAGCAAACCAGCAAGCCATAGAACAATGGTTCCAGCTCAGGTCTTCCTAAACCCTTGTGGTCCTGTGTCCCACCCCCTCCCCCCACACACACATACCACTGCTTCTTGAGCTTACCAAGTTAGGCAAAAAAATATGAATCCAGAGTATGTGGCTTATGTTTGCATGTTTGTTTTCAGTCATACCAGATCTTTAATTGCCTTCTTAGCTAAGTTTTAATCCTCTCAAGCAAATTATAAGTTGTTTTTGATACCCAGTTATTATAGCCCAGTTTGGTCACTCGGGTTATATATAAGGACTCTTTCCACATGATTTGGAAGTAATACTCTGTTATTATTAGGAAATTTTGCTAGTTAGGAAAATCAAATTCACCCTCAGAAGTTTGCTGTCACTGACAGCTTTCATTGAGTGTTCCTTGAGTCTTGAAGGTAATTAATTACAAAAGAGAGTTCTAAATACATCATTTAACAATGTGTAGTCTCCTATGAGCACAGTACTCAAAGTTATATTCAATAACATGTAGATACTTATCAGAAGGACTTCGCTTGTGTGTGGTTAATGCAGATTTCCAGATAAAATTGTGATTTAAAAAAATGTTGGGCTACGTTTTGAAATTAAGGTCAAAATTTTAAGAACATTTATTTCTCATAGTCTTTGAGATGTAAACTGTGGAATTACAGATGGACCCATCTATGATTCCCAATTGGGGAGAAACTGTGACCTTAGGAAAGTAACAGACAAAAAATTGTTTTCATTTTTAAAACTCCAAAGTTGCAGAAAGAAAACAGTCCCGGGAGAGGTGGCAGTTTCTTCTGTGATCAAAAAGAAGGCAACATGCGCCCCTTCGCCTCCCCGGGGAGCCCCCACGTGCCGCGTCTGTTGGGGATGTGGCCCGGCACGGACGCAGACCCCACCCTGTTTGAGGACAGGCCGCTGTCCAAGCTGAAGGAGTCGGACAGGTGCTCAGCCCGGGAGAACCTCTACTTGGACGCCCTGACCCTGGAGGAGGATCCAGAGGAGGCTGCGGCCCGCGGACCCCAGAGGGAGCTCAGGAGCTGCCTCCCCGAGGTCGGCCTGGGTTTTCTTGTCTGGTCAGCGGGTTGTGGGCGAAACCTGGCCCAGTGGCTGGCGGCTCCAGGGCCTGGCAGATCACAGCCTCTGGGTTGAGTAAAAGCGAAACCTTCACAGTGCCAAGAGCTTTGCTTAGTGGATCTGACCCCAAACTCCTAGCGTGCTCTGTGGCCAGTTTCACTTTGCCACTTTGTCTCGGTTTTGGGAATGCAGGGCTCATGTTCTATGTAAATGGAAAGGTCTCATTAACTGACGTGTCCAGTAAAACACAGGAGGAAATAGATCATTCTGGGAAGTGTAGATCTTTAACTTTTTTAAAATTCATAGCACAGTCTTCTGATTCTAGAAAACTAATTAATAACAAAAAAAATTCTGTTTTAGAGAAAGTACCTTACATTTGTAAGTAGCAAATGTCATACCATAATATGTTATTCTGTGAAAGGGAAAAAACTGAACACATAGAAACCTTGTGTAAATTACATCAGCAAACACATGAGCTAAGCTCTGTGCTGAATCTTCTAGGGCACAGCATGTGGTTTTTCTGTTTATGCCCTCTTTAAAACTGTGTTCTTAAAAATCGATTTTAAGAACCGTTACCTATGAGTCAATTTAACAGTTGCTGTACCTGTCATTTAACTTGTCCCAAACACTTAGTAGATTTAGAAGAGTTCATGTCAAATAGTGTTGTTGAAATGGAGGGAAATAAGGCATGTGTCAGTGAGGTCAGGGGCTCTCTCTTCAGCAATATGTACCCAGTTGATGTGACATCACCAGTATGCCACCCAGTTTGATCTAATGGCAGTCTCTCATGGTCCAGCTTTACAGCAGAGATAAGGCAGACCAGGGTCAGGAGACTGTCCTAGTGGCAGCTTCGCAGTGGCCCGGACCCCATACTGATCACATGGCAGAGAGCAGGGCCATGCTCACTAAGCGGAAGCTGTTTACTGTGCCAAAGAATAAATTTCCGTTACCCTCAGGGCTTTCTAGGATCCTTGCCCCTTCTTCAAGACCATGTCAGCACGAGGGTTTTTTTTTTTCGAGACATCCTATTCTCTGTGAGCACAGTTATCATTTTTCTTAAGCAGAAGTCACTGTAATTTCACCTCTGATTCCAAATGGCAATGCTTAAAACCAAGAAAGCGCTCAAGCCTAAGGATGTCACACTACCCTCTACAGCGAGGCTTAGACCAAGGGACATCAGTCTCCTAACTCTGTCACCCTTATCTTTCCTTCTCAACCTCCTATCCCCCTCCCCCTGCCCCCGCCGCTCTCGTGCATACGCACACCCATGCAGACATATCCAGGTCATTACAGAGCCAGGTTTGAAATTCATGTAGTCAGCAAAGTTCTTTGAGGAAGCACAGGAGAGCCACTTCTTCCAACCCCCGTGACAAAATTTATAGCCGGTTTTTCTCACTCCTGTGGGTTCTTCCTTGGACTACAGAAACTCCAACCTCTCATCACCCTGGATTCCAGTTTTATTATTGTACTTCAAAAGGCCAAAGAGCAGTAGCACTCTTGACTAAAACTTGGCTCTTTCATTTTCAACGGTGTTTTCCTAGGGCAGGAGAGCAAAACCATCATTTAGCACACTGAAGTCTCCTAGGTAACCAATATTAAATGATTTAGATGAACTTATTTCTTCTTTATAGGAAGAAGAAAATCACAAGGGAAATCTTCAAAGGTAAGTAAGATTGATGAAAACAATAGTAGACAACTGAAATAAAATTGTCTTGGTCTTAAAATTTCAGTTCATCATTGTAGTCTATTATAACACTATCTTCAAAATGACTTAAAACTTGACTTCTGAATGAATAAATGCTTTATTATTTTTATTTCAGAAATATAGTACTTTTTATAATTAGCAACAAAAAGGCCAGAGATGTGGTGCTGTATGTGTGCATGTGTGTATTAGTGTTAGGGTAAGAACTTTGCTGTTATAGTTGTGCATTGTGTATATAAAGAAATAATCGTGTGAGGTTTTGAAAAGTCCATGGAAACCCCTCTCCTCTAACTTAAAGTCTGAAAAAACTCCCTCATAATAGGCTATGTTGATGTTTGTAATCTGTATATGGGCTGTTTCTGAAAAGACACATAAACAAATCTGTTTAAATTTAAACATTAAAAATAGAAAACTGAGAGGAAAATACAGAGGATTCCCATACTGTCCCACCTCAAACCCATACACACAGACTTTTTCTTTATAGACGAATATATATCATTTCCACTACATGGAATCTCTTCTCTGAGCCATTCAATATTTTCCAGTTTCCTTGTCCCTGTTTTTCTATGAACTTAAAATCCATGAATTACTATTTTCTTCCCATTTTGCTCTTTATCGAATTCACCCAAAACCTAGAATTGCCCACAGTACATTTCTGTCCTTCAAGCTCTCTCTTATCTGGTTATTCTCGGACTGTACAGGACAGCACTTGTGAGCTCGGGCTCAAGAGCCAAATGGCCTGGGTTCAAATCTACTTCTGCCTCTCATTAGGCATGCAATCTTGCAACCTTGGGTGAGTTTTGTAACTGTTTTGTGCCTCAGTTTCCTCATCTGTAAACAGGAGGTATTTAGATTTTTTTTACAGCTAACGTGTTAATCCACATAAAGTGATGACTACACAGAATAAGTAGTAAATGAAGTTTAGCTATCATTACATCCTCCCACTTTTTTCTTTTTTTCTTTTTTTAGCAGAGCTCCTCCATGCACTGTAGCTATTTATTATTTTTTATCTTAATTGCTTCTGTTAATTTAAAAAGTAATCCATGCTTATAAAATGTAAACAATATCAAAATATCCCAAGTAAGAAGGTTCATGTGTGCTCCCCACCCTTTTCTTTTTCCTCTTGCTTCTAGCATTTCATGTGCTCCCTCCATATTTTATTCTATGTATCTTGACGCGCGTGCGCACGTTTCAAATGCATCCTGGTTTTCGTAGTTACTGTTTTCTTTCACTTGGGATGCTGCTAAGGTTGATACTTTTCCTTTCTCTATCCACATTACCTCTGTTCCACAATATCCATCCAAGTGCTAAAGGCAAACATCCCCATACAGGTGACACTGATTTAACTCTGTGAGTAGATCCCCTGTGGGCAGAAGCCAGGGTTAATGAGCTACATCTGAGAAGTGTAGATCAGGACTTCCATGTCTGCATAGCACTCCCAGCTCCCAGCGAACAGTGTTGTGATGCTCATTACTAATTCAGCGACTTCTCAACTGGACCAGAGGCAATAAGAGGAAAATCCATGCTTGCCGGAAAGCTAAGACCTGGTGACAAATCGACCCATTCATTTATTTCCACTGCTGGTTATAACCAGCTTTCTGTTATTCGGAGTGCCATTAGACGGTTTGCAGATTATTTCTAACAAAAAAATAACACCGACTTTTACCTCTAGTGAGGAATAAGATGAAATGCCTAATGGTAGCACTTATAGCCTGCTCTTTTACCCCATGGTGATGACCACAAGAGGATGTGCCCCAGGGTGGCGGAAAGGTACCCAGAGCTTTGCTGGTTCTGTGGGCTAGTCCCTGTGGTACACAGTCCCCAATCCTGGCCTCATCATCATTAATGTGTCCTATGGTAGAGCGGCCCATGGCCTCTGTCTGGGGACGCCTTCAGCAGGGCCTGGGCTAGTCTAGAACTCTAGGTATTCAAGCCTCTGTGTGGGAGGTGGGCAGATATTATGTCTTTTGAGAAGGTGGTCTAGTTGCAAAAACAGTCTGCATACACCTCACCTCCCAAACAGCCTATCCAGAGTGATTTCAGGCCAGAGGGTCCAGAGCCTGAACCACTAGGCACGGCCAGCCCCAAGCCTCCTTCCTGGCCACCACTTCTTGGCCCTGGGTGGGCTGAGAAGTTGTCTGACCATTCTAGAAACCTCCTGTCTTAACATATCAGAATGCTCAACCTGCCCAGGAGGCAGTCAGTAAATCCATGTCAAATAGAAATATGTTGAATTAAAGTGCTAATATATTCAGGAATCTACATCTAAATCCACATCTATCAGGCAGCAGTTTACCCAAAACTGACTGTTGATTTAGCTCACCTGTCATCACCCTTCATTGTGTGCATGTGTCTGTGGCCATCTTCCTTTTGTCCAGGAATACAGGAGGAACGGGAACAGAGAAAAGGCTTGACCACAAAGGAGGGATCAGACAGGGAACGAGAGCTGAGCCCCATTAAGGGACTTGGGCAGGGCCAGATGGAATTTCTGTTTGAAATGGTATTTGGAAATTCATTTGCCAACCTGATTACATCTTCTACTTTCCTTCCTTCCTCTACTTATTCCATTTGGCCTTTAGAGGCCAAATAGAAGTTGTACTCTAAGCCAATAGAGGATGAGGCCAATGGATGAAAAAAACTAGATTATAGTTATTTTGTTGTCATATCTCCCCCTTGCTCCATACCATTAGCTGATTTTGGATTGGGACTGTATGTATTCATGTTTGTAGCATGTGCACCTGCCATAATGCCTAGAATACAGAAAACTCCCAGTAGGTTAGAAATTGAAGGCACTGGTCAGTAGATAGGGAGACTAGGCCACAGCTGTTTTCCCTTCTTCCTGTACAGCACTGTAGGCTAAAATGAAACCATCCAAAGTGGGTTTGGAGCTTAGCTATGACTGCCCAGTAGCCCTGCCCTTCTACTTGTTCCCACCACAGTTGAGGGTTGGCTATATTATATTCTGACAAATACAAAGCTGGAACAATCCCAGAGCCATAAAAAGCCCATTAAACATCCACAGGGTCAGCTCAGAAGTGAAGAACATTAAGTGGCTGGAAAGTGTTCTAATAGTTCAGATGGAGACTGTCATGAGACAGGCACTTACTGTGTGGGCAGCACACACATGCTGCACTGAACCAGGGGGTCGCAGGTCAGTGGGCTTCCTAGCTGGCGGGCAGCTGACACCGTCTCTCTCCCACTTTTCCCAGGGCAGTGTCTGTGTCCTCCATGTCTGAGTTCCAGCGCCTGATGGATGTCTCTCCCTTCCTGCCAGAGAAAGGCCTGCCCACTGCCAGCAGCAAGGAGGATGTCACTCCACCCCTGTCCCCTGATGACCTGAAGTACATCGAGGAGTTCAACAGCAAGAGCTGGGATGAGAGGCCCCCAGACCCCTGGGCAGATAGGACCGAGGGAGGGCGGGTGGGGAGCGAAGCCAGCACCGAGCCTTTCCCTGACTCCTCCTGGTACCTCACCACAAGTGTCACCATGACCACGGACACCATGACCAGCCCAGAGCACTGCCAGAAGCAGCCCCTGCGGAGCCACGTCCGCACCGAGCCGACCGGGGTGCGGGTGCTGCATAGCCCGCCTGCGGTCCGCAGGGTGGACAGCATCATGGTGGCAGGCAGTGAGGGCTTGGGCCGGGCAGAGCCCGAGGGCCCATATTCTACAAGCAGAGCCAGAGGGGGCATGGGAGACACAAAGGGGGGGCCTTCAGAACACATGCTTAGAAGATGGCCTTGTGCTCCCTCCAGGCACCCCCGAGACTATGGAGAAGGAGGGTCGCACCCCCTTGATAGTGCCCTCTGCACCCCCCTGGGTTTCCCCTCCCCACTGCATAGCCTGGAGATGTCCAAGAACATGAGTGACGACATGAAGGAGGTGGCCTTCTCTGTCAGGAATGCCATCTGCTCTAGTTCCCCTGACCCCCGGGGGGTCAAAGACATGGCCTGCCAGACTAACGGGTCCCGGACGACTGGGACACAGACCATCCAGACCATCAGCATCGGCCTGCAGACTGAAGCTCTACGTGGCAGTGCCATCACCAGCAGCCCCCACAAGTGTCTCACACCAAAGGCGGGGGGTGGTGCCACTCCCGCATCATCTCCGTCCCGCGGCCTTAGGAGCAGACAGGTGGCCCCTGCCATCGAGAAGGTGCAGGCCAAGTTTGAACGCACATGCTGCTCCCCCAAGTATGGATCTCCCAAGCTGCAGAGGAAGCCCCTCCCCAAAGCTGACCAGCCAAATAACAGGACCTCACCAGGGCTGGCCCAGAAGGGGTGCAGCGAGTCGGCCTGGGCTCGCTCCACCACCACACGGGAGAGCCCTGTGCACACAGCCATCAACGATGGCCTCTCCAGCCTCTTCAACATCATCGACCACAGCCCTGTGGTGCAGGACCCTTTCCAGAAAGGGACACGGGCTGGGAGTCGGTCTCGCTCAGTAGAACCCCAGCAGGAGCTGGGCCCAGGCCAGGACACCGGCCCCGGTTCCCGGGGACGGTCACCCAGCCCCATCGGGGTTGGTTCAGAAACGTGTAGGGAGGAAGGGGGAGAGGGGACACCTGTGAAGCAGGACTTATCCGCTCCCCCTGGCTACACGCTCACTGAGAACGTAGCCCGGATTCTCAACAAGAAGCTACTGGAGCATGCCTTAAAGGAGGAGAGGAGGCAGGCCCCCCATGGCCTCCCAAGTCTTAACAGTGACAGCCACATGGGAGAAACAGTCAAAGCTGAACCAGGGTCCATCGAGGTAATGAAGGCTGAGTATTCCACACCTTCACACTACCAGCTCTTCCATTTAAATGTTGCGAAAACAAGTTTGAATCTGGGATTGTACTAGGTCATTTGATTTCAAGAATTGCTGTCCATAATAGGTCCCTGTGAACTGGGGAGATACTAGGTTTAGGGAGAATGGAATAGGCGGAAACACAAACCCTGAGCTGCTTCTTAACAAAAAGTGATCAGGTGCTCTTCTCTGGTCTAAGTAATTGATGCTCATCTGTTTATCTGGGCTTTTCTCTTGAGGTTATAACTTGCCGTCTTTCTGGGTGAATTTGTGTCCTAGGGATGTGTGTGTGAAGTATTTAAGAGTTGTTTCAAGGCTTTCTGCATGCTCCAGATCTTTATATGCGATGACACAAGAGGGGCACTAGAGAAGGTTTTGAGAGAGTAGATTCTAGAACATCTCTCACAAAGAACTAAAAGAACAGCTGAATTCCACTGTTGGCTTCAGTGCAAAGTAGCAGGCTTATATCTCAGAGATCACATATTGTCTCTGTGTCCATGAAGCCCCATGGCAAGAAAACCAGGTGAGGCAAACAGATAAGATCAAAATCCTGCCTTCATGCACTGTGATTATCTCCCTGGCACGTCACATTATCACACTGCATCCGACCACACATATTATCACATTATTATATGATTATTATTATATCCCCTTTAATACTATTAACAAATCAGTCAACATTGAATTCTGTTCTTATGTATAGCCACATGTAGCATATTTGTACCACACCACTTTAAAAAAATAATCCCCACTTCCACTTCAAGAATAAGCAAAATAAAACAAAGCCTGACGACAGTGCCAGGGGTGAAAGAAATAGAGATGCTGGCCTCACAGTTCATGCGGTGTTGAGGACACAGTCCCTAGGCCTCGGTCAGCCACTGTTTGGGAGTATTCCCACGTGTAGACTTGAGGGTGAGCCCCAGCCCACCAGTAGCCCAAATGGACAAAATCCACACCAGGGGGATCCAGACACCCACAAGCATTCTCCAGGCAGGACAGCCCAAGTAGATGGTGAGCGTTGGAGAAAAGGAGGAGAGAAATACGCTCCCTGGGCTGCCCTCTGCTTACCCACCCGCCATGGCCTGAGCTTCACAGGTGAGGAGAGGAGGAAGGTATAGCTCCACCCCCTGCCCCACATACTGCCCAGGAGAACAATGACCATCAGGTTCCCAGTCTAACCCCTGGAGGAGTATTTAACTCAAAACACAGGGTTTAAATCTGAAATAGGTTAAACCTTGTGAAGTTGCCGCGGACCTACAGAATCATCGATGCCGTGTGGTTCAACCTAATCTTGACAGTACGTGGCCCACCGAAGACATGAGTCTATGATAAGTGGTTCGCATGCTTTGAGAAGGACAAAGAATTGTCAGTTGTGGTTGGGTGTTCTTAGGTGACAGATGGCGTCTGCTGTGGGCTGTGGTACCCTGATCCTTTCGGGGCCCTCAGGTAAGTGGCTCGCTGCTGCAGAGAATCTATTTGTGTGAATGCCATGCCTTTGCAGGGCTCTGGAAGGATCAGCTGAAAGCAGGGCTTTGTCCCAAAGTATTAGCTGGCTGTGCCTGTAGTGTCCATTTATATTAGAGACTAAATAGAAACTAACTTTTAGGAACCAAAAATGCTTTGAGTTAGTAGCAATGAATTCTCCAAACGATCCGATCCCTGATAATATAAAGAAAATCGTTTAATGACTGAATCACAGTTCCAAGGCATGAAAATCGTTTTATTAGTCAAAGCTGTGTGCACCCCCTCCTCCGCCTTTTGGTTCTCTGTAAAGTATCTATGCAGATTTTTTGCTCACTTGGTGTGTTTGCTACCACGAGAGATGACTGGCCAGTTTGGGGAAAGCACAGCAGTTTCAGGGGTTCAAAACC
This sequence comes from Eidolon dupreanum, assembly GCA_028627145.1. Taxonomy (NCBI): domain Eukaryota; kingdom Metazoa; phylum Chordata; class Mammalia; order Chiroptera; family Pteropodidae; genus Eidolon; species Eidolon dupreanum. Next base: position 45,748,850 of record CM053504.1, on the reverse strand, counting down.
TGCATGGAATACTCCTGGCACTGTTTAAATGCCATGGCCTCTTTTTTCCTCTTTCTGTTTGTTGGAATTTTGCTTGTTCTAGATTCCAGTGGAACTATTCCTTGTCTGAATTGACTTACTCTTTAGGCCCAATGCAGAGCCCTTCTCATCACTCCATAAATTATGTGGTAGTTCTGGGTTTTCATTCCAAAATCACCAGAACTGACTCTGATTTCCCAACCTGCTCTGAGCACCCTGTCATGGACTCTTTAGCCCTGAACTTTCACTCAGACATCTAGACACAGGGGTGACAGGGATCCTGGCTAGGACTCTGCACAGCAAGAAATGCTCCTTTCTCCCCTCGCTTTCACACCACAGCCACTTATTCTTACTCTCTTGAAGCCATAGCACCAGTGCAGTGATGCAAAGAGAAGCTGTGAGTTCTCGTGTAAAGAGAATGAGAATAATCTGGAAATGTAATGCTATTCTTCCCTCCCATGTCTAAGTGGAAAATGAGAAGGAAAATTTTTAGTATGAGCAGCAGTCGCTTGATCATTGTGACTAAAACAAACCAGCTGTTCAATGCTCTGTTTCAAATACAAGGGTCCTGTGACTTCCATCTCTCCATGCGCCAAAGGGCCTTTGAAAGTTAACAACCAAAGGGCAACTCAGGGAAGAATAGAAACCGGAAGGGAGAGGCCTGTTGCTGTTCTGCAGTGAGGGTCCCTCCTCCCTCTTGACCAAGGCAGAGGAGGAGTCCGTGTGCCCCAGGAGTGCATGTGCCACTTCTGTGAGACCTCGTGCTTCTCCTGATTTCTGTCTCTGGAACTGGCACCCGCTTGTTGATGTGAATCCTTTACTGTTCTTTTTTAAAAAATATTTTCCAACCTACTTGCTTTTCTTTTCTTTGTCTATTCTGTCCAGAACCAAACTGTCTTACTAACTGCCCCCTGGGGACTCTAGCCCTGCCTGCCTCACGCCGTAAGTGCTTTCTTCCTTCTTTCCAACCTGTCTGGAGAGGTCGTTTGTGTAACTCGGGGTTAGCATCTGACACACAGAAACAAGGCAGAATCATCCCAGGCAGATTTGCTTTTCAAAGGCAACTGCCTGCACCGGCACAGGGTCCCTCACAGATTGGGAGGGTCCCTCACAGATTGGGGGACAGATTGGCAGCCCAGGCTGCCAATCCCATTTGCTGAGTGCTGACTGCTCAGTGCAAAGAAAGGCTCTCAGGTTATAGAGATCCTGCTGAGATTTCTGCTCTCCTGTGCAGTTTGCAGCCAGTATGCTTTCAGAGGGGTAAAGGGACATTAGCTGGAGAGGGGACTGTCTCTGGCACAGACTTCAAGCCTGTGGGGATCTTTGAGTCAACCATCCTGGTCCTGCTACCAGTTTTTGGTGGCACATGTACATTGCCGTATGCTGTAATGAGGTGTGACCATAATGCACTGAGGCTCCTCTCCTTTTTTCAACAACCACACAAAGAATAAAAGCAAATGCATCTTGTCCTTCCAAGAGGTCACCATAAGTGACCTAGTAAATGCTCCAAAAAATATCCTAACAGAATTGCCTTCAGAACTTAAATGGAGGCACGAGAAAATATCAGTCTTGTTTTTGACCAAGGATGTAGTCACCCACCCACTCTTCCACTGGTCTTACCTCAGAGTGCTGAGTGCCAAAGTACAGTTGGCGCTTAAATGCGAAAGAGGTGCTCCAAGGGTCAAACGCCCACATCGCACATTGCAGTGGCTCCTCAGGAAAGGACAGCATCATCTGCTTATGTGTGCCGGTGTGTTACTAAAGAAAATGTGCATTGAACTCCTGGTCGCACAACATTTCTTCCTAGGGGAGTTCACAAACAGATGCTAGTGAAGAGGTGGCACAAAACTAATAGAAAGCCCATTTTCATCCAGCATTCGTCAGGTGGAAACAGGCTGTGTGGTGTCAAACAGACCTATAGCAGCAGACTTACAAACCTGCACGCAACACAAACAACACACATGTACACACCTCATACCAGGGGCGGTCACACCAAAAGACAAAAGAGTAGCAGATATCTCAAACCATATTCCCCCTCATGCCCTGGGATGAGGTGAGGTGAGGAGAGCTCACCCCTGTGTTAGTTCACATTTCATCTATTTCAGCGCTGACGGTGTTTTCACAGGTGAAGAACCTCTGGTTGTCATGGTTCCCATTAGCATAAGTGTTTTGCTGATCCAGGCTTCCCCACTGTCATATAAAGTGCCAGCCACAAAAGCGGCAGGGACCATTAAGAAGTCATCTCCAGTGTTAATGCTCATTTTCTGCTGACCCCAGAGCAAGGCAACCACCTCACTCCATCACTCTTCCAGAAGCGCCATGTGGCCTGCCTTTCATCATCTTCCTTCATTGTCACATTGTCCATCACATTGTTGTCCTTCAACACAGATGGCTGTTTCTTCCCTGCTGTCACTTCCCTGCTACTCTGACTAAACATTCTTCATTCTGGTCTTTGCAGTCGCTTGTCACCTCTCTTTAAATCCTCTGCTTAACTTCTGACTGGCTGTCAGGGTCTTTGCTCTGTATCATCCTTCATTGCAGTGGTTTGCCATCTCAGCTCTTTCTTGTCTGAGTGGCATTTGGGCAGATGACCTCCACCCTGTAGAACTCACCATTTCTTCATGCCACAGCTTTTCACCTTTCTCTGTGCCAGCAAATTTCAAGTTTGGGTGTCCTTGTTTCCTATTGTGCAGACTAAGGATAAGTAACTCAGCATTCTTTAAAACCAAAAAAGGAGCAGTGCCCCTTGAGAAGTATTATAGGTGACTTGCAGCATGGTTGAGTCTGTCTTGTGTTATCTGTTCTCAGAAGGTGTGGAATGCCTGCAACACAAAAGCCCAAGTGCACTCTTATTCCACTTTTTAAAATGCTGCTGTGAGGCAGAGTCATTAAAGGAACCTAGACCTAAATTAAATTTTCTGCCTACAGCATTCTTTCCATGTTGTGGGAGTTTGTTTAACTCACTGCCTGTCTATTTGGAATAAACAATAGTAGAGTTTGTTTTAAGGTGAGTCTTGTTGCTAATACAGCTGGGTTAAATCATAGTCTCTTCATGGGTCCCCAAAAGACAAAGATATAGGGAAGCTGGCCTCTTAGGACCAGTCCTTTCGCTAAACAGATGATTCAGGAGGGCCAAACTGATGGGACCAGTTGGGTTGGAATGCGACCCTGTGTAGAACACATGTGGCCTGTGGCTTTCCCCACCTTTCATATGCTCCAGCCCAATTCTGAAGGCGCTCTGTTAACACACCCATCTCATGCCATTGCCATGTTTTATCCTAATTGGACATTTTCCCTTATGTCATCACTGATCATTTGTGTTATATGCTTTACTTACCATTTTAACTTACTCTTCACGAGCAAAATATAAATAACATTCAGAAGTTGCCCCTGGTCTATTGCATTAACTAGAGTCTGTCTGAGAAGTGTGTTTGGGGTAAATCACCCCCTAGAGGAACTATCAGTCTGAGTAACTCTGTCTTTCTCTTTCTGGCTTTGAAGGAACTACCTTGTTCCGCACTAGCTCCATCCCTAGAACCCTGCTTCTCCAGGCCCGAGAGACCAGCAAACCGTCGCCCTCCGTCCCGTTGGGCCCCACATTCCCCCACTGCCTCACCGGCTCAGTCACTCGGAGACCCGACCTCTTTGGAGGTGATCGGCGATGAGGAGCCACCCGGGGAGAAGCTACTACACCTGTGACATAATGCAAAGTTTGCATGGATTATCACAGAATAATTCATTGTAATTTGCATAACCGCACCATCGTCATCAAGCAAACTCCGCCCAACAGGAGAGATCTAGTTTTCTCAAGGTCAAAGAATGTTTTCTAAAAAACACAGCTGCGAATGTTCAACCTGTGAACCTGAGATGTTTCTAGAATGAAACAGTAAATGTGCCTGTAATAACTTAATTTTTTTCATAGCTCAGAAAACTATTTTTGTCTCCATCTTTTTTACACACAATATATTAAACACAAAAGGTAAATAAGATATAAATACATTTAAAAAGAAGTTTTAAAGATGTACATTTTAAGAGATTCTAAACACCCCTACTCTCAATACTGACTGCCTCTCTGTTAAATTTGCACTGTTACATTTTGGTTTGGTTTATTTCCATGTCAAATTAGAGTGTTTTAAGTTAATTTTATTTTGTCAGTGTTTTTGGTTGTTAAGAATTTTTGACATGCTTCAGACTGTCTGATTCAGTCAGTGAACTTTTTGTAGTGAAAAAGCCACGAAGCCAGTAGACAAGACAGATATCCTATTATACAGGAGGGGATACATGTCAGCATTTTGGAAAAGGTACAGAGTCCTCAGCTGGGCTTACCAAATTCTCTGTATAATCCACATATTCTACTCGACTTGCACGTCTTCAGGTTCAAAGCACTGGGGTGCATGTACATACGGCTACTGTGGTCTTACCATCGCCTGAGTGTAAGTCTGTCTCACTGTGACACGTTGTGAAATCCCTCGTACTGTACTTTTATTGTCCTCTTGCATTGATGATACAACAGCAATGGCATTTTGAAATTACTGTTAAACGATTAATTGGCAATATGCAGTGTTTACTCGAAATTTTCTGTTTAAGGAAAAATACTACAAAAAGTCATGAGAATACCAAATTGAAACAAAGGATGGTCCCTCTGAGTCTGTATGAGACTATGATAAAGTAGAAATAAAGCCTTTACAAGATGGCAACTTGTTCCCAGATCTCGTGTTTCACATGCCCTCCATCTTTTCCTAAGGGTTCATGTGGAAAGTTGCCATAGCCAGGGGCACTCAGGAAAGGGGAGAGCTTGTAAGAAGACAGCAGCTGCTCACATATCTAACAAAATGCACTGTGAATGCATGATTATTTTTCAGTTTCATCATACTCTGTAAGAGCATCCTGGGATAGATAAAAAGGCAACTTCATTCTTGTTGAAAAAGCCAAAACTGATGGGTGTGGGGGTGTGCCTGGCTTCTCTCCCTCTCCCCTCCTTGAGAAAGCAGGAGTGGCCAGTAACTCCAGAATAGACATTTAATAGAGTATTTAATAGAGTAGGAATCTATAAAGATGTTATACTGCCAATAGCACATGAAGAACTATTTCAGGCTGAAGCTTCTGGCTTTAATATTTCATTAACTCAACCATTTTCTTATCTAGATGGGCTAATAGAATAAGTTCTGTTCCCAGCATTACCACACTTCCATCTTCAAACTAAATATTATCCCAAAAATGGAAAGTAACTATTAGCGAGGACGTACAGACATTGGAAACCCAGTGTAGGGTTGGTGGAAATATAGAATGGTGCCACTGCTATGAAAACCAATATGATGAGTCCTTAAAAAGTTAAACAGAATTATTATATGATCCAGCAATTCCACTTCTGGATTATAGGCCCAGAGGAATTAGAAGCTGGGACTTGAACAGATATTTGTACACCCATGTTCATTGCAGCATTATTTACAATAGAGTGTAATCTACCCCAGTGTCCCTCAGAGGATGAAAAAAAATGTATATACATGTATAAACAAAAGTATATAAAAATATATTTATACACAATGGAATATTATTCAGCCATAGAAAGATAAGAGATTCTGACACATGCTTCAACATGGGGGAAACTTGAGAACATTATGCTAAGTGAAATGAGCCTGTTAAAAAACAACAAATATTGCATGATTCCATTTATATGAGGTACCTAGAGTAGTCAAATTCATAGATACGAAAAGTAAAATAATGGTTACCAGGAAGTGGGACAAAGGAAGAATGGGGAGTTAGCGTTTAATGGGTACACAGTTTCTGTTTGGGATGATGAAAAAGTTCTAGAAATGGATAGTGATGATGGCCGCACGACAATGTAAATGTACTTTATGCCACTAAACTCTACACTTAAAAATGATTAAAATGATCAACATTATGTATATTTTACCACAATAACAATGTTTTAATGCAAAAAAGTAAATATTCCACTTAACCACCCTAGACATAGCTGCAAAAGAACTACCAAAAAGTACACAGATATTTTTTGCATGCCTACCCTGTACCTGCAGTAAATGCTGGGAGGTACATTAACATCTTTTCAGTTGGAAACAACCAGCCAGCAGCAAGAAGGAAAGTTGTTGGCATTCAAAACTAAAACAGCATTAGCATCAAGTGCAGTTGAAATCCAGAGCCTTAAACAATGCCATAAGGACAATACCCTATTTCCTGTCTCTGGCCTCCCCTATATGGCTTTATTCTCAGACTAGCATCCCAAGAGTTGGCAATGATTGTTCCCAGTGGCTCTTGTTAGTTTAGCAACAACTAGAGAAAGAAGACCTCTTGCCAGTAGTTCCCACAGAAGTCCCAGGACTGATGAATCTCATGGATCTGCTTTAATTCACATGTCTCGCCCTAAGCCCGTCACTGACAGGTTGGCCCAGCAAAGGAAAACCAGGGAGCTGCCAGAAGAGGGGTAAGGGTGTGTGGGAGGCAGTGAAGGCTGCTTACAACTGTGGGGCACCCAGAATTACAAGGAGAGGTTCCAGTCATCAGACAGAACTTGCTCTCTACTTGGAAGAGATGGAATTCCCAGGCACAAAAACAAAATGCAAAAATGATATGTGTAAATCCTAAGATAAAGGTCTAGAGCTGGACCTCCAAGGAAGAGTAGGATTTAAATGTGAAGGCAGGGAGAGGTGGTTGTGTGGGAGAACAGTAGGAGCAGAGGTGTGGGGAGGTGGTAATAAGTACATTTGACCAGGGCAGTAAGGTGGTACCTGAGCTGGGAGCAGGACCTGCAATGAGCAAAGCCATATTATGCAGCATCGGTGCTTTGAAAGTTGGTTTAGAGCTTCTCCAACCACCCAGTTTCTGACAGTTGGGCATATGTATTCTTGAATCCATTCTTGCAGAACCTCTCCGACTTTTACAAAGGTAGGACGGTAGAACAAAATCAGTTTCTACACTCCTGTCTGAATGAATGCTGAGGCAGCTAAGTGGGTAATGCAGAGCTCCGAAGAGAGAGCAGCTGCACAGGGAATGGCCTGCAGGAAGTGTCTCTTTAAGCCGGCCTTAATGTGCCATTTGTTTCTCTGTCCTAAAGAAAGGCAGGAGCAGATTCCTCAAACACAGCTAACAGCACTTGCACGTCAGGCATGCCTTGTCCGGGGGGGTCAAGGCCAACACCAGCAGCCCAGAGACAGAGCTCATCATGAAGTCAGTCTGGACAGTGGCAGCCACATTCCACCCTTTCTTTTTTCTCCTTCTGAGGAAGTTACATGTTACGTCAAGGTTTTTAATATTAAGTGTCTTTTAAAAACACGTATCATAATTCAAATTTTATTTAGTTCATTTATGTTTCAACCTCTTTTTTATTAAGCTTGCCAGTTGTGTGTATTTATTTTCTTCAAAAAGTAGCTGAGAAGTGCAATTATCTTTACATTTTTAATCCATTGATTTTTAAAAATTGTGGTAAAATACGTATAAAATTTACAATATTGACCACTTTAAAGTATACAGTTCAGTGGCATTTAGTACTTTTGTGATGTTGTGCAATCATCACTACTGTTTAATCCCAGAACATTTTCATCACCCTAAAAGGACATACGCATTAAGCAGTCACTCCCCTTTCCCTGGCAGTCACAAATCTGTTTTCTGTCTCTGTGGATTTGCCTATCCAAGATATTTCATATAAATGGAATCACACGATACGTGGCCTTCTGGGCTTCTTTCACTGGGCATAATGTTTTTGTGGTTCATCCATATTGTAGCCTGTATCAGTACTTTATTCTTTTTATAGCTGAAAAATATTCAACTGAATGGATGTACTACATTTTGTTTATTCATTCATCAATTGATGGTAATGAGTTTAGGTTATCTGAAGCAGCCTTGAGCATTACCCTAAATGAGACAATTCACAATGAATAATCAGAATAGTCATCAATCAAATTACATAATTAAGGCACTTTGGCATCTTTTACTCTTAAACGTAGTTGTTTCAAGAAGCCACTGATACATATTATACTTGTCATGCTTTTCTTTGATTTGCATCTAGTCCTTTCAGCATCATTCTTTGAAAACTATGTGCATTGGAAACCAGTACAGCAAAGAATCCAGCTGAGTCATAAGTTAAGTTGGCTGTTTGAATGAATTTGATGATACCAGGTCTTTAATACACTCTGGATCACTAGCATCGCTGTAGCACTGAGAGTGGAAAAATCTGAATTTGAATCCTGGTTTAAAGTAATGCAAACTTAGGCCACCTCTTTAAGACTCATTTGAAAAATAGCAACAATAGGGGTTGGGTGAAAAGAGTGAAGAGATTAAGAAGTACAAACTGGTAGTTACAGAATGGTCACAGGGATGTGACGCACAGCATAAGGAATATAGTTAATAATAGTGTGATAATGATGTATAGTGCCAGGTAGGTATTAGACTAATCAGAGAGATCACTTTGTAAATTATATAAATATCTAAACATTATTCTGTACACACCTAAAACTAATATAAAATAATACTGAATGGCAATTCTAATTGAAAAAAAAAAAAGAGAAAAATAGAGACAAAGAAAAAGAAAAATAGCAAAAATAATACCTACTTCCCAGGCTCATAATGATTAAGTTTCGCCATTCACTTGCAGTGTACAAGATATTATGCTAAGATTTACAAACACCAGAGATGAACAGAAAAGATAAACTCTTTGCTTTCTGAGAGCTTATATTCTAGTGTTAAAAAAAAAAAAAATTCAACTGAGTAAGTTTGAAGATTTAAGTGGCTTTATGGAATCATGAAGATTTAATTGCCAGCATCCCATCTAGCAAATGGAGCTCCACAAGGCTGTACAAAATGGAAGGTTTTTAAAGACAGAAAAGGGGCAGAAAAGATAAATTATTAGCAGAGAATGCATTGTTTCAGGCAAGGTCGCTGTCCTAAACGAAATAGAATGGGCCACTAAGGCAGATTACTCTTCATGAGTGCTGACCAGGTAATTCCAGGCTGACCTGTTAAAGGTTACATTTCTGGGAGAAGCTGAGACTTTAGTGAGGCTAGGTATTAAGTCTTGGTTTGCTAACATGGGGCTTAGCTCCATTTGGGGCCGGTTGTTTCTTTTTAACACTAGTGATGAGAAACACATAGTCAACAGGAGTCAGTGTGATGGAGAATAACTAAAAGGCTTCCCTGAGGAGATACCATTTGAGCTGAAGCCTGGACAAGAACTAGCTGTCAGCCAGGAAGATGGAATATCTGATGCAAAGTTGGGATGAGGAGGTAGGCATGAGCCTAGTGTTTTTCAGGAAGTGAAAGAAGGCCACTGTGTCCTGAACAAGGGGGAGAGGGCTAGGGGGAGAGAGCAGGGAGCTTGGGAGAGGTCTATGGTCCACCAGAAAGAGTTTGAATTTTAGGCTAGGTAGGAAAAAAAAAAATTCATTGAAAGATATTAGGTAAGGGAGATGCTTTTTAAATGGCTGTTATGATGTAACAATAAGAAGGGGCAAGATTGGTAGGCTTCCTTATAAAAAAGGCTGTTGTGCTGACCCAGAGATACCTTGATAGTGGCTTGGACAATTTTTGTGCTGTTATTATTAGCATCCCCACCAGCAGGCTTACCACATGCTGCTCATCAAAAACTGGACTTTAGAATCTGATGCTGAGTCTTCCGCAGGCCCCACTGCTGAACTCTAGAATCTGCCCCAGTTGTTCAGACGAAAGCTGAACCAAGCCCTTATTTATTCTTCTGCTGCTTCTCAGGCTGGGCCAGCAGCCTTGTCAATGGCCTGGGGCCAGGAAAAACTGGTTTCCCCTCTCAACTCCTTCCCCCGGGGCACAACATCACACAGCAAGTTTCCAACTCCTGTCATATTTTGTTTTTAAGGTCTGATCCTTCTCCAAAGGAAGCCAGCACTTTAAATTATTATCAGTCATGCATAATTTAGTAAAAGTGTTTTCCTACTCTTTAAAGTTTTCTTCATAGGGGGACAATTAAGGTCTCTGGATGTGAGGATGGTAGAGGGCTGGAGAGGCACAGTTACAGATGTTGTACAACCTAATCTGAAAGAATGGGATAGGAACACAACAAGAGTGCTAACTTTTCTCTTCTAGGCCAAGTTCTGTCTATTAGATTGAAAGAACCTACTCCATTTCAATGATAGAAGCCTCTGTAAGTTCCCAGTAAACTGATAGATTTCAACAGGTCTTCATGAATCCAAACCTCATAATCCTCATAGTAATCCTAGAACAAATTCATCACTCATCATTCATCAACTCTGGGCCCTTGTTGGTCCTCTATAAATACAATTTTAACTGATTAAAATAAAAACATTGAAGATACTAATAAAATAGGTGCACTTAAAAATAGTAGGTGGAATTAAAAATTTTTTAATTCCAAATAATACTGTGCTCGTTCACCTACCTAAAAAATATTCTGAGTGACCAAGCACTGGGCTAGGCCCATGGGAATGCAAACATAAATATGATGTATTTGCTCCCTTGAGGTTCATGACCTGGTCAAGGGCATCCAACCATCTGGGCTCAAATCCTGCTCCACTACTCTCTAATCTAACATCCTTGGGAAAGTTTTTTCCTATGAAAAAGAAAAATAATAATAGTAATCGCCTAATAGGTAAGTGATGAGGATTAAATAAGTTAATGCTTATTAAGCATTTAGAATGACACCTGGCATATTATAATACAATATGTTAAGTGTTACAACAGTACATGTAAGTGTAGAAAGAGCACATAAAAGAGATTAATTCAGCCTGCGGGATGGTCTAGGAAGACCTCACACTGACCTGTGTGGTAAGAGTCTTGAAGGATGCATAAGGTTTCTCTAATGATGAAGGGACAGTGAGAAAGAGAACTTCAAGAATAACTGCTTAGGTTAGGGATGTAATACTTCTTTGGGATTTTTCAAGAGAGATTAAAAATTATTTTCAATTACTTTTGTATACCGAACTGGTGTTTTTATTGAATGTGACACCATTCCAAGTTTTATTGGAAAGAAAACCTAAGGGGAGGAAAGTAGCTCATCTATCCTTACCCCTAGGACCTTGCCATCCATCCCAACATAGTAATCTCATTAAGAGGCTGCCCTAGCAGGAACACAGTTACTCCTTCCTGGGCACACCATCTTCTATGGCATTTTTTAGAAAGAACCACTTTTACTTTTGTTACACTAGAAGAATCATTTCCTAGCGACACCAACAGCCACATTTGCACTGTCTTGTTGAGATCATGCCTATTTACCTGTTAGACTCTGCACAAGTGCTAACATTCTCAAAGTAGTGCTTATAAAAAGGAGATACATGTGGATTTTGTTGTGTTGTCATTAGAGCTGTTCATGACTATACCTGTTATACACTCTTCTGAGCACATAATAAAATCATACTTCCCCACCCCCACTAGAAGTTGGGTGTGGCTTTTTGCCAATGAAATGTGAGCAAAAGCCACATGTGTCACTTTCTGCTGGAAATTTTAAAAGCCAATAAATACAGTACTTACCATGTTCTTTTTCTGCCTTGGCAGTTATGGAAACATGTGTCCATCCATCTGAGACCCTGAGTGACAGTCATACACAGACCCACTTTAAATATGCAGCATAATGGACAAACAAGTCCTGGTATGTCAAGCCATTAAGATTTAGAAATTGTTCATTAATGCAGCAAAACTTAGCCGATCCTGACTGGACTAGCTGTCAAAAAAAGATTGAAATGCATGTATAAATAATATAAAGAAATCAAAACAAGATCAAATTTTCACAGTATAGAAAAATGTTACTACATGTTAACAAAGAGTTAAGAGAATTTAAAGCTATGCCAACAGTCATTTTCCTTATTGAATTCTTTGAATTCATAATAAACAAAACTTCTAATTCCTTTAGCTGAGAGTAGATGAAAGTAGAACTGTGCTTATTATTGAACTAATTGACTACATGTATTAAGCAGAAGCAAATGAGCCAAATATTCCAATAATACTGCTTCCTACCCCTTCCCTCCTTCTTAGCCACACTGCTGAAAATGTACAGACTGAGCCAGCAAGCTGAGACAAAGGTGAACAGTGATTTTCCTAGGGAACTACAAGGGCAAGTTAGAAAAGACCTTAAGAGCATTATGCATCAAGCCTTCATTTGATACATAATCTTAATAACACCACCATTTTCTGAGGGTGCTTTCTTTCCTATAACTTAGCACAGTGATCTCTAGAACCACCCAGAGTACCTTAAGGCCCTACCCCAGACCAAATAAATCAGATTCCCTTGGGCAAGGCCATCAGTATAATTTAGATGTTACTCTGGTGATTTTAGTGTGTAACCAGGATTGAGAACTACCAGTAAAGCAGAATTTCTTAACCTAGTTGTTCCCAAGCCTGGAATCACCTTGGGGTGGGGGTGTGCAGGGGTAGGGGGTAGGCGGTTAAAAAACCTGATGCCTACTTCCCACTCCACCTTCTGGTGAACTTGGTCTGAGGTGAGACCTGGGATTTAAGAAGAATTAATCCCCATCAGAATTAATTTTGTTTTACAGTACTGTTCGGGTGCCATGATCTTAACCAGATTTAAGAGCTTGAGGTCTAGCCAGATCAACATGGCCACAGATTTGACTCCACCACTCTCTGTGCTTGTGGGCATGGTCCTTACTCTCTCTGGAGTTTGATTTTCTCATGCTATAAAATGAGGATAATAGAGCCTGTTATATGACACTTGCACAAGAAACACAAGTTGATATTGCTTTATTTAATTATCTCCCAATAATCCTGTGAATCAAGGTTATTGTCCTAAGCTGATAGCTAAAGGAACCCAGGCTTGGAAAGGTTGTTGGCTGCCTCAAGAGTACACAGCAATAACTGGCAAAGTGAGACACTCCCCAAGGCTTTACTGAGCAGACACCTGTAGCCACCCGATGCCCACTCCATGAGCCCCTACCCTGGGTAAGCAGATGGGGCTGGTCCATGTTGTTCGATCAGCCCTACCATTGGACACATTTAGGCTGTCAGGTGGACCTGGACCCATCTCAGCTCACTTGCTTCTGTCCTAGAGCTTGATAGACTAAGTCATGCCTTGAAATTCACTGACTTCATCTCTTCTTGAGGTTATAAAATAGCCTCAACTGACCCCTCTAACCAGAATCCTTTTCTCTATGTGTTCTGAAAAGCAACGACTACCCAGTGTTTCTTTTAATTATATAGTACCCTTTCTAAAGTGATTGTGGCCTGTTAAATCTTGACATAACTCCTGACACAGAAGGATGAACTCAGGCATTGGGGACACATTACTTCTATTTGCTGCATGGATTGTGGAGAAGACACAGAAATTATCTAAGGCACTTCTATACCTTGTCATGTAATACTTTACCCAACATAGGAAGGAAGATATAGAACCACAGGACTAGAAGGGTACCTAGCACCCTCAGATATGACCACAAGTATACTTTGTTTACATAAAATATATGTTCATCACTAAGCAGGGGTTGTCTGTGCACTGTCTCAGGTCTCCTCCCATCTCCCCAACCCTAGTGGGGTGGGCCAGGGAGGAGACAGGGCATCTAGCTCACTGTCTCTCATCTCCATTATTCTCTCTTTATTTAGAGATGAACAATTGACTTGCCACTGCTATGTAAGATGACATGCAAACAGTTTTTAAAACATTCCTAGTCCCTGTTCAATTAGAACAAAGCCCCTAAGTCGCTCCTCTGTAGGAACCCTAGAGCTGCAGGGTTATAGGGCCCGCTGTGCTGGCAATTTTGATACCTTAAGAAAGCAGAGAGATTTCTTAGTGTGAAAAAGCCACCATTCTTCCTCAGAGAGGACCTTCCCAGTTCTTTCCTTGTTGGCGACACCTCCATCCTGAAGGAGGTCAATCCCAGACTGTGCGGGTTAAAGCAAAAACCCAAGATATATCAAGGCAGGAACATCTTCCCTATGAGAACCCTGTGTCCTCAAAAGTCAAATCCAAATCGAATTGAATTCTCAGAGCTACCAAAGGTCTTGTCTCAGTTTACCCTGACCTACGTAGGGGAGGACCAGAACCAAGCAGACCTTTTTTAAATGAAATGTAGGACACTGTACTCAAGACACAGATGCCTAACAAAGCAACCAGTGACCAATTTGGAGGTTCGATTCAGTATTAACTCGTCACCTGGGAGACCAGATGGGCCGCAAACTGTTTCCGTGGCTGGGGCGGGTCGGTGACGCGGCTAAGTGGCTCCAAGATGCGCTTGGCGCCGCCTCGTTGCCAAGCAACACCGTAGACGTCACTCTTAGGAGCCTCAGTAGCAGCATCTGGTGAGCACATTAGTCTGTCATTTCAACAAAACGTAATGTGGGTTTCAATTCACTGCTTCCGGTGGGGGATACAGCGGATGGGGCAAGTGCGCCAAGACCCCAAGACCATTGCCTTTTCCTCTCCATTTGAAATCACCGGATCTCCTTTCCCGGGGCAGGAGCTCCCAACAAGCTGCTGTGCACTCGCCAGGGAAGGATGTTTACATTTCTAGCTTCCTCAGCTTAGTTCTGCTCTGACACTTGCAGTGAGACTAAAGCTAAGGGTACCTCTTCCTGGCCTCGGTGGACCATGAATTAATATATTGTGGTTTCGCAGGCACCCTGGATTGTGAGCCCCATGAAGGTGGGCATCTCTTGCTTGTAACCTCACAGTGCCCTGAACAAATTAGTAGACCCTCCAAAAATACTTGTTGGATCCAGTACTCTCATTTCCAGTGTGTGTGGGCTTTTTTTTTTTTTTTTTGAGGTGTTCGTTAAAATTTACACACTATAGCCTAAGCAGTAGCCTGAAAGACACGTTGCTTAGTGTAAACACACACAGCACAGCAATAAGCACATTGAAATGCCAATGGCTACAGTTTACATACATATTCATGGCATCACAAAGTGCTTTTACACACATCATTCCTTTAATATGCTTAGGATTTGGGGGCCTGAATGTAGTGCCTGTTTCCCATCAGTCACTCTTTCTCAAGCCTTTCCACAACTCTTCCTTGCCTAGGTCTTCTGGTCTCTTGGCTGCTCCCCAAGCCATAAATTGTTCTCCCTAGGATCCTCTCAGAGGCTCCTGCCCACTCTTGGGTTCCCCTATAGAGGCCTCCGGGAGGCACTGAAGCAGATCCTGATTGGAGGATGGGAGGATCGGGGTTGACAGAGAGAGGGAGGTGTCAGAAAACTCATATCTGCCCTCCACTTCCAATTTGTATTCCTCCCTCCCCCAAGACCCCACGATTATTAGCTGGGCCTAATATATCCAAGACTGTTAATTAATAATAAATATGATAATTTATTGAACACTTGACCATATGTCAGATATCACATTTAATACAGCAATTCTAGGCTTCTTATAGATGAGGAAACGAGGTTAGGTCATTTATAGGCAGAAGAGTGAAGCCAGAGGTTCAGATCCTGGGTCATGTGGCCCAAAGCCCAAGCCCACGGCCAGCAGCCAGCGCATGCTCCTTCTGTACCATTTGTCCTCCATCCTTGGCTCGGTGCAGAAATCCTCTAGTAGCATTCTGAGTATCTCCAGAAACACATTTGTAGTAAGCTGTTCCCTACCCAGGCACCATTTGGGACCATCTGTGAAAAGAGATTTTGTGTCCATTTGTCCATTCATGCAGCAAACACAGAGTATCCACTCTGTTAGGCTCTGGACAAGAGTCATATAAAACCTGGTTTCTGCCCTTAAGAGAAGAGGATACATAAAACAAGCAAATATTTTCAGAATAGCATGCTTAACAGGTCAGGAACAGGTCTGAGTCCATGGGACACGGGAAAGTATAGCTGCTCTGCTGGTGGGTCAGCAATGATGTCACAGAGGAGAAGCTCAGCCCTCTGTGGTCATGTTCAAATAATACTACTTAAGCCCCACAGGTGGGTATACAAAGGGTTTGTACTGAGAGAACTCATAAACATACACTGCTCTTAGTCCCATAAGGATAAGTCCCATCCCAGTCTCCCCACGGTGGTCACTTTCATTCAGTCATTCAGCATTCTGCCATGTGCTTGGCACTCATTCTGCTAGGGGCTGGACATATGATAAAAGCCAAAATGAACTAGATTCCTGCCCTCACAGGGCTGATGGGTCTTGGATACAATACCTATCACATCATAAAACTGCCCAGCCAGGCATTCATTACAGCATCAACAAACATTAAAATTTATTGTCGTGCAACCTAAAAATGATGGCACATACATGGTTGCAAACAAAGCTGGCTTAAGCCATTGTGCCAGAAACTGAGGGTTATTGAGGACTGAGACATGCCAGTATCTGTGGTGGCCTGGGGCTGAGCATTATGCGCTGACATTTGTCAAGTATCGTGCTTCTGTAAGATGACATTTTGTCAAAAATAGGTGACTCATGTGAATAAGCCATGTCTTAAAACCTTCCAGAAAATATAATATATACATATTTCCTTATTGTCTTGAACACTACCCTCCAATGTCCATTTTTCTATTAATTGTGCAGGTAAAGCCATCATTAAATTTACAATTACTGGAGAGCAAATGAGCAGGGGCTTGGACTAGGGTGTATTTTTAAGCTCCTGTTGGATTTTGATAACTCTATGTACCTATCCTAACAGTCAAGTCAGATAATGAAGAGATGCTCAATGTCTCTGCTTCAATTCCTGGTTGATTTTTAAATGATATTAATAATTAATACTAATCAATATATTAATACTTAATGTTATTAATATACATATTATTATTGTTACTCATTTCTTTATGTTTGTCTAATCTTCTTTCTGTCACTCATCCAACCATCTGTTTATCCTCCATTCATTTCACACTCTTGTTCATGCCAATGCACTAGTTATTAAAAGATCCCCCTGTGCCTCCTCCAAACTCAGAATAACAGATGACTTTGCAGGAAAAGGAAGGAGAAGGTTGTAGTAGGGAAGCTTGTATGAAAAACAAGGGAAAATTGATATGATTTGTAAGAAGATATTTTCTGAAAAGCCCCGTCTGATAATAGATTCATGGCTTCCACAAGGGAAGAGTCACTTGGTAACCTCCACCTGGATGTTAGCAGTCATCCCCCACTTAAGATGCCCTACAGAGATATGTCATCCCAAGCCATATTTCCCTCCTGAGTAGGCCAGCCTATCTCTCAGAAAGTCATAGATCTGGGCCAGGTAGCTGCCTTACATGAAGCAGGCAGGCAAAGCTTTCTCCTCCCTCCAAGGCATTCCTGTTTGTGGGCTAGGAAACATGCTATTTTGGACAACTTGCTCTCTCTCATATCCATGAAGCATGAAAGAAAGAGCAGTGAAGACATCTCTTGAAGGCCTCCAATGCTATTCTATTAGTCTTAATACAATTCTACAAGGAACACAAGTCCAACAATAATTCTACTCTCCTTTCAACTTCTGATCAAATGCTCTTCTAATTTACTCCAGGAATTGCATTATGCATCCATCTTACAGTGCCTGTATGTAATCTCCCTTTTCAATAAATCCAGTCAACTGGATTATTATTATGTAATTATGTTTTCAATGTGAAGTCTAATTACATACCCTTACTGTGGTCAAGATTCTTCCACTCAGGCAATCAACAAATATTTGTTAACCATCTACTACATCACAGTTTGTATTCAGGAATATAGAGTGAGTAAATAGAGACCCTGTCTGAAGGAACCCCTCAGTGTTCAGTGACAGCAAAAAGCATACTTGCCTACACTCTAGCATAGGGCACTATGGAAGCACAGGGTACATTTTTTCGAAATGCAAACAAAAGTGAACACCCACAAAACATCATTGTTTTAGTTTAGTCCACTTTGAGGATGAGACTCTTGACTCAGGGCCTTTCTAATTCATTTTTTCTAGATACTATAAAACTATCTAATTAAGTTCCTTAACTCATAATTTTATAAAGATGGCAAAAAGATTTATTGAGACTGGCTAGACTTACACCTAAATTAAGAAATCTTGCAACATAGCATCTACATTAGAGTCAGTGAGTGAATCATAAACACTGATTGTAAATCACAGCCTCCTTCTCATGAAGGAGGTCATGATGCCTCCTACCCAGTGTGGCCTGGGGCAGGGTACAGTTCCATCTCATTCCCTGCAGTGCTTCTCTGTCTGGGTTGCCAGCTCTCAGATTCCTGAAAGTCTTCTGTGGATGCAACTACTTAAAGAACTGTCTTTATCCATTGGTCTCCTTGAATAAGCATGCATCCTTTCAACGGGCTCTACTAGATGCCACGTGCAAAGCTGCACATATTTATCCCAACCCAAGTGTTCTGCTTGGTATCATTGTTCCCTCTCAGGATCAGTGATCTTAGTAAAAGTGTTGTCCTCTGGGCTATATTTGCAGCTATGAGAGAAGCAGCCCTTCGCTTTGGAATCTGATTTGTAAACAGCTCTCCCATTGCACAAACACAAGGACAGCAAATAATTTCTGTGTATCCTGGAGATTCATAGATCTCTGTGTAACTCTGAATCACTTCATGACATATACTGCATGGACTACAGAGAGTGGAAAGAGAATAAAAAGTGAAGGAAATAATACCAAGAGAGAATCTGGAAGAAATAGGTCTAAGTTCTTGAGGCTGAAATGCAAGCATAAAGGGGAAAAGAGAGCTATAAATATTAGGATTGAGACAGGCTATGAAGGAAAGAAAACCCAAAGAACAGTACCTTAAGATTGAGGCTTATTTCTCTCCCATGGAAACATAGGCAGTGCAGGGCTGTGACAGAGCACCACAATCATAAGGAATCCAGGTTGCTTCTATAGTGTAGCTCTGTCACCCTCAGCATGATAGATTCTAACTCATGACTGCTTAAGCCCCAGTTGTCACATCCTTATTCTACCTGGCAAGAAGGAGGAAGGAGTAAAGAATGGATTGCCCCCTTTCTATGAAAACAGTTCTCAGAAATTGCCGTATATCCCATCTGCTTACATTCCATCAGACTAGTACTTAGTCACATTGCCACACCTAGTTGAAAGACTAGAAAATATAGACTTCTTTCTTAACAGCTTGTGTCCTTCAATGGCAGTTGAAGGTTTTTAGCAGTCTCTGCAAATGGCCTGAGTAAAACATTGAAGTTTTAAGATCTCAGAGATGGAACACTTCTGGATGATGACACGATGAAGACTATTACCCCTGAAATAAGTGACTGAAAGGCAGTCAAGGTGAAGGTCATTGACATGTTGAATTAATGGAAGTGAGGCTTATCTTGTGATTGGATTGTTAACAATGTGGAAGCTGGCTAAAGGAGTTAGGGTGGAAAGGAAAATTCTGAGGCCACTGATGAAATCCTAGCCACGTGGTAGACCTTGCACCCACATGGACCATCAGCTTAAGTTTATTCTGTAATTATTTTATCTAATTGTCTCACTAGATGTGTATATACCTCAAGGAATCAGGACCCTTCTCTGCTATCTCCCTTTTGATTTCCTGCGGTACTGGAGACATTGAACACAATAAACAGAAGTGGAGTGAAGAAATCCCAAACACTCACTGGGTCTCAGAAGATAACCAAATCTGTCCTCTTCCCCACACAAAGCCTTCACCAACTTAGCATCAGAAAAACAACAAATGCTCTTTCTGTTTTGGTCCAGCTTTTTGGTAAACTGCCCAGTTTAACAGGCAACCCATTTGTTCTTTGAAAATTGAAAAATAGTCTAGGAAAAAAATATGAAACAAGGAAAAATAAGAACATTTTATGTGCTGTGTTGCTGTGATAGACTGAGAATAGGCCCAGTAATTACACTGCAGCATCTGCTGCCAAACTAGCCAAACAAAAGGAGGTTCACTTCCTTTATTCTTTATTATTAATAGAAAGAATAGCTGATTTGGAAAAATAAAGAGAGAGCAACTTTGTCCTTCCTATGTTCCAATGTTCTGCAACTTGCTTAATCCATGAAATTGTATGTTTTTAAGATCTGCTTATATGGAAACATATAGATCTAATTCATTCTTCGAAACTTCAGTATAATAATTCAAGACTCAGTAATTAGATGATATCTGTCATCAAGGGTTTTAAGCACTTCCAATGAAAAGCTATTATTCATTCTACTCCAGAAGAGTTGTTTTGAAAAACAAATCTGGTCATATTATTTCTTTTTGTAAAACTGTCTTAAGCATATGATATAGAATATAATCAAAACTCCTCCATACATCAAGGTCATCTTCAATCTGACCCCAGGACCATTTCTCTGACATCATTTCCCATCACCCAACCCCGTGTAATTGATGCTGTGATACACATCATTTTCATGTCTTTGGCCCTTGCAAATACTTATAGCTTTGCCATTCCCTTCTTTCTTTGTCAAGTAACTTCCTAGACAACCTTAAAAACCCAACTCAGATGTCATCTACAGAGGCAAATTTACTGTGAAACCAATGAAATTTAAACTTCAGGCCTTATATTTTCATAGGCCTCTACTAAGACCAAGGGAGGGGTTCTAGCAATATGTTCACATGGATATTTGTTGTTTTTGTGAAATGACAGGATTAAGATATTTTTTGTTAAAAGCCCATTCAAATTGTATAACCTTCAGACCCTCAAAGCCTGGATATGCCTCTGAATACTACTCTTATGAAACTTTTCATGACCTCCTGAAAAGGAAGCCCTCTTGGGTCCCATATCTCAATATTCTTATATCTTATACTTTATGTTTAATAGTAGTATGGCGTATCAGCTCACCTCTGACTTGAAGAGACATGCAAGGATTTTTGTCATACATCTGTCTCAATAGTAGGTATTTAACAAACATCTGTTAAATGTATGTTAATGATGAAAATATAAACATAGGTTTGTGCATTTATTTGTTCAACCATTTTCAGACTCAGCCACTTACATCTTCAGAAGGAGCCTTCCAACTGCTGTTTCACGGCACACCAGCAGACAGGAAGGGACAGAGGGGCCACGTGACAGGATGGAAGAAGGAGGATTTCAGGAGAGTTGTGGGAGGCCAAATGATGTGAAGCCAAATCACAAAGGAATGGGTCAAATAGAGATGAGATGAAGAGTTTAATTAAGGAAGAAGATGATAACATTAACCTTTAATCTGGAAAGAGTTTTTGTTTTAGGTGATAGGGGTAGTTTCATTTAAAAACAAAAGAAAAAATACAGCGTACATAAAATTGGAGATATAAAGAAAATAGGCATTTAGTTACAGTTGGATGATTTAAATTTATTACAGCAGCTTATCCAGCCCCCTAGCACACACTGCTTTTATCTGAAAGGCCATCCTCAGTCAGCTCTCACTTATCCTTCAAGAGCCAGTTTTGCAGTGATTTCTCTAAAGCCATTTCTGAGCCTTCCCTTCCTACTGCTCCCGGTTTCATTTTCTCTCAGCTCTGCAATCAAAACTATGAACATAAATGTCACTACAGGTACACTTATTTTACTTATTTTAAACAACTGAGTAATTGATTACCTGTGCATATATAAACTGTTCTTTACACTGTCATCTGATAACCTAAACTTTTCCACAATTAAATGCTAGTTAGAAAATTTTAGTGTTCTATATTCCAAGTCATCTTTTTCTCCCATGTTTCTAAGATTGAGCTATCTTCTGGAAAAGCATAACATTGTTCTGCTGGTAAGAGGCAAGGAGGCAGGCAAAAGCAAAAGGCAAAAACAAAACACATTTGAAAGCCTTTCCCATGGGAAAGAATGTCACATTTGAAAACAGATGCCTTCGTTGTTTCCTGGGTTTAAGCGTAAATTACTTGCTCTGTAAAATTACAGTTAAAACCAGTGTTGCAGAACAAGTGATTCCTTACCCTCCTGTTGAAGTTATCACTCCATGGAGACAGGCTTAAATAGAATCTGAGATCATTCAAAATTTAAACAGTGAATGCAGCAATCAAAATGTCACTGGGTTAGAGGAATGAATGAATAATTTAACTCACTAAAAGGTAGCATTTAAAAAAGACCAGACTTGCCAATTCCAGGAAGTAGTTACAGCCTGGAATAAGATGATCCCCTCTTTACAGTTAAAAATAAATAGACGCACTGACTCCAGAATCTGTAATGTTAATCTATTAGACACCCCACTTTTGGGTAAGAGTACAGCTCAGACCTGAGAGCCAGAGAGTAGTCTGACCACCCTGACAAGGTACATGGGCACTTTGACTTCAGGTTATCCCGCTTTCAGAGCTGTACCGAGCCGGGCACTGGCTGGATGCTGGGAATGCTGAGATGCACAAACCATAACTGCCCTTGAGGCTTACGGTGTACTGGGGTGGATGAGATCGGGATGGTGCTGCACCGGAATATGTAATCATGTAACCGCGCTCTAACTAGGGCAGTGGGAGCCTGAGGAGGCCCATTTGCCTAGGCTTGTGTTTGTGTGTGGGTGCTGTCTGGTAGAAAATGGAGATAACTGGATGGCACCTAAGAGAAGCCTGGGCTCTGAGACAGTGACTATTAGGGAGCAAAGTCGGGTATCAGGGCCAAGACCCCAACAGGACAGTCATGCTCAGAAAGCGTGGTGCTTCTCTGCCCAGGATGTCCTCATCTCCTTCGTCCATCTGGGAACCACTGCTTCACTGTGAGAGAAGACATTGGCACAAGCTTAACTTCCCAGGGCTGTGCATAGGCCCCGGTACTGGTTCCTGTTACACCCTCTTGGCCAGAAGCCAAAGTTCATTTGATTTTCAACAAAGGTGCCAAAGCAATACTGTAGAGAAAGAAGAGCCTTTACAACAAATGGTGTAGAAACAACTGGATACGCACATGGAAAAAATAAACCTAAATACCTGCCTCCTATTATGCAGAAAATGTTACCTGAAATGGGACATAAACCTAAACGTAAAAGTTATTGTAAATGTAATAAAGCTTTTAAGAGAAAGCATACATCCTTATGACTTGAGAGTAGGGAAGCATTTCTTAGACAGGAAATAGAAAATAGTGACCCTTAAAGGGAAAAAGAATGGATAAATTAGACTCCATCAAAATTTAAAACTTTTGCTCATCAAGTGACTGTTAAGAAAACAAATAGGCAAGTTATAGACAGACAAAATAGTCATAAAACTAAAGACTGCAGTAAATAAAGAACTCCTATAACTCAATAATAAAAAAAGGCAACCCGATTTTAAAAAGGTCAAAGGATATGATCAGATATTTTACAAGGAAGGTATATGAATGGCCAATAAACATGAAAAATTGCTCAATACTATCAGGGAGATGCAAATAATTAACACCACAAGAGATACTGTTACACAGCTATTGGGATGGCTAAAATTAAAACACTAACGCCGAATGTTGATGAGGAAGTGAATCAACTAGAACTCATATATTGTGGGGGGTACATAGTGGTATCTGACAGTATCTTGTAAGACTAAATATACACCTATCCTGCAGTCCAGCCGTTTCATTCTAGGCATTTATCCAAGTGAAATAAAACATACGTACACAATAGACTGATAAAAGAATGCTCATATTTATAATATCCAAAACTGGATACTCCCAGGTATAAGGAGGTGGATATACAAACTGCACTATCTTTATACAATATGATACTTCTCGGCAAGAAAAAGGAACATATTACTAATACACAAAACAACATGAATGAATCTCAAAAACATCATGGTGAAAGAAGCCAGACCAAAAAGAGTATGTACTACTATACATACTGATGACTTCACTTATTTGAAATTCTAGAATAGGTAAAACTACAGTATGAAAAAAGAAAGAAGTAGCCATAAAAAAAAAAATACTATGATAGAAAAAATAGCAGATCAGTGGCACTACTGGGGAGGGAAGAGCAGGAAACTAACTAGGAGAGGCCGGAGGGAACTTTCTTGGGTATGTGAATGTACTGTACCTGGTGGTAGGGGTTTGAGTTACACAGATGTAGATGTAACTATCAAAACTAACAAACGACAACCTTAAAAGATTTTTTTTAGGCGAGGCAACACTTGGTTGAACTTCACAGATTGCAAAGACCTTGTCAGCTCACAATTTTGTATTTTTTATTTTTTACACCTACAGCACCTAGTCTTGGTCTCCCATCCAAGTACTAACCAGGCCCAACCTTGCATAGCTTCCGAGATCAGATGGGATAGGACTTGTTTAGGGTGGCATGGCCATAGACCTTAAAAGATTTGAGCATTGCATCAATCGTAAATTTTACCTCAAAAGAAAAAAAAATGCACCCAAAAATGTAAATATATTAATGAATGGAAAGATGGATGGACAAATAGTTAAATATGTTATAAAACAACAAGAGTAAAATATTAAGAGCAAAGTCTAAGTGGTAGAAAAATGGATAATCACTGTAAAATTCTTTCAGCTTTTCTTTATGTCTGAACATTTCATAATGCAAATTGATGGAGAAATTTTTGTTAACTGAGTCAAGCATGATGTCAGTCTCATGCCACAGTACTAGAGCAGAGTCTCAAGCACCTGAGATGTAGGACAGAACAATTTTAAGTACAAGGGAGCAATAGCAACAGTAGCCATCATTTATGGGATAGTCGTTGTGCGAGGCATTTCTCAAAAGTCAGCTCTTTGAAGCATCCCAACAAATGCATTTTACATCCAAGACTCTAAATTGAGCAGATTTCTGTAAATCATCCAAAGGTCTACCCCATAGCTAGTAAGGAGCTGAGCCAAGATTAGAGCTGGCCTGTCAGATCCCAGGGCTTATCCACTATGCTGTCTCTTTTTTTGCTGCCTCCAGAGGGAAGACAAGTGCCTGCTTACTCAAGCAGCATTCAAGGTTGGAACGGGGCTGACAGCAAGGTGATTTGGTGGGTCATCAAAGTTTTCAAGTGCTTTAAATTTTTCTGATTGGGAAAAGGATGGTCTTCAAAGTTTAGGAAGGGTCTGAGGTCCTGTATGGTAAGCTCTAATGGAGACAGGAACCATATCTCTCTCTTGTTTTTGCTGTCACTCCACAGACACAGTGCCTGGCAAACAGGCACTCCATAAACATTTGCCGAGTGAATGAATAAACAGATACAGAAATAGGAATCCAAGCAGGGCATTGTAAATTCATAAGCAGGAATGTGACCACACAAATGGGAAAAATCATCTTTTTAGAACTATCTTACTCTTCTTCAAACTGTATCTCAGATTTTCCAAAAGAATGTAACTGCTTTTGAGTGACTTCTTCTTGAAAATATTTTTTTTCCCTTTTGCTGACACTGGAGATATTCTTTGCTCATTTTAATGTAGACCAGGATATCTGAAAGAGTCTCTAAATCTTAACTTTTGGAAGATCTTAAGTCGTTAACCTAAACTTACCAAATGTAGGGAGATAGAACAGTCTTTTAATCATTTTTCTCCCTCTTTCCTGAGAAGGTTCTAACCTGACAGGAATAACATTATGAGAACCACAAATACCTCTTCTTGTACTATTCACAACCCATGAGGAAAGAGCTGCTAGGGAAGCCTTCTGAGAGACGGGGAGTTTGTGGTCCAGGTTCCAGGCATTTCGGTGAAGACAGGCCTGCCTGAGCTAACTCTAGGTTTGATTTTCTTAGTGCTCTGAAGACAGTGATGTCTGATGGGCTGGGTCATGGAAAATAATACTTCCCTCAAAGATACACTCAAAATAAAGGCCATTTCCATTTTCTTCAATTAGTGCTCTCAAACCACTCTTTGAATGAGATGAAAACTTATTTACTTCTTGGTACAAGAAGAATGGGCTTCCTATGGCACTTAGTTGAGGGCCTTTTGGGCTACATAGATGCTCTTACAGGAAAGGACTTTGTCAGTAGGTTGTGGTATTAATGTTGCTGTAGAACACTATCTTAGCGATTCTCCCCATGATGTGGTGTTGTTTATCTTCATTGTGCAAAGGAGGATCTAAGACTCAAATTGATTAAATAATTCATCAAACTCATCCAGCTGGAAGGAAAAGTAAGACAAGGTAGGACTGATCCTCATGCCCAGGCAAGCTGTCCTGCTTGTCTGCGTGTTCTTTTCAACACGGTACTCGAGTTTCTTTTTTACCCAAATCCAGCCATTAAATCTCTCCTCCTAATACACTAGAAGAATAGCCTGGGAGTCTGTACTTAGCATTTAAAGCCATTGCTATATAGATTTGTGACTTATTTTGGAACTGTCAGGCATTGCCTGAGACCTGATGTCATGTTTGGGGTTGAGGAGAATGTGCCCTATCTCTTGAACATTCCTTGTGAGTCTGAGAGGGATAAAAAATGGGGATCCCTACATCTTTATTAAGTCCTCAATATACTCGTAATGGTCCTCTCATCTATCCTTTCTGTCATTTCTCGATCACTCGCTGGGCAGGTAATGTAAGATCACCTGTGAGGCTGAACCACTAGGAAGGCAGGAAAAGGAAGTCAGTCTGTGAATAGGATAAGCCTATCTTTTCCTTGCCTTTGCTTCTTCATGAATAAGTCAAAATTACAATGCTTGCCAAGTAGAAATCCAAAGAAGGAAAATTAAAAAAATATTAATTTTTTTTTATTTTTAACTGAAATTATCTTAACAAAGTCTGACAAAGCATATGGAGAGCTGGCCTAAAGTGGCATCCAGAGAAGGATGAAAGGACCACAACCTTTTAAAAAACTTGATAGTTGGCAAGTCTTCAATTTCTAATGCTGGGGTGTGATAAATTATTCAAATAAAATAATCCTGGCTTCTATTCACTGTGATGCAAAAATATTGATTCCACCATTACCCACGCATAGAAGCCTTCATTGTAAAATGCCAATGTGAAATGGAAGAGTGATTGCATTTCTGCTTTGGATTTTTTACCACTTCTTTACCTTGAGATTTTGTTTGCTCTTTTGCAGACTCCAGAAATGAACTGTTCTTCCAGTTACATCAAGCAATAACATAAAGATCCATTATCTACATACATTTCCCCATTGTGCTCAAGATTTCAGGTAATGAAGGATTCATTCAGAACTCCCTGTCTTCACACAAGACCACTACTCCATTATCTAATTGTAGACCAGTGCTTTTTAATCTTTGATGTGCACAAGAATTACCCAGGGATCTTGTTAAAATGCAGATTCTGGTTCATGAGATCTGATTGACTAGTCTGCCTTTCTAACGAGCTCCCAGCTGACGCCAGTGCTGCTGGTGGTGGATCACTCTTTGTGTAGCAAGACATTAAATAGCTATAAAAACCAGGCTCCACCTTCCAGTCTCCCCTTCCCCTAGTCTAACTTGTATATTACACCAATATCACATTCCTGCTCAAAACCCCTCCACTGTCTACTAATAAAATTCAGACTCTTTTCTCTGATAATCAAGACCTTGTACAAATTCACTCTACCTTCTTTCTAGTATTTTTACATTGCTCTCATCTCTTGATTTGCATCTCAGACAAATGGAACTATTTGCTGCTTCTTAAATATACATTCACCCTACCTTATTCTGCCATTTCTTCTACCTAGAATGTTCTTGCCTAACTTCTTCAAAGTTCAGATCAAACTCTGCCTCCTCTATGAAGCCCAACATAGTTCTTGCAACTTAGAAGTTATCCTCCTTCCTCTGACCTCTCATGTCACTTTGTGCCAACCCCTCTGAGGGACATTATCACTAGCTATCCTGTACCATGACATTTAGGATTGTATTTTTTATATTGTTGATACTATTATCTGTTCTATATTGCCTTAGAGCAGGTTCTTGTTTAAATCAAACAGGATACTTATAGCATATAAACACCTAGCACACAGTGCTTTGTATACTTAGACATAATTATATGTGTTTATTATTTAATTTTTTGAGGTATAATTTGAATCAGCAAAATGCATAAATTTTAAGTGTACCACTCCCTGGGTTTTATACTCAAGTAACTACCACCCAATCAAGATAGAGAACACCCCCATCACCCAAGAATGTTTCCTAGTTCTCTTCCAGCCAATCTCTACCAACAGCCCTTGTCCCTAGCCAGAATATAACTGCTCACATTTCTACCACCCTAGATTTGTTTTGCCTTTTCTCAAACATCATATAAATGAATCATACCATAGGTACTCTTTTGTCTAGCTTCTTCCATTCAACATAATGTTTTTGAGATTCAACACATGTTGGAAATAGCTTCTGAGAGAATTCACTGATAGTGGGAATGGAAGCCTTGCTTTATTGCAATCACATCAGCCTGGAGACTTCCCCAGATCAGTGGCATTTTGGACTTTCTGTGCTTGCTTCCAGCCTGCTGTCAGATTGTTCACAAATCCACTGCAGTCCCTTGCTGACACTTCTGCCTCCTCCATATTGCCTCTGTGCCTTCCAGCTACCTTTGACAAAAAGATAGCTCCTGAGAGCTGGCCTAAAGTGCTTTCTCTGCCAAATCCCCAAGACTCTGCTATCCAGATGCTAGCTTCTGTGCTCCCAAGTAGGACCTCCACCTGTCAGGAGATGTTGTCTCCATTTTTTCTTTGCAAATCCATTTTTTTTCCTTTGAAGATGGAGCTCAGCCTCATTGAGGCTCAGCCAGAGTCACCTGTCCAGTGTCTTCTGGCCCCATGTCCTACAACAGCTCATGTCCATTCTTTGCCAGAAGGCAAGTGTGACTAGAGCCACTGGTAAGGGAGAGGTTGCTGGCCCTGGAGTACTCTCTTCTAGGTGCATCCTGGGAATTCTCAGGTGAGATCACCTAATGATGATGGGCTGGCACCTACCTGCTGGGTGACTCAGTGATGGCAGTGATGGAGGCAACACTTCCTGGCTGACATATTCCCTCGGTCTGGGTCTCGGTGTAGGTTTGGGTAAATAAGTCCAGGAACTGCTTCCTCCTGTCATGAAGCCCACAAAGAGCTTATTTTCATGCCTTGTATCAACTCTGCTGTGGTCTATGTCAGAACTGCCACTTCAGGACTTTGTGGGATAGGTTAAGAACAAGGTCCAGACTGGACAAGTCCTATATTGCCGCTCCAGAAAAGGAGATCCATCCCATACCCTGACACTGTGAAATGTGGCTAAAATGTGAGAGAAGGAGCCAAGTGTCACTTCCCAGTGAATTACTTAATCTGAGAAGAATAAGGAAAGGAAGTCAGAGGATCAGAGCTATGTCATTGTGCACTTTTTAAAAATTGTGGTAAAATATACTGTCTTAATCTACTTAAGTTGTTATCACAAATATATGACAGACATTTACTTCTCATAGTTTTGAGGTTGGGAAGTCCAAGATCAAGGTCTAGCCTCTGGTGAGGCTCTCTTCCTGCTTTGCAGATGGCTGTCTTCTTGTTGTGTCCTCACATGGTGAACAGCAGAGAAAGGAGTCAAGCTCTCTTCTGTCTCTTCTTATAAGTGTAGTCACCTTATCAAGAGTTCTTCAATCTCACAACTTAATCACCTCCCAAAGGCCCTACTTCCAAATACCATGACATTGGCGATTAAAGTTTCAACATGTGAATTGGGGGGGAGGGGCTCTCAAGTATTCAGTTCATAGTATGTACATAACATAAAATTTATCATTTTAATTATTTTTAAGTGTACATTTCAGTGGTATTTTGCACTTTTTGAGATGTCATTTGCTGAATGTTGTTCCAGAAGATATGTAACTAATCACATGGTGCACTCCCTTAATCCTTGCAGACCTGAGAACTAAGTATTATTATCCCTTTCTTAAGAAACTAAGGCATAGACAGGGTGATAGTCGCATAGGGCATATGGCAAATTTCAGATTTAAACCCCGTTTCTCTGCTCCAGGCTGGTTCTCTACTACTCTTATCACCTTTCACCTTGCCTTTCTGTCTGGCTCCTTGAAGGTGTTTTCAGTGTCCCTGAGCTCATATATCCCATCAAAGTGCTTAGAGTGCTGACCACAAAGTCGTTCGGTCTCATCACAGCACTTAAGGTAAGGGGATCAGGAAGGAGGTGGTGCCTTTCCCTCTCCTTGCCCAGGGGCCTGTCAGCACTGCGGTCTCTGCCCATCTGCTGTGGCCTTTGTTGTGTGGCTTGAGATTAGCAGGAGATTGCCAAGGCCTATCCAAAAATATTTTCCATTCCCGGACTGTTACATACCTCAAATTCTTAGCAGCAAGTCCTCTGAGCTAGAGGTTTGTTAAAGTGCAAACATTTTAATAGTGGGACATGTGGAGCCATTATCTTCTATTAACATTGCAGCCATCTCATGTTATGCATTACCCAGCCCAGCACCAAGCCTGCTGGGATGGCCCCAAGGCCAATTATTTCAGAATAAGGAGAAAAATTAGACAATAAACTGTAGTTTAAGATTCCACTCAAGAGCCCAGGACCAAATGAGATATTGAAGCGATCCACTTCGTGGATGGAGTGTGGTGAGAGAGAAAAAGCTGAAAGCAACACAGATAAGATTTATCTACTTCAGAGTTAGTTTTCTGGGCACTTGTGTAGTGGGGTATTAAAAATACGATCGCTGGAATCAGGCAGGACAGGGTTTGCGGCAGCCATCTTTGTGTCCCTGGGCAAGCTGCTTGACCTTTCTGATTCTCCACTGTCACCAATCATAAACTGGAGGTTTTAATGCCTTTCCTCCATAGGTCATGAAGATGACCATCGTCTGTCTATCATGTAGGTAAAGGGTCTAGCACAGAGATGATACATGGAGGGATTCAAGAAATGGCACCAAATGCACTGCTTAAAAACTCCATCAGGAAGTCTGGGTGCTAGAGATTGGCAAAGACAACAGATGTTTTGACTCCACTCATGCAGTGGTGAATGGGAGCCTCTGTTTCAATCAGCTATATCATTGGTTTCCTCACCAGCTCTGGAGGTGGACATGTGTGGGATAGAAGGTCCAGCTTCTTAGCATTGATAGAAATAGTTAAGACCTCTCAGTATGAAAACTGTTGTTATGATTTGATTTGTTCAGTTTCGTTTCCTCCTATAAACCAGTGGTGAGAGAAGCGTAGAAGATCTTTCCCTCAGGGTTAGCTGAGGAATGAGCTAGTTGACCCAGGGAACCTCAAGATGGTGCCCAGCACTGGAAAAGGCTCATCACTCCCTGGGTACAGGACTGAAGAATCTTCTCTGAAGAGCCAGTTGTGACCTTTAACTAGTTAACACACTGAGGTAAATCAAGAGCAAAAGGAAGTTAGAATTGAGGAGACATTTTTGAGAGACTTGGGGTGATGGAGCATCCAGAGAAGAGCAAAGGAGGTGGCTTAGGACCCGCAGAGGCCACCTAGATCCCAGAAGGTATCAGAAGTGATATGAAATATAGCCTTTCTCACTCAGGACATCCCAGAGAAAAATTAGCTCTGCCCCAGCCCAAGATTCCAAGCTGGATCCAGGGCCAGTCTGGGAAGCAGATTCCAGAAGACCGAGCCCTTCAGTGTCTGATTTCATGGTCTAGTGGAGAGAGGGTGAGGGTGTATAGGAAAAGCCCCTCCAGAGCACAGGCTCAGCACACACAGGGATGGGGACAAGAAAGGCCCTTTGACTGTAAATCTGAACCCCAGAGTTCAGTAGTCTAATTTGAGAAGTGAATCCTAAAGCAAACCAAGCTTTAATAGACAACAATTCAAGAATTTCAGCCATCCAGAAGGCAAATCACAAGAAGCAGTCAATTCAGGATTGGAGCCAAGGCCAAAGCCACACTGTGGTCAGAAGGCAAGGTACTCCCAGCTGACAGGACCCAAAGAGGAGCAAGACAAATGTAGACCAGGATGATTTCTGGAACTTACCATCAAGCTAGCTAGCTGCCCAGCTGCCTACAGCTCAGAGTGGAGCCACATTATATGCCTTTTAATTTATGTAAGTTAAACCTTTTGTGATCTGCAGTGAGAGAAAACACAATGTACTTGTGCAAGCAGCACACCTCTTACCTTCTCACCTGGTTGGCATTTGCCTTGGCATGAGCTCTGGGAGCAAGGGCTCTGCTATTCCCACAGACAATCTCTGTGTCTGTGGCAGTACACCTGGAAAGTATCTTGCCATTCTGGAAGTGATTTTGTTAGTATAGATTCATATTTCTCATGGAAAGTGGCCCTTAAATGTAGCTAACCCCTGCATCTGATGCTTAACCTCATTTCCTAAAATAAAAAAATAAAATAAAATAAAATAAAATAAAATAAAATAAAATAAAATAAAATAAAATAAACAGCTGTCTGTCCCAACACAGGAAGGAAAACCAGCTGTGATTGACTCACTGAGAGGTATCACAATGTAATTTGGGAGTAATATAAGCATTTGCCAGGTTAATTTTGATTTTGTGCAAATCTTACCATATATACTAACCAGACAACCACAGTCCTGTGTAAGTCCGCTCTACATTTGGTCCTGTGAATGTAGAGAGTGGTTTGCAGATCCCAAAGGTTAAAAACACAGTCTGACTTGCAACAGAGGTACTTAAATCTGCCTAGAGCTACATGGAATCTGAAAGGTTTTGGAGGACCAAAATCTACCAAAGACAAAAAAGCATGGGTACCTGGGTACCGCCATTCAGTTGGGAAAAGACAGTCTTCTCAGCAAGTGGTGTTGGCAAGACCGGATAGTCACATGCAAAAGAATGAAGTTGGACCCTTATTTACTTTATACTAAACATAAGACCTAAAAGTATTAAACTTTTATTATTTTTAATTTTTTAAATTTATTTATTTTATTTTTCAAGTAGTTGACATTCAATATTATTTTATATTAGTTTCAGGGTACAGCATAGTGGTTAGACATTTATATAATTTACAAAGTGATCCTCCCATTAGT
Source organism: Eidolon dupreanum (assembly GCA_028627145.1). NCBI lineage: Eukaryota > Metazoa > Chordata > Mammalia > Chiroptera > Pteropodidae > Eidolon > Eidolon dupreanum. Next base: position 45,716,295 of record CM053504.1, on the reverse strand, counting down.
CTAGTACCCACCTGGCACCATACATAGTTATTGCAATATTATTGACTATATTCCCTATGCTGTGCTTCATGTCTCCATGACTATTTTGTAACTACCAATTTGTATTTCTTAGTCCCTTCACTTCTTTCACCCAGCTTCCCAATCCCTCTCCCCAATCTGGCAATCACCATTTTGTTCTCTATATCTACAAGTCCATTTTTGTTTCGTTTGTTTATTTATTTTGTTCCTTAGATTCCACGTATAATTGAAATAATATGGTAAAGGTATTAAACTTTTAGAAGAAAACATAGGGGGAAAGTTTCATTACATTGCATTTGGCAGTGATTTTAGGGCATAACACCAAAAGCACAAACAACAAAAAAAGATACATAAATTGGACTTCATTGAAATTTAAAACCTTGTGCATTGAAGGATGCTATCGACAAAGTGAAAGGCAGTTCACCAAAATGGGAAAAAATATTTGCAAATCATATATCTGTTAAAAGATTAATATCTAGGATAAATAAAAATTGTATAACTCAAAAATGAAAAAACAAACAACCCAATTAATATATGGGCAAAGGACCAGAACAGACATTTCACCAATGAAAATATACAGATGTCTAATAAACACATGAAAAGATGGTCAACATGATAAGTCATTAGAAAAATGCAAGTCAAAACCACAATGAGATACTACTTCATACTCATTAGGATGGCTATCATAAAAAATAAAAACAAACAACAGCAACAACAAAACCCTCAGAACATAACAAGTGTTGGCAAAGATGTGGAGAAATTGGAACCTTGGTGCATTACTGGTGAGAAAGTAACATGCAGCTGCTGTGGAAAACAATATAGCAGGTCCTCAAAATATTAAACCTACAATTATTATATGACCCAGCAATTCTACTTCCGGGTATATATCAAAAAGAAATGAAAACAGAGACTCAAAAAGATATTGGTACACTCATGTTCATAGCAGCATTCTTCACAATAGCCAAAAGATGGAAACAACCTAAATTTCCATCAATGGATGACTGTATAAACAAAATGTGGTGTAAACATACAATGGAATATTATTATGTAAACATACAAGGAAGGAAATTATGACACATGCTATAACATGGGTGAATTTTGAAGACATTATGGCAAGTAAAATAAGCCAGTCACAAAAGGACAAATATTGTATGAATCCACTTACTAGAGGTACCTTACCTAGAGCAGTCAAATTCATAGAGACAGGGGCTGGGAGAAGAGGGAAATCTAGAGTTATTGTTTAATGAATACAGAGATTCTGTTTGGGAAGATGAAAAAGTTGTGGAGATAGATGCGGATGATGGTTGCATGATAATGTGAATGTACTTAATGCCATTGAACTGTACCCTTAAAAATAGTTAAAACAGTAAATTTTATGTTATGTATATTTTATCTCAATAACAAAAAAATATATTGGTACTTTGTAACCAATAGCCACCTCCCCCATGCCAGGAAATCTCTGATCTCTAAATCCCCTGGGCTGGGGATAATGCTGTTTGCCCGGTGAGGACCGATGCAGACACTCTACAGGGCTGCCTCTTGAGGTGACAGGCAAACAGCCAGAAGAAGTGGGGAAGACAGGGGCCACAAAGAGAAGCCAAGACTGACCAAGCTTTTAAGCCTTTACTCCTGGTCCTGACTTCCCCAGCGATGAACTGCTCAACCAAAAATTTGCCCTTACAGTAGTCTCATTACCCCAGCCTTGTTCTCCTAAACCCCTCAGCTGCTTTTTCAAGTATGCTGCCTCAGATCATCACTGATATAAAACTGTCAGCCTCAAATTCTGTCCAGCTTTTTTTCTTCTTCAACTTTTGATGTCTCTGCTCCTCATTAAAGGCTCACGTTGCAAGGATTCTAGTGCAGCCTGGGCCACATTTTGGGAAGGCAGTCAGTTGGTACTCCTGTCTTGGCACCCATCTCACTAATCACTCAGGGAGGACTGGGCTGCATCCTGGCCAGCGATCGATGGTGCTAATGGCTTCTGGTCCATTAGGGACAGAAGGGTTCCAGCCTATGCAAGGCAGCAGCACAGTGCTTATCAGCCCTGCCAGACAAAGATTTTGGGAACGTTCTTGGGAGTTCCTCGAGTGCTCAGGACAGGGGATAGTGGAAAGAAAAACGTCCTCTCTGGGCTCTCTGATGGTTCTGTCTTGTGCCAGATTCCTCATCCTTCCTAGTCCCTCGGAGACAAGTCCTGGCAGAGATTCACTCCCTGAAGCAGCTTTCCTGCCTGTATCTTTTGTAAAACTATCTAAACGGTCATCCTTCTGCCAAAACTGCAGTCCACTATTGTGAATTATCTTCACAGAGCCCTTTAAGCAGAACACACCATGGGCCAGGACTCCAGAGGCAGCACATGGGCAGGTATAGCCTCCGCTGTGCTGCCTGCAGGGTCATCCCTGTGTGGTCCAGGAGGGCGGCTCTTGGGCATCCCAGTCAGGATGACTTAATCTAGAAAATAAGCTCCATGGTTAGCAAAAATGACTTTTTGCTCCTTGTTAATGAGTAACCACAGGACAATAATGTACCCCTGGACCTGCTCAGTATACCGTTTTAGTAGTGACACTCAGTTTCACTCCAAAGCACCTCATAGTCAGGTAGCAAGATCTTATCTATCACGTTGTATTCACTTAAGCCCATCCTTTAACTGTGATTTATGCAAATCTTCATCTCTAGTGGCATCAAAATCCAAGATCTCCAAAATGATCATGTGTCACCGTGTCCTAATTGTCTCTATGATTGTGGTCAATAGCTGAAATTTCCCTATCCTCTGGGCAGGAACTTTTGGGAACAATGACAAAATAGAATGGGAAAGGAGCTGGATTTTATTTGCATCTTAAGAGTTGAATGAAGCCCTGACTACCCATAATGATGTGTTACCAGGTTCAAATCATGCTGGCACATGCTCCACCTGTCAGGTACAATAATGGGATTTTGAGTGGTTCCATTGTAGCCCCGGAATTAAAGTCCAGCTGAGTAACTTGGGGTTGAGTGAAGGCATGTCCACAATAAAGACACTGCTCTTCTCCATTGAAACTGAAGCATAGACGGAGCTCTTTCTGCTCATGGCAAGTCCCGTCTTCAGATCTGTTGCTAAAAGGGAAATGAGTCCTTCTCTTATATGTTCCTTTAGTAGCTTCTTTAAAATAGTGACCCTCCCACCTTTAGAAATTCAGCACTGAAATGATGTCATTAAAATTGCTATAAATAGTGCAAATATTTTTTTCAAAGTGGTTGTGATTATGAGCAGCAAAATATAACCACAACCACCACCCTTCCCCATACAACTAAAAATATTTTAAATAGTTTACTCACAATTCCATCCTAGGATCTCTCACTCCTCTTATTTGAAATGCAAAGCAGATTTTTTTTTTGTCCAGGAAAGGATATTTTTTTAATCCAAGAACTGCAAATAGGAAACCAGGGGGTGGGGTCTCCAGGCTGGGACAAATAATGGCTACCTCCTCCCTAGGTGAACAAGGGGAGAAGGTGGCTCCTGCACTCTTGACAGTCAATACCGTGCCCCCTGCACTGTGCTGCAGCATCCTAGGGGCAGGGCCCCATCTTCCCTGGGACTGGGGTAGTCAGTAACCCAGCCTGCTTTGCTCCAGGCCCCTTCCCCCAAGAGCATCTTGGAGGAGGGGAGTGTGTGCAGAACAGGAAGCGATGACAGAACATTTGGCGCTGGTAGCAGCAGCAATGACAGATGTTTAAAAATGAAATATTGAACAAAAAACAACACAACTGTTCGGATGTAGTTAGTGAACAGAGGAAAGATGGAACCATAATGTTGGGGGGATGGGGAGGAGAAGAAGTGTGGGAGTGGCAAGGGTAGCTCCTTAGTAGTGCCGCATGTGAGGAAACGTGGCCTAGAGTGGAAGCGGATGGGGTAAGGAGCTCAAGTCCCTCCTGCCTTCCTTCCTGTGCCCAAGGGACTGTTCAACTAGTGCAGGGACTAGGCAAAGTGGGGAAGGAAGGAAAGTGGGTGTGTGCTGCACCTGGTTAGATACAGGTTGATTGAAGAGTATCTTGGGGCCAAGCAGCCCTATCCATTGGCCACACGTGCTACTGCTGCCGCCAGTACAATGGAATGAACAGGTCAGAATGATGGGGCTTGGGCTCCTTTTAGGGCCAGGGGCTTTCCCAGGCCCCTTAATGGGATTCCAGAGGGAAGAGTGGGGGAGAAAGGACCCCAAACCAGGAGCCCAGTCAACAATGTCCCTATCACTCAGAGTGGGGACACAGCAGGTTCAAGGGCAGCTAACTGGGAAGTCAGCTTTGTCCTGGAGGATAAGTGTGTGCACATGGGTGAAGGGGGTCACCAGGAGCAGAGACCAAATGAAAACTGTTCCCCACCTGAGCCATCAAGGCCCTGCAGGGCTGCATGCTGTGTAGTGCTGCAGAGGGTACAGGTGGGAGGCGGTGACATATGGTGGGGGCACTGGGAGCAAAGCTGCTCAGTCCCAGTAGGAAACTGCTTCAAATTGCTGTTCTGTAACCAGATGTAGAAAACTCTTTACTCTGAAAGGGTTCATGTGATCAGGTAGCCCCCATTCTCCCCAGATAATCTCCCTATCTTGACACCAACTGATCTGGAAACTTAATCACATCTGCAAAAGGCCATTATAGGAGTTCCTAGTTGGGTGTTTGATTGAATAACTGGGAGAAGTACATGTACACCAGGTCTGGAAGCTAGAACACTAAGATCAAAATGTTGAGAGCGTTGGTTTCTTCTGAACCTCTCTCCTTGGCTTGTAGATCTCCCTCTGTCTTCACATGGTCTTCCCTGTGTCTTAATTCTCTTCTTATAAAGACACCAGTGACTTTGGATTAGGGCCTACCATATAACCTCATTTTACCTTAATCACCTCTTTAAAAGCCCTATCTCCAAATAGTTACATTCTGTGGTACTGAGGGTTAGGGTTTTAACATATGAATTGGGAGGGTGAGGACACAATTTAGTCCATAACAGGGCAAAAAAGAAGAGAGCTATAGATGTAGATATATGTCTGTATATGCATATCTGTGGAATATGCAAAAGAAACCGTCAATGCTATTTGTCCCTCTGAATGTCTAGAGGATGGAGAGGAAAGAGGGATGTTTCATTATATATCCTTTAGAACAGCGGTCCCCAACATTTTTGGCACCAGGAACTGGTACTCCTATGAGAATCTAATGCCTAATGACCTGAGGTGGAGCTGAGGCAATGATGCTGGTGCTGGAGAGCGGCTGCAAATATAGATGAAGCTTTGCTCACTCGCCCACTGCTCACCTCACTGGGGACCCCTGCTTTAGAACCTTCTGAATTTTGTATAATTACTTATAGTATGTATCAAAAGAATATACAAATAGAAAAAAATTTAAATCAAGAAGATGAGTTGGCATCTGAGACTTCAGACCATATCTGATGTTTAATGGGAAGACTGTTTCTCTATTGATGAAGTAACTAGTCCTTACATTCTTCCAGGACAACGATTGCCTGCCTGGCACTTACATAATGAAAATAAAGCTACTGGAAGCTAATGTTGTCATAAGATAAATGTTTCTTATTTTAATAATATACATCTGAACATTTATCTATTTTCAGAATCCAATTTTTTGTGACAAAAGAATTAACTAACTTTAATACATAGGATAATGCATTTGTAGCTGACAAGTGTTTTCAAGTGGTAAAGTACATAGCATAATGATGTACGTTCACTTAGGCTAAGATACGTGTAATTGAACAACATTTTTACAAGTTAGTTATAGCTGAAATACTATGATCTGTATTGCCATAACATGAGAAAACAAAGCCGTGCCTTAATAAATCTATGTTAAGAATAAATTTCCCAATATCTCTTCAAAAGTTGAAAAGGTGTAGATTATAGACAGTAACACTGGTAATACTACACCCCAGGATGTTTTGAGAGATAATCATAGCAACTAGTAAAGTGGTACAATTGTTTAGTGCTATATATTTGTGAAGTGCTTTTACATACAGTTCATTTGTTTCTTGCAACTACTCTTCCAAGTATAAATTTTGATTCATATTTTACAGATGAAAAATATGAGTCAGTGTAGCAGGAAAATGGCAAGCATCAATTCTGAGTCTTCTTGCAATTCAAAGGCTGTTTTTTTGGTATTTATATTAAGAAATATTGCCATTTATAGAAATTGGTCCAATTTCAAATTGGACAATGGGTCTGCCCAAGTACCAATAAAATGTGATTCAGGGACCAAACATAAAGTGAGAAATCACACAAGAGAAGACAAAATATCTTACATAGTACATGGTCACTTATTTATTGAGTGATTATTAGTAATAACTGCATTATGCAAAGCATTTTCACAGAGTTTATTTCATTTTATCTTTCCATGTAGATATGTAGAACAATTATTACCACAAATCGTCAAAGAGGCATTATACTACTAATAAAATGTCTTTAATAATATAAACCCTATCGTACTTTCTGCCTATGCTACAGAATACGTCAATAAATATCCACAGATGACCCTAAAAACCTACAAACCACAATACATAATAAAATCCAATGACAGAGTAGTAACTGGACATGAAAATATTTTTCTTTTGCCCCAGAATTAAATATTTACTTTCCCAGATGCAGCAACCGTCACAATGTTGATGCCCAAGAACAGGATTGCTATGTATGACCTCCCTTTTAAGGAGGGAGTGATGGCGACCAAGAACACCCGGAGCTGGCAGACGATGTGCCTAATCTTCATGTCATGAAGGCCATGGAGTCTCCCAAATCACGAGGCTATGTGAAGGAACAGTTTGCCTAGAGACATTTCTAGTGGTGCCTTACCAATGAGGGGGCCCAGTATCTCGTTGAGTACCTCCACCTGCACCCCCCACCTCCCATTCCCCCGGGGATCATGCCTGCCAATTTATGCCGCAGCCGGCCTGAGACTGGCAGGCCGAGGCCCAGCGGTCTGGAGGGCAAGTGGAATTGCGAGGCTGACTCCACCGGAAACTTGACAGAGACACCTACAGATGGAGCGCTGTGCCCCCTGGTGCTGGCAAGAAAGCCGAGGTCCGGGGTTGGGTCAGCTACGGATTACAGTTTAGAGACAGATTTGATCGTGAATGTGGTCAACCACCTCAGTAAAGTTGGAAGAATTATTTTTTGTTAAATAAACTTGTAACCAGAAAATATTTTTTAAAATTAAGTATTCAGCAATTTGAAATGTAGAGTGTTACAAGGCAGGCGCAGGCTCTCTCCAAGGTCCTGAGGACCTGACAGGGTCCCAGCCCACCAGCTCAGCACAGAATAATGGACTGACTTGCATATTGAGAATATTTACTCCGTAGCTTTGGTTACCAATTTAAAGATCTGATTGCAATTGTAACAGCAGGAATTCACTTGAATTGCCTGTGAACTAACCAGAGGTGAGGACCCTGTTCGGGAAATAATATAAACTAACATAGCAACTCTACTTCCAGGCTTAGGTTAGATGCAAATTCTGAAATGGTGGATTCAATCTCTTGTTCTCTAAGAAACCCTGTGTAACCTCTAAATTTCTGAGAGCCAGCCTAAGAAACTTTAGAGCAAATCTATTTGGATTCTCTTATTTTCCATACTAGGAAATCACGATAAATGCCCAGACATCATGTCACTTTTCGGAATAACAGGAAAACAGGCTTTTAAAAATATTATTCAGCACAATGAATAGTTGTGACAGACACTGTGTGGCCAGCAAAGCCAAACATTTTCACCATCTGATCCTTTACAGAAAATTTTTATTGACTCCTGAACTAGGTCAACATTTATGAACATGAATAAATCTCAAAAATCTCAAAAACATAATGCTGAATTTAAAAAAGTGAAAATGATATATATAGCATGACTTCATTTATATAACACATTTAAGCACACTAAACAAAAGATTAGTAAATGTACAAAAACATAGAAATACTCAAAAGCATAATGTATCACAACTTTTAGGTACTGACCCTTCCGGAGAGGATGAAAGGTAAAATGTTTAAGAAAGAGGTTTTAGCTAACCCTTTAATCTTTTATTACTTTTTTAAGAAGAGAGATCCAGAGAAAATGTAACAAATTGTTGGGATCAGTTTAATATCAGCAGTGCAAACCTAAATGTGTGTTATTTTTTTCCTGCATCTTTATATGTTTGAAATAGTTTAGCAATTTTAAAAATAAATAAAAATGGGAAACAAAGAAAAAATAATGTGCATAGGGTTTGTCTTTCAAGATATTTATCATAGTATTATTTGTAAAGGAAAAAAATAAACAAATTAAATGCCTGGTAAAAGGGGATTGGTTAAATTAGTTTTAGAACATTCATACTAATGTAATCATTAAAATTCTTCTGTAAACAACCTAAATTTTATTAAGAATAGAATAGATAATTAGATGGTGATTTATTCATATAGTAAAATACTACTATGTGAAAATAAAGAGAACAAACTACAGTTTTGAGTGACAATATAGGTCAACCTAATAGACTTTTGATGATCAAAAGAAGCCAGACCCAAAATGGTACATATTATGTGGTTCACGTATATGAAGTTCAAAAACAGGCAAAACTAACTGATAGTTAGTTAGAAGTCAAGATGGTAGTTACCTCAGTGAGAGGAGGAGGGACTGGTATGGATTCGCAAGTGGCACAAGGGAGTCTCTGAGGTCCTGGAAATGTTCTATAACTTGATGTAGGAGGTATGTGGAAACAGGTGGGACACTACACAGGTAGACACTTATGTAAAAATGCACAGAGCTACACATATTAAGGTCTGTGTGCCCTACTATATATCTAAAACATTTTAAGTGATTTTATAGAAGAACATTAAAATATTTGGGGAAATGTTTAGGATACATTGTTGAGTGAAAGAAAAGTAGTTAAAAAGAAGTAGGCTTAATGTGATTCTCCCAAAATTTGATGTGATTATATGTGTGTGTGTGTGTGTGTGTGTGTGTAGATAGATAGAGAGAGAGAGAGAGAGAGAGAGAGAGAGAGAGAGACAGAGAGAGACAGAGAGAGACAGAGAGAGAGAGAGAAAGAGAGACAGAGAGACAGAGAGAGAATACTCTAACCCTGAAAATAAAATATTGTTACAACTCATTTCACGTTTTCTGTGCATTTCCATAGTAACTGACAGCATGGATAGTCTGCAAAGATGACCCCCAATGAAACACACTTCTGAGTATTCCTGCCTCATAGGGTCTTCTCCCACATTGAATCTCTGCTGGCCTGTGACTCACATCAACCAGAAGAATGGTAGAAGTGACAATGGGCCAATTCCAGGCTTAGTCTTTGAGAGGTTTGGCAGAGCCTGCTTCTTGTCTTTTGGATAGCATGCCTTTAGGTGCCTGGAACTGCCATGTGCGAAGTCTGGCTACCTTATTGGAGAGCCTATATGGAGAGACTATGTGCAGGTACCATGTGGAAAGGGAGAAGCCTCAAGACTCTATGAAGAGAGAGAAAGAAAGAGAGAGAGAAGGGGACCTGGCTGTCCCAGACTGCCAGCTGAGCCCAGATTTCCAGACACCCCCTCCAAGTCCTCATGGGAGTGAACCATCAGACCACTCTAGCCCAGCTGAGGCCCTGGATGACTGCAGCCCTAGCTGGCATCACAAGGAACAGAAAAACCAACCAGCTGAGCCAGTCAAAATCATGAAAGGTAATAAAATGGTGGTTGTTTTAAACCACTGTGTTGAAGGGTAACCGGTTTGTTACCCAGCAAGAGATAACTGAGACACTGACCAAGATCAAGTTTATCTGAAATGTGTTAGACATATCTGCTTTATTATTCACTAACATGGCAATTTTATCTTGTCTAAACGGAACTAACGATTTCCCCCATGCCCTCCATCCTCCTGCGTCCCTCATAGTGAACATTGCATCACTGACCACGGGGTTGCCTAGTGGCCCCATGGATGGGAAGAGGACACTCATTAGATTTTAAGCTGTGATACAAGCATCATTCCATCCTCAGTGCTCAGCCTACACCTAGCAATTGTGCCTGCTCAAAAACCGCTTATTAAAGGAGTAAATGAATATATGTGGTCCCGCAAATTGTTCTGTGTTCTGATGTTTTCATTTTCCATGCTGTCTCTTTTACACACCCCCTCCCCATCTCCCTCATAACCGATTAGTTTAACATTTAAGGCTAAGCTGGAAGTCACCTTTTCCAGGGTGGCCTCTGCTCCCCCACCTGAGGCCTGTAATTACAGCCCCCTCCTCTATGTCCCATTGTAGCCATGCATAGAGAGAGGCACTATGGCATAATAAAAACAGCATGTGAAGACCGGATGCAAAGTCCTGCCTCTGTTGTATGTTGGGCCAATCATTTCTTTGATGTGCCTCCTAATGTGTTCTCTCTTGTCACCATGACAGTTTGTTCTCTGCAACCTTTCTACCTTTGAAGTTCAGCCAGGAGGATTTTTACTCAACTAAGGTGACTGAGCAGGTGCCACCGGGAACACAGAAGTACCTGACATGCTTTGAGCCTCAAGGCTGACTTTCTGGAGTCATGTAGTGAGATAACAGTCAAACAATTCAGACTTGTGGAGAGAGAAAGGGCTTTCTAAATTCCAAAAACTCCGCTTACAACCAATGAATAGCCAGGTTTGGCTGACTTGAACTGACAGTTTGGGGTCCAGATAGTCCTAGGTGATTTCTAGGGGACTCTTGCAGGGAGCCATGGGTTGAGAGCCATTTACCTGTCATAGAACTCCCAAGTGAGTGTGAACTGACCAGAGGAGGAAAGCAGGATGGTCACCGCCCCTAGGGTCAGGTCAGGTCAGGGCTGAGACCTGAAAGACCTATAGTGCCAGCCAGAGCTGAGGTGAAATAAAATCATCTCGAGAGAATGGGGGAGATGCAGGATTGAGGGATGGGGGTAAGTTGTAGAGACCCTAGACTCTGATGGTGCTGAGAAACCAGACCTCAAATCAGGTCAGCTCCAGACACACCTGCACAGGTTCTGCTCAGCTCCCAAAGAATCAGGTGGGACACTGGTACCTGAGCAGAGATCCCAGGCCACTACCCAAATACCAGGGCTGAGGCATCACTCCTCAGCCAGCCGGAGCCAGTGGAAAAGAGCAGCTAGAAAGAAATGAGAGCTCTTCTTTCAACATAGATGCATATTAGGAAGGAGGAGGGTTAAGAAAAGAGCCCCAGTAGAGAGTTGAACTTCAAATCGCTGTTTTAAACTGAAAAGGGATGAAAGAGGGAGAGATACACGTAAGGAATACGTTTAAGTTTGTGTTACCATCAGCAGGAATTATCCAGCATGAGACGAGCTCGGTCGCAGATGATAGGGGAATGTTGGTTTTACACATCTGAGTGTAGTGTATAAATTTCAATTCCAACTACACACAGATAGGCTGGGTGACCTTGACCAGGTAGTTAAACTCTCCAAGTCTTAGCTTCTCCATCTATAAAGCGAAGATAATAGCACCTACATCAGAGCTATGTGGTGAGGACTAAATGACATAAGACCTTCTAGGAACACTGCTGGAAGTGGAGTTGGCCCTGAGAATGTGACAGGTGTTACCTTTCCCTCTCTGATAATATCACTAAATTTCCATGGCTGATTGTCTTCTCTGTCCTTCTGTCTAGGCATCCATCTCCCTAGGCCATGAGCAAGTCAAGGACAGAGACTCTATCTTATTCTATCTTACTCAGTTTGTGTCTTCAGGCCTAGTGCTGGCCCATGTTTGTTGAATAAATTTATTGTGAAAAATAAAGATAAGCAGGCTTAACGCTGGAGACCTCCAGGAAGTTATTGGCCAGCAATCAAGAAAATGAGACTCCAGGGACTTGTGTTGGCTTTCTGCCCCCTGAGGCTGCCTCCCTCCTGGGAAGTGAGGTTGGACCTGTCCCTGTGGTGCCACCAGAAACCCTGGGTCTGATATTGTAGGTCATGCTGGTTAAGACAGGCCTGAGCCATTACTGTTGACAAAGACCGTCAGATGTTGATGGCATGAGGACGTTGGCCATCTGCCATTGGAACCTGAACAGCTGCCGCAGGGAGAGGCATAGGTCTCTTTACTGAAAGCCTGGAGGGGAAGCTTGAGGTCTAAGAAATGAGTGAGGAAAGAGTTAGACAGGAAGTGGTAATGGGGATTTGCTTGACTAATGAGAATAACTGATGGTGCTGTGCATTTACGCTGTGCCTGGCAGTATACCCAGACTTTCTCTGTGTTTTTTCTCTGAATCTTCACAGCAGTGTTCCTAAGAAGGTATTTGTAATCCCAATTTACAATTGAAAAAATGAAAGTCACAGAATTCAAGTAATTTTCCCAGGGACTAGAGCCAGCAAGGGGTGAGCAGACAATTAGGGCTAGGCAGTCTGAGCCCATAGGGCACAGCACACCCACAGACGCAAGGGCATCCCCCAAACATGCACCTGTTTCCCAAAGCATCAGGATGCTTCCTAGTTGGGACATAATCCTGTGTCTCATTTTTCTGACTAGACCATAAGTTGCCACATATCTCTTTTCAGTCCACCGCCCCCATACTTGTACCAACATCTCTGATGAAAGGAGGTTGCATATGGATGGGATGTGTTGTCCGGCCTTGAGCCCTGCTCTGCACTGAGCAGCAGTTCTCTGATCTGAGCTGACTTTTCTGCCAAATGCGACTATTTGACCCCTAAGATCTTCCAGCTCCAACAGTCTACAATTCAGTGAATTGCTACCCCAAGTGATTCTATTTCACGGGACTGTACCCAGCCTAACTGGAGATTATCCACCCCAACTAGGCTCTATGTAAAAACATCATACTAGAAATGTGTCCTTAGAAATAAGTGTGTGTGGTGAATGGAAGAATATGGCTCCTAAAAAAGGAAATATTAAACATGTTTGCATTGAGTACAGGGACCTCAAAGTTGGCTGTGATCATCTCAAAGGCTTGGCAGGGAAGACACTGGCCTTCTAGCCAGCATCCTCCAAGGCTGAGATTCATACATGCAGGAACAGGTGGGTTTGAAAGCATGTGTTCCCTGTTAGCAGTCTCTCACTCTTAACAGCTCAGCCTCCACCCAGAAATCTCAGGAAATCTCTTCACCAAGGAACCCAGACAAATGCTATCAACTCTAACTATTACATGAACACTACAGCCCACAGGGCAGCACACTATAGGGAAGATTTATGAAGGGAATAAAGTATATGAAACCCAGAGATTTTATGTCACAGGCAAACCATGCTCTTTTCCCAAGCTCACATTTCTTCCAAAGCACTTCCACATGCCACCTCTGTAATTTCCTAGTGTTATGGCTGAAAAAGCTACATCCTAAGCAGATCCCTCAATGTGTAGCCCCAGAGCCTCTGGAGAGATGGTGCTGTGACAACAGACGCGATTGTAATCAAATCGATGTCCTTAACATCTAGCTTCAACAGGAACAAGAAAAATAAGCAGCCTGATTTCTCCTTTACGATCTTTGAATGGAGGCAAACCAGACTTTCTGGCCAAATTCTTAGATTTTTAGCAGATCGACAAGAATTTCTTGCACTTACAACTTCTAAAGAACCCATGGAAATTACTCAACAACGTAGAAATAGAGAGTGAATGTGAATGTCCTAGTAAATCAAGTCCCTTGGCACTGCTTTTCCCTCTGGCATGTTAAGAACCTGCTGATCCCAAGGCCAGCTCTCCTTTATCATCACCCAGGCACTATCAGTCGTCATCAAGTTTTCCACCCCTTGACAGCACCTGTCTGGTGATCTAGGCTGATGTGTCAGCTGCTCTTCTGTCTCTCTTGCTGAGCACAGGGGACAGCCTTCCCCCATCCCCATTCCTTCCAATGCATGTTCTCCTCCTCACAATCCAACTCACACAACTCTAGGGTGACAAATGAGCAGTCAACTTAATTTCGCTGCACTTGACAAGAATGCACACCAGATAGAAGGCCACAAAAAGTGCTGAGTGCCTTGGAAGGGGAGAGAGTGGGATGTTTGGGGAGCTGTCACCATAACAACAGGAAAAGCACTACTGAAGTTTCTATTCTGATGCTGCCACTAATTACTATGAATGTTTCATTGAGCCCTGTGATCAGCCATCCCCAAAGCAGCCTGTTACTAGCAGATGGTTTGTTTTCTTCTCTCTAGAAAGTTATCCAAAGACCACAGTTGTATTTGGTTGTTTTATTCTTTTTTAAAACACTTGACAGGCTTAAGAATGTTTTGGTTTTACTTTGTATTGTAAGAGTTCAAATGCCTCAAGATACTCTCCAAACAAATACCATTCTGTGGGAATAAGAGGCAGGCCCAGTAGCATTAACTAATTTAGCTTTTAAACATGTACAGAGCCTCTTCTGTACTTACATGATTAGAAATACTTAATAGGTCTTTCTGTCAAGTGGATCCCTTTGACAAGTGGATCAATATGAGATAGTTTTAAGAAGGTAAGCTTTTCTTATTTACAGGTTAACAGTTTTACTCACCAAGATTCAACCAAGAAAAGTTTAGGGTTGACATATAAACAGCTTTCAAATTGGTGCAAGATTGGATGGGTTTGTTGTGGCTCTGGGGGCAAAAGTGAGGCTAAAGTTCATTAAGAATAACAATTCAATCTATTTTTAAAACTATTTATATAAACCATGTTCCCTAAAGGTCTGAAGCAGTTAACCAGAAAATATATATTATATTTAAAAGATAAATAAATATTTGAAGGAATCAATGTCAGAAAAACAATGGATATGAAAATAATAAAACTCGGTAAGTAAACACAAAAAAATGCATGTCATATAGCACACTTGGAAATGTCATATTGTCAAGACATTTTTTTCTTCCAGAAGCTAAAAAAAAAAACAAATATTCACAAGAAGTGTGACTTTTCCTGATGCTGGGTCCTGAAGGAAATGAAGAGGTGCTGTTAAAGAAAAAATTATTTGTGACACTTGTTAAAGAATGGTCAGGCAGACTATTCAGGGAACTATGACAGTGCATGTAAGGAGGGCTGCAATGGGCTTTTGTAGTGGAGAGAGAGATTGGGCTCAATGACAAATATAACAAGGAAAAGTAGGAATTTGTAGCCAAGGAGCGGGGTAAGGGTCAGTGGATGGAAAATTACTGAGAAGAAACATCAGGGTTAAAGGGTAATTCTGGCTAACCAACCCAGCAGGATTCTTGCTGAAGGCAGGCCAGGGGATCAGCTATCACTAATAGCTGGGCAGGGGGCACGATGTGGAACAATATTGAGGGTGATCAGATATCAAATGTGGGGGATTCTGGCTAAATTGACTTAACAGGATTCTTCCTAAAATTGGACAGTGCAGAGACAAATATAGAAGCCAAAAAGAACTCAGAGTAGCCTGATTAAAGTTAGGTCACGGAGAGAATTTTTACCAGCACCCACGGCAGCCTTCCAACTGGAGCAGTCTCTAGGCCTCCTACATGTTTCTTAAAAAGTCCTTCATAGTCATCTTTTATCTGAGGAGGCACATTGTGATTTGAGGAAGATTTAAGGTTCTCAGGAAGAACCTTTTCACAGGAATTGCTGTCCACAATGGGGTTCATCTTGTCCCTGCAGGGCGGCAATTCTAAATGGGGAGGAGTGAAAGTCACTGTATCACTGAGTCAGAACCATATTAAAAAGCATATTTATAGGGAGGAGGTGCACAGGGTAAAAGGGGTCAAATATGTGGTGACAGAAAGAAATCTAACTATGGGAAGTGAACATACAATGTAAATATATATATGCTTTACTGTTAAAATGTATAGCTGAAACTTATCAGATTTCATTAATCAATGTCACCATAAAATAAATTAATTTAAAAAATAAAAATAAAAACAAAAAGCATATTTATTATTATAATATAATTTTCTATTTAAAAATCAGAAAAAATTCAAGATGGAAATAAAATATGTCAACAAAAAACCATTGACTCTAGAGATACACAGAAAACAATAATTCTCAATCAAGAGGGTATAATAAAATCTTCAGGTTATGTGAAATTTTTCTGTTAATCAAAAAGATGAGGAATCAAAAGCCATGAGGTACACTGCTGGTCAGAAGATTAAGTAGAGAGAATTCAAAGCATCAAGAAGCAGCTAAACTTTTCAATACTAGAAAGTTCTCTAGGTATTGTGCCATTAAAATCAGTAATGATACTCATCCTAAAATTCACACAGAACCTCAAATGACTCTGAATAGCCAAAACAGTTGAGAAAAAGAACAAATTTGGAGTACTCATACTTCCTGATTTTAAAACTTACTACAGAGCTACAATAATCAAAACGGTGTGGTACTGACATTTAGACAGATATATAGACCAATGGAATAGAATAAAGAGCCCAGAAATAAATCCTTACATATATGATGAAATGAGTTTTGGCAAGATTCCCAAGACCATTAAATGAGGGAAGGGCAGTCTTTTCAATAAATGTTACTTGGAAAACTGTATATTCACATGCAAAAGAATGGAATTGAACCTGTACCTTAAACCATACATAAAAACTAACCCAAAATGGATCATACAGCTAAAACTATAAAACTCTTAGGAGAAAACATTGGGAAAGAGCTTTATGACATTATATTGGGCAATTAATTCATGGATATGACACCAAAAGCACAGGCAAAATTCAAGTCAAAACCACAATGAGCTACAACTTTACATCTATTAGAAAGCCTATTTTTAAAAAGACAGAAATGACTGTTGGCAAGAATGGGGAGAAACTGAAACCCTCATGCACTGCTGGTAAGAATGTGAATTGGCACAGCTACTGTGGAAAGCAGTATGATGGTTCCTCAAAAAGCTGAACAAAAATTCATCATATGACCCAGCAATTCTACTCCAGGTTATATTCCCCAAAGAGCTGAAAACAGGGATTTAGATACTCACATACCAATGTTCAATCCGGCAAACAACCCGCATGTCTATGAATGGATAAATGGTTAAAAAACATGGTAAATCTATACAATGGAATATTATTCAACCTTAAAAAAGAAGGAAATTCTGATATACGCTATAACATGAACCTTGAAAAAATTATGCTAAGTGATATAAACCAATCACAAAATTGAAATGGTTCTGCTTATATGAGGTACCTAGAGTGAAGAGGAATTTTCTACTCAAATGGCTAATCTTGTAATCAGCTCTTTGTTCTGCTTCTGTAAAAATGCTTGCCACATAGGCCTAAAGGCAAGGTGACCTTGAGATCAACTGCAGATTCACCATCCCCTTTGCTTGTTCTGTCTAGATAACAGACGTATCCCCCTTGCTTGTTTTGTCTAGATAACAGATGTATTGTAGATAAGCCCTATAAAAGTAAGATTACTCCTGAGCTTGGGGCCCAGATCTTCAGAGTGCTAGCTCTTCTGACACTGCTGACGTAATAAATCTGAGTTCTCCAACTCTCCAAGTTGTGCTTGGTTTCTTGCCGGTCTGATTATTCTGCAACATTTTGGAGGCCCCAGCAAGATTCCAACCACGCCACCCTTTGAGCTGCTGGACTGGTGGTTTGGCCGGGCTGGGCCAGAGGGGCTCCGAGAAGAAAAAGGAGGTGCACCACCTGACGGAATTCCGGGTTCTCTTTCAGACCCGTGCTCCAACTCTCTGGACAGCCAAACCCCTACTGGACTCAAAGGAGGGATGGACCAACTCACCAGGAATGGCCACAAGATAAGGTAAGGTCCCGAGGCTCAGCACCCTAGTCAGGGCCTGTCTTTGGACAGAAGAGGAGTTTGATCACCTCCTAAAGTCTTTAGTTAGAAAACACAGGTCAGGGCTTTCCCAATAGGGGAAGATATCAGAGTCTTCCCGGGGTAGGGGGGTGGGGGGGAGACAAAGGTCAGGGCCTTCCAAATGAGGAAGGCAATGTTTTAACCTCTGGTGCATGAATGTGTGAGTGAATGAGCGGCCTAGCCAGTTTGACTCAGTCACGTACGAATTTGTAGCTCCACAGCTGGGCACCCGTAAGTTCCCCTAAAGACAATGGAGTCTGAGTGGACTCATCTGCTATTCCGTGATGCATGGCATATGGTCCAGGGTGGCACTGGACTAGCATCCAATCGTAAGTCACAAAGCTGAGCCCACCACAGCCAAGCATCACCTAAGTTCCTCCAGGATACGGCCAGACGAGCACCTGAGTGGTCTCCTCTTTGGAGGAAGCACTCATGCTTGTTTATCTTTGCACCACCAACACAGTGGGATATACAGGGAGGAGGCGACAATTGATTACTGATTCTGTGCTGTCAAATTATTTTCTTGAAATTTTAAGGTCTATTTTGCCCCTCTCTAAGGCAATATATGTGGAGATTCCTTTAATCCAACTGTCTTAAATTGTATGTTGAAATTTTTAAGAAAAGTTTCCCAGGGGATTAAGGGGTCAAGCTGACCCCAGGAAAACTTTGTACTCTTTGTAAGCTTGAATGGCCCCCCTTTGAGGTAGGATGGCCTTCAGAAGGGACCCTGGACCTCCCCACTGTTAGAGCTGTATACCAGGTAGTGACAGGGACCCCTGGACATCCAGACCAGTTTCCATACATACGCTTATGGCTGAAAATCTCTACTGTAGTGCCCCCTTGGACCCAGTTCTGAGTAAATAGGCAGGAACAGAGTAAGGTACTTGTGGCCCAACCAACTCAGGAAAAGGAGAAGAAAGAGCCAGCAAGAGTCATCCACCAAGGGGACCCTGAGGAAGAACCTTTTTCCCACCACCGTACATCCCAGCAGCTCCACCAGTTCCTGCACAGCCACTCTACCCGCAATTACTGGACAGCCCTCCACCATTGGTGTCTTCGCCACCCTAACGGCCTGAGTGGCCACCAAGCCCAAGTCCACGGTGTCTTTGCTCCACCCCACAGCTAGCCCAGCAACTTGCAGCCCTCCAGATACCTCTCTGAGAAACATGAAGCCCTTTTGAGATTAGCGAAGATGGCACACTCCAGCTGGGCCGCCCTGTCCTCTACTATCAGCCTCTCACCACAACCAACCTCCTCAACTAGAAGCAGCACACCCTGTCCTATTCAGAGAAACCTCAAGTGATGATTGACCTGCTCGAGTCCATCTTCCAAACTCATCAGCCCACCTGGGATGACTGTCGTCAACTCCTCCTGACTCTCTTCAACACTGAAGAACGATGCCAAATTCTGTCAAAAGCATGGGGGTGGCTCCAAGGACAAGCACCGGATGGTGCACTAGACCCCGCAGCATGGGCCTTGGGGGCTGCGCCTGACACCAGGCCCAACTGGGGCTTCAATGTCCCATATGGAAGAGAGTCTCTCGACAGTATCAGCAGGCCATACTGCAGGGAGTGAAAGCTGGGGCCAAAAGCCAACAAACATGTCTAAAATGGCTCTCCAGAAGCCAGATGAGTCACCCACAGAGTTTTCTGAGAAACTGTGCGAGGCGTTCTGGGTGTATATTCTTTCGATCCCGAAGCACAAGAAAACCAACACATGGTCAACACAGCATTTGTGGCTCTCTTACACTGACATCCATCACAAGCTTCAGAAATTAGAGAGTTTTGCTGAGATGAATGCCTCCCAGCTGCTTGAGGTCACAAACAAGGTTTTTGTGAACTGCAACCGGGAGGCCCAAAAGATAGCTGATAAGCAGATGAAACAAAAGGTGTCCCCCTTGCAGCCATTTAGGGAACCCAGGCCCAGTAAAACAGACTGCTGCTCCCCTGTGGGAGGGAGAGACCGAGAGGAGACCGCCACTATGCCACAACCAATCACCTACTGCAAAGAGACCGGCCATTGGAAAAACAAGTGCCCCCACCGCAGGAAGACATTTGAAGGATCAGAGAAGTTCAATCAACCCCGTAAAGGAAAATACCAGCCTGAACCAGTTGTCCAAGACCTTATTGGCCTGGCCAGAGCAGAGTCAGACTAGGGGTGACTGGGATCCCTGATCCTGGGTCCCCAGGAGCCTATGGTCACAATAGAAGTAGGGGGCCAATCAATGACCTTTATAGTAGATACTGGGATTGAACACTCTGTGGTGACCACGCCCGTGGCTTCCCTCACAGACTGAACAGCAAATATCATCGGGGCCACGGGATCTGAGTCGCCCACTCGTTCTGCAAAGCTTGCTCATGTCAGTTAGGGGGCCACCTAGTGACTCATGAGTTCCTGTACCTACCAGAGTGCCCCATCTCCCTTTTGAGTAGAGACTTATTAATCAAGCTTGGAACACAGATCACCTTTGCCCCTGGGAAGCCCGCCAGTCTCACAATGGGGAGCCAACCTGCTGTAATTATAGCTGCAAATGTGCCCAAGGAGGATGAATGGCACCTCTGTTTTCCAGAAAGAAAACAAACAAACCCAATCAGCCTGCTAAAAGAGTTCCCTACTGTCTGGGCAGAAAAGGGGCCCCCATGTCTAGCCAAATATCATGCACCCATTGTGGTAGACCTGAGGCCAGGAGCCACTCCTGTCACACAAAGGCAATATCCAGTGCCACAGGAAGCACATTTGGGAATTTGAGACCACATCCAGCGTTTACATACCAGAATCCTAGTTGAATGTCAGTCACCTGAGAACACTCCACTCTTACTGGTCAAGAAGCCTGGAGGGAATAACTACCTCCCCGTCCAGGACCTCTGCACCATCAACAATGCAGTGGTCACCATCCACCCAGTGTCCCAAACCTGTACACCCTCCTAAGTCTCTTACCTGCCCAAGCAAGCTGGTTCACCTGCCCCAATCTCAAAGACACCTTCTTCTACCTCTGGTTATCACCGGCCAGCCAGCCTTTGTTCGCCTTTGAGTGAGTGGGAAGACTCATACGCCGGGAGAAAGATACAACTGACTTGGACTCGACTGCCACAGATCTTCAAGAACTCATCCACCCTGTTTGGCGAAGCTCTGGCCACAGATCTTGCTGCCTTTCCTGGAGAGACTTTGAATTGCACTCTACTCCAGTACATAGATGACCTGCTGCTGGCTAGCCACACCCAAGAAGACTGCTGGAAAGGTACTAGAGCCTTGTTGGCCCTACTCTCTACCATGGGATACAAGGTGTCATGGAAGAAAACTCAAACCTGCAAACAGAAGGACAGATACCTTAGATTCATCATCTCAAAAGGACATTGGGCACTTGGACACGAAAGGAAACTGGCCATCTGTTCAATACCTAGGCCAAAACACTAAGAAAGGGATCTGTGAATTCCTAGGGGCTGCAGGATTCTGCCAGTTCTGGATGCCAGGTTTTTCTGAAATTGTCAAGCCGCTGTACGAAGCCACAGCTGGGTCTGGTAAAGGTCCCCGGAATGGGACTCCAGAGAAGAAAAGACTTTCAGAGAAATAAAGGGAATTTGACCAGTGCCCCAGCATTAGGACTACAGGACGTGACACAAGACTTTAACCTGATTGACATTCGTACCTGACTGACATTCCTTTTCAGAACCTAGAACTGGTATTGTTCACTGATGGGAGCAGCTTCATCCATGAAGGACAGCGCAAAGCCAGTTATGCAATAACAACTACAAATGAGGTAATCAGAGCTGAGGCTCTGCCACAGGGCTGGTCGGCACAGTGGGCCAAACGATAGGCACTCATCCAGGTGCTGCAGCAGGCTGAAAGGAAATGGGCCAATATCTGTACCGACTCAAGGTATGCCTTTGCTACTTTGCATGTATGTGGAGCCATTTATAAAGAGAGGGAACTAATGACAGCAGAAGGAAAAGAAATCAAGAGCAAAGAAGAAATCCTTCAACTGTTAGAGGCAGTCTGGAAGCCTTCTCAGTTGGCAGTCATTCACTGCAAGGGTCACCAGAGAGGAACCAACCCTCTTAGTAGGGGAAATCAACTGGCAGATCAAGCAGCTAAGAAGGCTGCCAACCAACCATGTGCCACAATGGGTCCCGAGCCAGTCTCCAAGGTTCTCCTAGCACCAGAATTACCTCTATCACTGAAATACACCAAGGAAGAACAATGGGCTTTAAGTGAAGGGGAAACCAAGAGAAAGGAGGGCTGGTGGGAGCTTCCAGATACCCAAGCTCCCAACCTTGTGTGCCCAGATCAGTGCTAGATGTGTAACTTGAGCACGAAACAATGCCAGCCAAAGGCCAAAATCCAATCCAGGAGTGCAAACGATTGGGACTATGCCCTTTAAAGACCCAGAAGTGGACTTTACTGAGGTCAAGCCCTGCCGGGGCCACCAATACTTGCTTGTGGTAGTTTGTACCTACTCTAGATGGGCTGAAGCTTTCCCTACATACACTGAACAGGCCTTGTTGTAGAGCCTTGTTGAGGGAAATTGTTCCAAGTAACACAGGCTGCTCCATTTAAAAAACCTGTATGATTTTCATGGAAACCCAATGTAAAGACTACAGGGTTACTAAACAAAAATTCAGGTTACTGTCAGGAGAAGCCAAATGACTGCTTAAGTGTCTTTCCTTAGGAATCCTGCTCCAAACCCTCCCAAGAAGAATGCTTGCTCTTACCAGCACCTGAAAACCTCACTGAATGGGTCTTTACATGGGAAAAATAAAAGCTCTGGAGCATCTCAGGATAATTCCTATGGACCACTAAAACTCCTCACAGGGCCAGTTCTAGCAGGGACGCTTTTGACCTGGGAATCTGAAAACAGAAGAAGGCTGAATGATCACCTTTTCACTATATTGAGATGAGTTTTTGCCTTAGAACCCCAGGTATATTCTTTCTTTGTGGCAATTCATATCTCTGTCTCCCAGCTAACTGGACAGGGACCTGTACCCTGGTTTACTTGGCCCCTGAAATCACTCCCCTTCATCGCTGCAGGCTTAGGCACTGGCACAGCTGGCCTAACCTCCTCCCTGTCTTATTACCAAAGTTTATCTGAAGACCTATTTGACAGCTTAGAAGACATATCCAAAAGCATTGTCACTTTACAAAGCCAATTAGATTCCTTAGCAGGAGTAGTCTTACAAAACCATAGGGGACTTGATCTTCTAAAGGCGGAAAAGGAGGGTTACACTTATTTTTAGCAAACAGCTTACAGATAGAGCCTCAAAAATCAGCCAAGAATTGGATGAGTCATGGGGGTCCTGGTCCAGAATATGGAGTTGGGGATCCTGGCTTCTCCCACTTGCAGGTCCTCTCCTCATGCTCTTCATAGCTCTCTTATTTGGTTCCTGTATCTTGAACTGTCTTGTCAAGTTTGTCTCCTCACCCCTAGAATCCATAGAGTTACAAGTGATCGTGATATCCAGACCACCATTATACCAGCCCCCAGGCCAAGAAAATCAAGAGGTTGATGCCTCATAAGAATTTAAAGGGCATCAAAAGGGGGGATTGAAGAGGAATTTTCCACTCTAACCTTGTAATCAGCTCTTTGTTCTGCTTCTGTAAAAATGCTTGCCACATAGGCCAAAGGGCAGGGTGACCTCAAGATCAACTGCAGACTCACCCTCCCCTTTGCTTGTTCTGTCTACATAACAGATGTATTGTGGATAAGCCTTATAAAAGCAAGATTGCCCCTGAGCTCAGGGCCCAGATCTTCAGAGCGCTAGCTTTTCTGGGACTGCTGGCATAATAAACCTGAGTTCTCCAACTCTCCATGTGGTGCTTGGCTTCTCACTGGTCTGATTTTTCTGCAACAAGAATATTCAAATTCATAGAGACAGAGGTAGAATGGTAGTTACTGGGGGCTGGGAGAAGAGGAAATAAGGGTTATTGTTTCAGTTTGGAAAGATGAAAAAGTTCTGGAGATGAAGAGTAGTCATGGTTACATAGTAATGTGAATGTATTTAATGTTACCACTTAAAAATGGTTAAAATGGTAAATTTTAAGTTATACATGTTTTACCACAATTAAAAAAGAAAACAAAACTGCAAAACATTGAGAAAAAAAAACATTAGGAGCAATAGTTCCAACTTTTTTGTAAAATATAAATTAGTATTTTAAAAGTTTCCCTTGCATTTATAAGGAGCATGAGCCCCAGCTAGAGGAATCTGGTTTATTGTTGAGATGAGCACTGCACACAGCCAAGTAACTCTTAGGAGTTAATAAGCAGTTTCAGTATCTCTTATTCTTAGTTTAACGCTGGCTAAAGACAAGAAAGCATGAGACCACAGATGATCAAATTCAACAATTGAATGGGTAGCATAAACATGGTAATAATGAATTTGCAAATTTACCTCATGTTGTTTCCTGTGCTGTGCAGAAATCCTTCTTCCGTACTCTTTTACCCACATTCAGCAGCAGTGGTAACCATCGCAGCTGTAGGGCAAACATGTGTTCCCACCTCTCTGGGACGCAGAGGGAAGGTGTGTCCATGTGGTAAGGCAAGGAAGCCTGAACGGAGTTGATGAGCATAGTGGAGTTGAGAGCAGACACCAGAGGTAATGTAGGAAACGTGGGGGCAGAAGTTCTAAGCAGGAAGTAGCCAAGACATGTTAGCACCCCACCCCAACCCGGGGAACTTCAGACACAGAGAAAGGGGACTGCATTTCTTACAGTCATGCAGCTGATTCCAGAGTCCTGGAGAAGTTGGGGAGCCTTGGTTATACAGATATAAGGAAGAGACATGAAATCTGCACAAATTGAATAAATATTAAACCAAGCTGTATTCAGAGCCAGTGACATGCTGCTAAACACAGGTTCCTAGCTGATTAGCAAGGTGGCCAGACCTTGAGTAACCTACAGAACAAAGGAAGAGTCCTACAGGGACTACTAACAACTGTGTACCCATACCATTAATGCTGCATACCCATACCATTAAAGGAAAACAGATTTAAACCCAGTTCCTCAAAGACTAGGTGTCTCATTCTCTGACTCTGAGAGGAGACCACATCTCTGTCTGAGGAGCATTATTCCTTCTCTAATAAAGTTTGCTTTTATCTCTAACTCTGGCTCCTGCTTGAATTCTTTTCTGTGCAGAGTCAAGGATCCTCTCTTGGTGGGCGTAGAGCTTGAGTCCCCACTTGGGTAGATTTGCCCCATCCTATATCAATACAACTTACACATAAAATAAAGGAGGACAGGAAATAGTCTTTTAAATGGTAAAAACTGGACAGAGGTGAAGCTTAGTTTTAAATTCACAGTGCAAAGTTCTTGAGCTTGTGCAAATGCCCCATAAATGTTTGATGAATGGGAACAAGCATGCATGAACATGCCAGCACTGGTGATGCTTCAAGGCCAAGCTCAGATGTCACCTTCTTTGAGAAGCTGTCCTCTCTTAGCCTGCCTGCTCTGTTCTCTAGTGTTGGTAGTGTCTGTTCCTGCCCTTAGCAGAGGGAACTGGAGAGGAAGGCAGCATGATCTACATGGTGGACCTAACACAGGCTTCACTCCAAGCCCTGCTCTGCTAGTAGCTGTGTGACTTTGGGCAAGTTTCTTTACCATTTGGAAAGTAATCATTCCTACCCCTAGAGTTATTATGAGCATAAAATATATAAAAAGATGTCTAAAATGAGCACATAGCACACTCAATAAATAGAAGCTACTATTATGGCTAGGATGACCACATCTCCATTTTAGTAGTCTCGACTCTCCTGGAAGGCAGGGACTATATCTCCTCACCCAGCACACACAGCTCCTGGCCCATGTCGGTGGTCAGTGAATGAATAAATGAGCAAGCAAGTGAATAAATGAATGCCAAATCAACCTATTGTCCATGGAGCTCTCCTAAGATAGAAGCAGCTTGGGTAAATTACCTCAGGCACCCAGTCTCTTTAATTCCCAGTAAACCCAAAGCAAACACACTCGCCTTTTATTGGCAGGTAATTGGTCTCCCTCAATCCAGTTCCTGGAGACCTCAGGACATTGAAACCTCCCAAGCCGCCCTTAAATCAAAGGCTTCCTTCCAAAAAAAAAATCTTGGCTTCTGTTTTGGATTTCAATGGTGTTTGTTTTTCCCAAAGCTCTCATGACATTTCTTAATGTCTGAAACATAACATTCCCAGCAGATTTACTCATCTCTCCTACTTTTAGGAAAATATCAAGAGAATAATGTTACTTCTACTCTAACTGTGCTTTCTGTTGGTTTAATAGTGACAAGAGCTATCTTTATTAACTATGAACCAGTCAGTAGTGTGGAGGTCAAGAAATCCTATAAATTAAAACAGGAGAAGAAAAGTAGTCACTGTTAAGAGATAATTTTCAAAAAAATATAAAATCATGACTCATGCAGATAAAAAATGAACTCATGATAAAGATTTTATTTAACTCATTAGAAAAGAAAATCTTATAGCTAATTCGAAGGGAATCTGAAGAACAAATTTACAGATCAGATGTATTGAAATTAATATACAAATTAAGGCAAAACTGGTTTTCCACAGTGGGGGAAGGAAGTAAATTGAACCTCTAACTAGACAGGACATAATTTGCATCTCTATCAGTCTTGGATATCATACAGAATTGTAATATAATTCCCATAAAACCAACAAGAAAGTGTGTGCTATAGACACTCTGAGGGCCACTTTGGTGTTTGTCAGAATTAAATGTTTGCTTGGTCAAGGTCAATTTAGAGTCATTTTCCCATAAAGGACTAATTGGAAGCAATGTTTCAACATGAGAGCATTGGAGTCTGTTATTGTCCCATTAAACAAACCCACAACCCAAAGCTGAGGGTCTAGATTCCTGAGACTGAAATCCGTGGCCTGAGATTTCAAGTCTAAGAGCTGATGCAATTCAGCGGTGGGTGGGATAAGCAGTTTCTAAAGGCTGCAGGCTTGGGAGTTCTGTCTTGATCTGCTTTCTGCCTCACATCTCTGCCACGTCATTAGGAATATGGATGGACCCATCTGGTTGTTGAGTGGAGTATCGCAAACTTCAATGTATATGTGAAACATCCAGGATCTTGTGAAAATGCAAATTCTGATTGAGTAGGTCTGGAGTGGTGGTTCACACTTGGCATTTCTAACAAGCTCTGGGGTCAGACAGGCCAGTACTGCTCACCAATGAAGAGATTTTGAGTAGTAAGTCTTAAAGGAAAGAAATTCATTTATTACAAGGTAAGAAAACCAAAGACACAAACTTCACTAATAGGTGTGGTAACAGATCTCACCAGTCTCCTGAGCTGAAAAATAAGCCTTTGTACTTCTGCAAACACCTGAAGCAGCAGAATTTGCAAGACATAGGACCAGACTAGAGTTCTGGTATTTCTTCTGGGTGTGGGAGACCCACACAGCCCAGCAAGAGGCGAGAGGGGAATGCTGGTTAAAGGATAAGGCTTAATGGAGAAAGACTTCAGAAAGCATGAAACATGGCAGAAATGACTGCCTGGGGAGCCTTGCTCTTCTGCAGAGCCGGGGAAAGCAGAGTCAGACTTGGAGCTGGGACCCCCAATTCACATGCAGCTTTGGGACAGTTACCTGATTGCCTTGAGAAACAAGCATGTAGACCTTCTCTGGGGAACAGTGTACACTGAAAGTGAGTAGGGCAATGTTCAGACCCAGGGGCAGGACTCTCCCTCCACGTCATCCAGAAGCTTCATTTGGAATCTGTAGGTATCCAAGGGATTCAACCTATAGACAAAAACTCAGCTAGAGAAATGGAGGATTCTTTTTCAACCTTTCCATTTGCAACTTTCTTCCTTCCAAAAGTAACCTCTAGGAAGCAAAGGAGGCTGCCTCCGATCCTGATTGCAGTTATTACTGCTGGCATAAGCCTGAGGTAGACTGAGTTTTTAGGAGGGTGGCTGGGATTGCTTTCTCTGTTGGGTTCACCAGAAGTCAAATCCAAAGCTGCAAACTGTACCTGGACACTGTTAAGTTAATTAAACAAGGAGGTTATTGGACTCAGGTGGCTCTAATGCCATGGCGACCCATGTAAGCAAACCAAAATCTAAGCCCGTAAATGCCTCAAGGTTACAAAGTCAAAGCTCTAGGGACAACCAATCACAAGCAGCCAACTGGGTTTTAAGCTATAGCCAGTTAACAGTTTTCTGATTTTGCTTCAGCACTTTGTCTGTCTTGCCCTCATCCCCATTGGCAGAGTGCCAACCACTTCTGGTTTGGTGCTGCCCCATTCAAATTGATTTTTGCTCAATTAAACTCTTAAATATTTTAGTATGCCTTAGTTTATCTTTTAACAACACATACCAGAGAATGTGTGTTTATTGCAATATATTTTATTTTGGAGGAGCAGTGTGTAGTCTTTGCTCTATATTGTTTTTCTTTTCTTTTTTTTTTTTTTTTTTTTAATGAAATGCAGATTTATATTTTCCCAGTACAAACAATAACTTGGGCTTGGTCAACCAAATGTTGCATAATTGAGGGAACCTGATTTAGAGTGTAGATAAAATGACTTATAGTTAGCAGAATCACGCATGGGTAAAAGAATGTTTCCAGGATGCATGAAAATATCTTAAAGAGACATCTTATTCCATAATCACTGCTTAAGTAATCCTTTCCCCAACAGACAGTTCAGATAGAAACTTTGCCTCATTCCCCCTAGATCACAACATACTTCAACTTAGTGAAATATGAATTGAGGATTTTGACCCCATTGCTATACATGTTGGATTGACAATGGAGACCAGCCTTTTACAATGTGAGCATTTTCAGCGAAGGCACTAAGTCTAAATTAGTGAACTATGTTTGTTAACAATATGAATGTGAGGACACCAAAAAACTGAATTTATATTATTTCAATTAATAACTTCTTAGTTTTAAATAATTGAAACCACATTTTTATTTGATCACATTTATAAAGAGTAGAAGTAGCTGGATTCTTTAAGCTGTAATAAATAAGCAGGTTTACACTTGTCAGGATGTAACAGTAACTTAAGCAATTAAACTATTCTAGGAAGGGCTGAGAAAGGCATTGTGAATGTCTTCATTTCACAATGAGGTGAAAATACATTGAATCTCAACAGGAAAACACCATTTTTATTTTATTTTATTTTTTACACTTATAGCACCTGGTCACCTAGGTGGTCTCCCATCCAAGTACTAACCAGGCCCGATCCTGCTTAACTTCCAAGATCAGACAAGATCAGACATATTCAGGGTGGCATGACCATAGACAGGAAAACACCATTTCCTACTAAACCTGACCATTCAGCCTGACGAGGCTCATGGCAGTGATGTAAAAACTATCCAGTAGTCCTTTTGGGGATTTATTTTGAAAAAAATCACTTTCCTAGAGGAAGCACCAGAAAACTCTCGTCAGAAACACTACCAAAAGATGGTGAGTGAGCATGTCTATATATTTTTTTTCAATTT
This sequence comes from Eidolon dupreanum, assembly GCA_028627145.1. NCBI lineage: Eukaryota > Metazoa > Chordata > Mammalia > Chiroptera > Pteropodidae > Eidolon > Eidolon dupreanum. Next base: position 45,687,211 of record CM053504.1, on the reverse strand, counting down.
AATCAGTTGTCAGCATTTCAACTCAATAGTTTTCCCATAAATATCTGGATTTTTATCTTCTCTGGAAGACTAGGAATACCTGAACACGCAGGGCCAGCATTCTTGATGGTCATGTCCGTGGACATGAACACAGCCACATTAGATGGTCTCCCTTTTGTCACGGATGGTCACCCCATACAAGACAAAGGTTAACTGCCAATTATGTTATGGTCATCATGTTTTTTAATTATTGTGGTGTTATCAGGAAAACGAGATAGTTCTATCAAAACCAAAACAGACCAATGTAAGAAAGGAAAAAGTTTTCCTTCACCCTCTTATGGTCCCCAGTTGGGTCTAAAAATTAAACTTACAAAGACAGATTAACAGGAGAAAAGCACACAAATTTATTGAATATAAGTTTTAGGTGACACAGGACCCTCATAAGGAAATGAAGACTTGAAGAAACAGTGAGGCCTGAGTACATTTCTGCTGGGTTTGATGAAGAGTGGACAGTGGTGGAGGAACATGACAGGGTAAGGAGTATGAGGTCAGTGTAGTAAACAGAGAAGATTTAGGAAGGTCTGTTAAGATTCTCCTCAAGTCCTTCTGTTTTCAGAGATAAGATGCTTCTTTCCTCTGGGTATGGGGGGCCCCTCTCACATGAGGACTTTTTGACCTGTTTCGGGAGAAAAGGGTGGGGGAAGGTAGAGTGATCTTGCTTCTATTGTTTTCTCAAACTCTTTCTACTTAAAATATTAAATATGCCAAGGTGCCATATTTGGGAGTAGCATGTTCCGAACCCTATCATAAGACAGGATTCATATTTATTTGGAAGCAAAATATATTCCTAGATGTTTAGTATACTAAATGTGTTTGTAATGAAAAAAAATTATTATTTTTAAAACCACTTCACTCATTTACAATTACCTGCTTATAAGTATTAGAATTTCCATCCCTGATGTTGCCCAACTATTTAAAAAATGCTTTCCTTAATACAAAAGGTCCTAATGACATGTCAACTAAATGCAATATGTGGATCTTATTTGGTTTATGATTTAAAGAAACCAATCCTAATAAAACAATTTTGAGGCATCCTAAAATTTAAACATAGACTAAGGTTTAGATGATATTGAGGAATTGTTGTTGATTTTTTGGGGAGAGTAATGATATTTTTATTATGTTTTAAAAATTTTCACCTGCTAGAGTTACACAATGAAATGTTTACAGGTGAGAAAACATCATTTCTGGGATTTGTTCTAAAATATTCCAGAGAATGTGCTTCTTCAAAAATTTTCCGTAATAAATGGTTTAAGAAACAGTGTCTTCTCCACCTGTCTAGAAGCCTGTGAGCCCATTATCATGCAAAGCAGCCTTTGTTTCTCTTTGCCCTTTGTTCTCTTTGTTATCCCCCAAAACTACAGCAGATCAACTCTCCTACAATAGTATTACTAAATTCCTTCTTCATGTTAGAAAATTTTAAAATAGTACAATTCCTTTAAATATATTAACAGATATGTTATCTGATAGTATTTTTTAAATACTTATTTTAAAATTTTATTACAATTTTATGTTTATATTATGTATTTACATTTTTAAATATAATAAACAATAAATTAAAATTTAAAAAGGTATTTGTTTTAAATGAGAATATTTGTAGTTCTGGAGTTTTATCTTTATTAGGCCTTAGTATGAGACATTTCAGGTTGAAGTCATCAGCGGTGGCTTAACCATGTCCCAGGCATTCTCTTGAAGCGAGAACTCCTTGAGGATCTCTTCCCACCATGCCTTAACGCCTCTTCACTGAGCTCAATACATGGACCACAGATGTGTTCAGTGGTGGCTAACACAGGAGACCCACTCCACCGGGGCTACTAAGAAGCCACGTGTATTTTGATGAAAATCGTAGAGACTGACGTTTTCAATACACTCATCTTTCAGTCAGCATACTTCCAGACAAGAGCTTCCTTGAATAATTCTCTGAAGCTGAAAATGACCTTCCTTAAGTCCACAAATTATAGTTATCTATTCACATGTCTGACATAATTCCCTTCTTAAGAAGCCAGCTCAAGTCTTAAATATTTTAAAGACAACCTCATTTACAGGAGCCAATCTGAATCTTACTAGCACACCAGGGGAAAATGGAAGCTAACTCACTTTTCAAGGGATGATGTGGAGCTTTTCATAATGGCAGCACTAAATGCCATATTATCACCCTCAACTCAAAACTTATTTTATAGCCTCTCTTTAATCACCTTAAAAATATTGTAAAAGACCCTCAGCCCTAGGTTCACACATCACAGGAGAGAAATTTATCATTTTTATCACAGGCATGGACTGTCTTCTACATGAGAGGGAAGGGTGGTAGGATAAGGTATACATTACTAGACAGATGTTAACAAGCCATGTGAATTTGGGCAAGTGTCTTAACACTCCTACACCCTCTCTTTTGTACATATGAATGAGGAACTGAATATAAAAATGGACAATGACCAGACCATATACAAAAATAGAGCTCTGTCCTATATCTGTAACACCTAGCCCAGGAAACCAACATATTATCAACTACTTATAGTAAGTGAGCCCACTATCTCTAAAAAAACAGTCCAGGAAGCCAAACAATAACCTCTGTAACAATTTTGGCCCCCAAATGGCCAGGACTTGATTAATAACTGACAGCTTTCCTGATTTTTGTGCCTGCTTCCAACTTAGGACAATAGAGAAAGCCAAATATGCACCCTTAACCAATTACATAGGATGCCCCACTTCTAGTTAGCCCTCCTACAGTTTCATCATGATCACAGCTTCCAGTCAGGACGTACCTTGAAATCTTCCCTTTATTTTACTAACAAGCTTTTTCACTCCTCTTCCTACCTTAGAATCTCTGACAAAACAGGAGTAATGGTGGCTGACTTTCTTGCAAACCTTGACTAAATATCCTTTGCTTTTTTTCATTTTAGTTGTCTATAGGCCAGGTAATTGCTCTATAGACCCAATGTTTTTGGATCCTAAAATAATACACATTTATTTCAACAAATATTTACTGAGCAACTAGTTCATGCCAAGGCCTGTGTAGGGGGTAGGGCTATTTTGTGAGCTTCAAGTCTAGTGAGGGTGAATGTCGTAAATCAAATAATTATATAAACAAATGTAAAATTGTAACCGTGACAAGGGCCCATGCACCTTGTTATGAGAGCCTGAGGTAGTTGGCTTAGTCAAGGGAAAAAGGGAGGAATTCTCAGAAGAAATGACACTTACTTACACTGAGATTCGAAGAGGATAAGAGTTCACCAAGTGAAGAAGAGGAAAGAGAAGTAAGGTCCAGGCCAAGGTTACAGGGTAGGAGGAAGCACAGAGAGTGTGAGGACCCAGAGCAAGGTGAGCTTGGATGCAGCACAGAGAGCAAAGGGCAACACTCCCAGATGAAATTAGAGAGAGAGAGAGAGACTAAACCACATAGAGTCTTGTAGGTGCTGTTAGGAAATTTTGTCTCTATCTGAAACTAACAGTGGCCATATAGTAGTTAACACTTAATGAAAGGTAACTATGTATCGGGCACACTTCTGAAGGTTTTATAGATATGTTACACTTACAGTAGCATCTATTATTTATTCAAAGTTAAAAAAATCTAGCAAGAAGTGGATAAGGTTAGTGGAAGTGGAAAGAATGGATAGATATGTATGAAATTTGGGAGGTTAAAATCAGAATACTTAGCAATGAACAAGGTGTAGAAAGTGAGAAAGGAGGAGATTTCAAGGATGACTTTGAACCTTTTGTCTTTTGAAATAGATGGATGATATTTTTTACTAGAATAATGAACAACAGAAGAGAACAGATTATGGATCTATTGAGTCAGAAAGTCTTGAGACATATGAAGGAAGGTGTTACAGAGTTGGTTGTGATAGATAGAATGGCCCCCCCAAAATGTCCACCATGAATGCTGTGAATACATCACCTTACACAGCAAAAGGGACTTAAGGGATAGTCTTGGATTATCTATGTGATCCCAGCATAATCACATGAACCCTAAAAGCAGAGAGATTTTCTTAAATATGACATGCAAAAACATGAGCAACCCTCTGCCCCCGTGAAAAATAGATTAAATAAATTTAGTCAAAGTTAAAAACCTTTGTACATCATAGAACTCTATCAAGAAAGTGCAAAGAATGGGAAAAAATTTTTGAGAATCATATATCTGACAAAGATCTAGTATCCTGAATATATAAAGCACTCTTACAACTCAACAATAAAAAGACTAAAACCCAATTAAAAATGAGGCAAAGGACTTGAATAGCTATTTCTCCAGAGAAGATCCATAAGGACATGAAAACATGTTCAACGTTATTAATCTCTAGGGAAATGCAAATTAAATTCACAATGAAATACCACTAGGATGGCTCTCTAAAGAGGACAGAAAAAGAAAAATAGCAAGTGTTGGTGAGGATATGGAGAAACTGGATCCTTGTCCACTGCTGAAAAACATTTTGGCAGTTCCTTAAAAGGTTAACATGAGGTTACTATGTGACTCAGCAATTCTACTCCTAGGCATATATTGAAGAGAAATGAAAACATATGTTTAATACAAAAACTTGTACACAAATGTTCATAGCAGCATTATTCACAGTAGCCAAAGATATAAACAACTGAAATGTCCATTGACAGATGAATGGATAAACAAATTGTGGTCCATTCATACAATGGAGTATTATTCAGCCACAAAAAGGAACGAAGAGTTAATATGTGATACAACTTGAGTGAAACATATTGAGTGAAAGAAGACAGGCAGAAAAGACCACACACTATATGATTCTATTTATATTAAATGTCCAAATTGGGCAAATCCATAGAGACAGAAAGCAAATTAGTGGGTGCCAGTGAAAAGGGAAAGGGGAGAATTGGAAGTGACTGCTAACAAGTACCTAGTTCCCTTTTGTATGATGAAAATGTTCCAGTTGACTAGCAGTGACGGTTGCACAAGATCGTGAATATAATAAAAACCACTGAATCGTATCATTTAAAATGAGAATTTCATGTTATGTGAGTTCTATCTCAGTAAAAAAAAAAAAATGCCAAAAAAAAGGTGGAAAAGCAGAGAAATCCCTCTGACTGCAATCAAAAAAAAAAAAAAAATGAGACTGAAGGAGAAACCAGAGAGATTTGAGGCATGAGAAGTTCTCAACTCACCATTGCTGGTTTGAAGAGGGAGTGGGCAACATGATGAGGAATGTGGGAGACCTTAAGGAACAAAAAGAAGGTCCCTGCTGACAGCCAGCAAGGAGTCAAGGACCTCAGAACTACAACCTCAAAGAATTGAATTCTACCGACTGAAAGGCCGGAAGTGGGTTTGTCCCTCAAGCCTCCAGGAGGAACTTCACCCTGCTGCACCTTCATTCCGACCTTCACTGTGGGACTCTAAGCCTCACTGTTCCAGCATTTCTAACCTACAGAACTGTGAGATAATAAATTGATATTGTTTTAAGCCACTAGATTAATGGTAATTGTTTATAATAGCAATAA